>CM076582.1:1470429811-1470755043 GCA_034641835.2 Pinus albicaulis
ACGATGGTAACAATGACAGAGCATGTAGAAATTATATGCACTAAGCATGCACATGTCCAAGATCCACCTAATCTCACACTATTTAACTTTATGCAAGATACTGAATCTATTCCACTTGTTAATCTTTTGCGGAAAAATTAATTGCACACACATGTGAAGCATAAACAAAAATTATCAATCGCACATAACATAGTTTTTAACCGGGAAAGCCTGAAGCTGAAAAACCCAACTATATATTATGTAACATGGAGATCATATGACAATCTCATACAAGCATACAAAGCTTATCACAATCTCTCAGTACAGTACAATCGTCATACATTAATCAGGCCCAATCTTGCAAATCCATGCACCGATCTATGCCACCTGCTAGCCTGCCTCCACTGCACAATCTCTGTTGAAGAATAGCTCTGAATGAATTTGAATTACTCCATCCTTGACTGCGCAATCCTCATTGGCATCTCCACTGAGTGTGCGATGTAATCAATGCATCACTATAGTCACAATAGATAGTCTATCTTGCCCTTTCACCTATCTCTCCACTGGTCTCCACTGAAACTGCCATGCACTATAGTTAACTAATGTATTGTTCAGTTGATTAATAAGTTATTATTTTTGAATTAATTAACTAATTAATTCACTCCACTCTCACTAGTGTATCAATCAGTTAAACTAGATACAACTAGCTCAACTGAGTCTAACTAAGTTAAACTGAATACAACTCCATAACTACTTCTTCCAACTGTGTCATAACTCTGCCACTTGAGTTCTAGCGAGTCCTCCATGCAATAGCTCCACTTAACCCTCAGGAATGGCGTAATTCCTTACGTAAATTTGTTGTGCCACATACGTACGCGGGCGAAGTGCTCCACGAAGAGAATAGTTGTTGTTTAGAGTCGATTATTATTAAGAATATGTGAAATGGAAACGCCATTATTATTTTTTAGATTGACGATATATAAATAGACTTCGCCCAATATTCTAAAAATATAATTTCATCTATTTTTCCAACTTGATCAAACATCCACAAATAGCATCCTGCAACTTCTGAAATATGATCACCATGTCTAAAAATAGACATAGTCTAAAAATAGACTTGCGCCAAAAATAACATGCAGGCCCACTTAGTGAAGGCGAATATTTTCACTAAGCTCATCATCTTGTTGAATCTCAACACTCCCTCTCAACAACATAGGGATTATCCTTCACCCCGATTCTGCCTCTATGGTATTCAAATTTTCTCCTGGTGAGCGCCTACGTCAGAATATCTGCATCTTGATCCTCCGTAGGAATGTACTGAAGCAACATGATCTTCCGCTGCACACAATCTCTGATATGATGATATCGGATATCAATATGTTTAGATCTATCATGAAACACAGGATTAACCAAGAGTTTAATGCAACTCTGATTATCACAATGAATCACCGTGGGATCTAAATGTGAACCGAAAAAACCAACCAGAATATTCCTCATCCATATAGCCTCACATGCGGCTAAACTTGCTACCATGTGTTCCGCTTCTGCTGAACTGAGTGCCACAGATCTTTGTTTCTACTGCTGTACTAAGAAAATGTCGTAGATCCGATGCGAAAATCCCTCTGATGTGCTCTTTATGTCTATTGGGCTTCACAGCAGCCATCCGTGAATCTGCAACTTCACCTCATCCATCTGTCTGTACCATAACCCATACTCAGATGTGCCCCTAAGATACCTCAGGACATGCTTGCCTGCCTTCGAAAAGAGCTTGGTAGGCTTAACCATTGCTTGTGAAAGTTGGTTCACTTCATAGCATATGTCTGATCTTGTATTAACTAAATACATGAGCAAACCCACCAACGATCGATAAACAGTGGCATCCACTACCTCTACCGATGTAACATCCTATTTCCTCTAATTTTTTGGAAGAGGAGTGTCAATAGGCTTGCAACCTTGCATGTGAAACTTCTCTAATATCTCCCGGGCATACTTGCCTTAAGACACAAACAATTCACATTCCTGCTGCCATATTTCCAATTCAAGGAAATAATGAAGAAGGCCCAAATCCTTCATCTCAAACTCCTTTGCAAGATCTGCCTTGCATGAGTGTATCAACTGAATCACCCGTTAGTATTAAATCATCAACATAAAGAACAATTATTAAAATATTACCCTCAACCACAATACGGTAACAGTTTTCATCAACCTCACTCTTGGTGAAGCCAAGTCAGGTAAAATCTATTGATGAGTGTACCAAGCACGGGGGTGCTTGTTTGATACCCCTCTGTCGTGCTCTTGCGGGCACGCACACATGCGACTTGCTGCTGAAGATCTCAAATCCTTCTGGCTGCTCAATGTACACTTCTTCCTCAATGATCCCATTGAGAAATGTAGTCTTCACATAAATATGATGATTGTGCCAACCCATCTACGTTGAGAGAGAAAGGATGATCCTTATGGAAGAATATCGTTGGACAGGTGCAAAGGTTTCTTCATAATCAATCCCCTCAATCTGTGAGAAGCCCCGGGCCACAAATATGGCCTTGTATTTCTCAACACTCCCATCAGCAGCTTTCTTTACCTTGTAGATCCATCTTGATCCTACAACCGATTTTCCCACCGGCCTTGGAACAATCTCCCAAGCACTGTTTCTGACAATGGAGTCATACTCCTCCACCATGGCATCTACCCGTAACCCAGGCTCTACGCGCTTCTTAAAATAAGGTAAACTCTGTCTGCACAATACACTTGCTCATAAGAGCCAACCAGCATCGACTTCGGTCGAGGTGGTAATGCATGAAACGCTCTATGATGTGTGCTTATACATTTGTCTTTGCATCCACCTTCGGTCTCTCGGCTTCTATGGTACACTTCCTACCTTGTCGATGTTCGATGTTTGGTTACGCATGAGTGGACTCCTCCACTCCATGAATCTCCTCCGCGGCTGATCCACATCCGAGCTCATCTTTGGGAACAAGAAGTTCCTCCTCCACATGCAAGTGTAGCTCCCTCTCAAGCGACAACTTCATGGCTTTCACCTCATTGAATTTTATATCTAGTCGCATGAGTCATGCGGCCCATTTCGACCACACACGATAGTTATGGGGTGTTTCTGTGTACCCCACAAATATCCCAACTTCTGCAGTCAACTCCAGCTTCTTCCTGGTATCCTTCGTCACATGAATGTAAACGGGTGAGCCAAAAATATTCAAATGAGAAATATCAGGCTTCTTACCATTAAAAACTTCCTCGGGTGTACTCATGCCAAGTACTCTATGAGGACAACGGTTTTGCACATAAACCGCAATGTTGCATGCTTTCGCCCACAAGTGCATCGATAGGCCTTGATCATGCAACATCACTCGTGCAGCACCCACGATCGTTCTATTCTTTCTCTCCGCGACCCCATTCTGATGTGGGTTATGAGACGCTATGAGTTCTCTTTGAATTCCTTCTTTGCTAAAAAAGTCTTTGAATTCGCTAGAGATGTATTCACCACCATTATCACTCCTTAGAGCTTTCGCCATGCTTCCCCGACTCCTTCTCCACCAATGCCTTGAACTCATAGAACTTTGAGAACATTTCACTCTTCTTCTGCATGAATAAGATCCGGCATCTACAAGAAAATTCATCAACAAATATCACATAATACCTGTGTTTTGTTGTTGAAGCAACCGAGAATGGTCCACACACGTCTGTGTGAATTCTCTCCAGGATCACCGAAGCATGGTTCTCCTTCTCATGAAAGGTGGTCTTCACAAACTTACCCATTGTACATCCTCTTTGCACGATTTGACTACGCAAGAGTACCCTTGGGAAGTCCGGTAGAAATTTCTTGCCAAAATTTTCAAAACGCCATGGTGAAGATGGCCCAATCTCCTGTGCCATAATTCTCCCTCCTTAAGTAGCTTACCGCTGCTACCCAGCACTGCCTACCATTGCGGTCTGGAAAGCCATCTACCTCTAGCTTGTAGAGATTCTTAATTCGAACCCCTATCTTCTTATTTTGACCCCGTTGTTTTATGTCGAAGGAAATCTTTTCCCTCACTTAAAAACAACATCATAACTACAGTCTTCCAGCATTGCGACTAAGACCAAGTTCTTCTTCAGACCTGGAACATGCATGAAATTCTTCAACAAGAATGGATTACTGGACTCCCTCTCAGAGGTAATGGTCCCAATTCTAGTCACACTATACCGACCATCATCGCCCATCTCTATATGCATCTGGATATCCTTCTCCTCCAAGTCACTAAACAACTCTTTGTCTCCCGTCATATGGAAATAAGCACCACTATCAAGATACCACACCGATCCTATACCACTTGAAACCAAGCATGCGATTAAGGAGAAATCAAGATCAAATTGCAAGGCTAAGGCCTCTCTAGTTGTATATCTAGCAGCCTTCTTGTTATTCTTCTTCTGTGGACAGTTAGTGGCGAAATGTCCATGCCCGTGACAGTGAAAACACTTCACTTTGTACAAATTTTGCTTCTTACCTTTAGCACCGGATTTTGAAGGATTTTTCTTCCCCTTCCCTTTCCTTGCTTTGGAAGCCAAACCAAAATTATCTTAATCTTCATTCTTCAATGAAGATCCATTCCTAGTACCCCACCTTGTCTCCTCCTGCACAAGATCTAACCAAAGTCGCTCCCATCCTGGCAGTTTCTCCTGTCCATTGACAGAGTCTTCGTAGCTATGCCAACTCTTCGAAAGCCCAAGGAGAGCCAAGCTAACCAATTCTTCTTCATCAATAGTAACCCCCACACTTCCTAGTTCACCCTTGTAGTGGAAAAACTTCTTGAGGTATTTTGGAATATTGTTGCCTTTCTCCATTTTTATTTTTCTGAGCTTGTCTTTAAGTGCCAACTTCCTTTGGTCACTTCTGCTTTGGAAAAAGTCTGTCAAAGCCTTCCACATTAAGAATGGATTGGATTTCCCATGAAGGATGGACACAATATGGTCCTTCACACATTCCAAAAAAATCCTCCTCGTCTTTGTAGTCTTCTTTTGTCATGCATCAAGTAATGCAGCATCCCCAGATCTCGGCTTAGGAACATCACTATCTATGAACTCCTTCAGCCCATTATCCTCCAGCATTGCCTCCATATTGTCCTTCCAGGCTATGTAATTCAAGCTCCCATCAAGGGAATACTCCAATATTAACCCGTTGAAATACATTTCAATGTATACTCGATTTCTGCACCAAGAATATTCTTTAGAAAAATCGAATTGTCCACCAACACAAACTCACTTCACAATTGCAATATTCAATAAACAATGCTCTGATACCATGTAGAAATTATATGCACTAAGAATGCATATTTCTAAGATCCACCTGATCTCACACTATTTAACTTTATGCAATATATTGAATCCATTCCACTTGTTAATCTTTTGTGGAAATATTAATTACACACACATGTGAAGCATAAACAAAAAGTTTCAATCGCACATAACACAATTTTTTTTAACAGGGAAAGCCTGAAGCTGAAAACCCCAACTATATTATGTAGCATGGAGATCATATGAAAATCTCATACAAGCATACAAAGCTTATCACAAGCCCTCAGTACAGTACAATCATCATACACTAATCAGGACCAATCTTGCAAATCCATGCACCGATCTTTGCCTCCTGCTAGCCTGCCTCCATTGCGCAATCTTTGCTGAAGAATAGATCTGAATGAATTCGAATTACTCCATCCTTGACTGCGCAATCCTCATTGGCATCTCCACTGTGTGTGTGATGCAATCAATGCATCACTATAGTCACAACATATAGTCTATCTTTCCCTTTCACCTATCTCTCCACTGGTCTCCACTGAAACTGCCATGCACTATAGTTAACTGTTGTATTTTTCAGTTGATTAATGAGTTATTATTTATGAATTAATTAAATAATTAATTCACTCCACTCTCACTAGTGTATCAATGAGTTAGACTAGATACAACTAGCTCAACTGAGTCTAACTGAGTTAAACTGAATACAACTCCATAACTACTTCTTCCAACTGTGTCATAACTCTGCCACTTGAGTTCTAACTAAGTCCTCCATGCAATAGCTCCAGTAAACCCTCAAGAATAGCGTAATTCCTTCTATCAGCTGATGTGCCACATCTGTGCACTGAACTGAAGTGCTCCAAGAGAATAAGTTGTTGTTTAGAGTCTGATTATTATTAAGAGCTAATAATAATCGACATGCAACTATTTTTAGATTGACGATCTATAAATAGAATTTGCCCAATATTCTAAAAATAGAATTTCATCTATTTTTCCAACTTGATCTACCATCCACAAATAGCATCCTGCAACTTTTGAAATATGATCATCATGTCTAAAAATAGACATAGTCTAAAAATAGACATAATCTAAAAATAGACTTGCACCAAAAATAGCCTACCGGCCCACTTAGTGAAGGCGACTCTTTTCACTAAGCTCATCATCTTGTTGAATCTCAACAGAGCAACTGAGGTTAAGTCTAAGTGCAATAAGATTCAAAAGTGGCAAGCAAACCCCTTTTTTCCGTGATGCTCGACATTGAATTAACTGTGGATTAGATTATTACTCTTAGGATCACTGCAAAGGAATGTCACAACAATAAAATCAATTTCGTATGGTATTTTGTTGATCTGAGAAAATATTTTGACACTATTCCAAGGGAAAATCTTTGGTGGATGTCGGAAGAGATAAAGGTTCATTTTACGTTGGGTTGTACCAAATAGTTATTTCTAGGTTTAGGATTGTTGACTATTGGTTCAAAAAAACTAACTATAATATTCGAGTCAAGCAAGGGTGTCCCTTAACCCATACCCTATTTGGAGGAAGGGGATTGTGTTGGCCCAACTCTCTTTGGTCTATTCATCGTTGTTCTTCTTTATGCTAATGATATTGTCCTTTTGGAAAAGATTGCTTATGATCCTTGGAAGTTATTAAGAATCCTCCAAGAACTCTATTCAAAGATGGTTATGATTGTTAATAATGATAGAGCTAAAGTCGTGATAATTAAGTGCAAACATATCACACATGATATTTTTGTTTATGCCAACAATAACTTGGAGGAAGTGTCTCCTTGCAAATATCTTAGAATTGATAACCACACAAACTCAACTAGAATTATACCACTGAAAAAGGGCTAATAGAGGGTGTAAAGTTTATTGGGGACTTGAAAACCATTGTAATTAAACCATCCTAGATCCATATTAACTCTGAATCTATAAAGCGTCGAGAGGGATCAAATCTCTCGAGGTGCAAACCTTTTCTCAAGTTTTTCACTCAAAAAAGAGGTTCGCACCTCGATAAATTTGATCCCTCTTGGCACTTGATAGATACAGGCTTAGGATGGATAAAAGTATTCTAATTTTTAATTTTATTAAAACCTAGATTTAATCTCTATGAGACTATTAGTCGTGAGAATGGAGGGATGGAAAGTTTAGATATATCTCAAAAGTAATTATAACCTGGAGGGGTGGAGAGTTTAGATATATCTCAAAAGTAATTATAACCTGGAGGGGTGGAGAGTTTAGATATATCTCAAAAGTAATTATAACCTTTTTTCTTTTAGATTTAATTAAAAAATATCATAACATTAAATTAAAATAAAATATTTATAAAATATTTTGATTGTGAAATAAGTTATGGTTTTTGGGAGTGTGGTATTGATAAGCCATGGTATTAGCCCATGGTATTGTAACAAAATAATTAAAAGCTTAGATCCATAACATATAATCAAAAGCCTAGATGGCCTATGGCATTGATAAACCATGGTATTGGCCCATGGTATTATGATTTTCTTTTATCTAATTTTTTTTCCTAAGTTTATTAATAAAAACAAAATTAAAATATAACAATTTTTTTTTTCAATTACTTGGCTCAAAAGAGTTTATTGCAGTAAGAATGACTAAAGAGAACATGGAAGATTGTGTTGTTTTTTTTAAGTTATTATTATTATTATTATTATTAGTTATAATATAGGCAAGATTAAAAATTGTTAACATACAATCTTTCTCTCATTACACATCTAACCTATACTGTGTTGTAGAGCAATGAATATTTGGATATGGGATAAGGTAAACAAATCCTTTTTGAGACTCTTGTTTCTCCTGTTATTTTATATTGATGTGAGGTTTGACGATGCAATATCTCCAAAGAATTATGTAGATAAGATAAGATAAGGTAATCATATTTATGTCCAAATAATGACCACAAAGTAGGTCAAAGGGACTGCTGAGTACAATGATGCCCATACAATGCGAGAGAACCAAATGGTCTCCTATAAAGATAACATGCATGAATATAAAAGGTACAATGCAAGAACATAAAAAATCAATGTATGGAATTCCCTGGCGGAGAAGATCCAGGAGCTAATGGGTTTGAGGATCAAAACCATCTCTCCTGACATCCAAGGCCAAATGAACATTGAAGAAACTCCACAAAGACTGTTGGCCCGATGAAGGGTTCGTGGAAAGTGCGAACTATCCACTAGATCATTGCCTAGGGGATTTTGCACACTGCTGAGGTCTGGAGGACCAAGTCTGTCTCCCAAGAATGGATATGATATGGATTTGTAGTTGAAATCTCGCATGGCAGGGTGAGGTTCCACGGATCCTCACTGATCTAGAGCATGGATATGAACTAGTATCAATCAGTCTCTTGGTGCCCCTTTCTGGAGGTAGTACCCTGAAAAATGTCATGATCCTTTGTGTGGGGTTTGATCTGATGGGAGGTTAAAGAATATGTGCTTGAAACCTAAGAGCCTTCTGCATATATAGTGCCAAACATCTCTGATCGGGATACCTAAAAAATTTGGCGAGGGTCTGAGAATCTCTGAACAAGCAATGGAACCTTCCTATGATCTCGTAGTAGACAAGGCATCCAAAAATGAAGTGCACATCAATCTCCATGTCCTGTAAATGACATACATAGAAGATTATGTCTAGTCTATCAATCCAGTGGTTTGTCTCTACCTGAAGCCTATGAGAGCCTACTCTGAACTGGCCTAGAGGAAAGCGAAGAGCATGCATCCAATTTTGAAACGTGTAATGGGGTCGAACAATGAGCCTCTCTCTCAACTACAAGAAGTGCTCAGCGTAGAAGGCCATCTTTGGGCGCAACCCTCCTAGAGGATTGACCTAGCTGACTTGGATGAATTGCCTATAGATGTCCCCCTTGATGATCTTGTTCAACTCATGTCTAGTAGGTAAAAGGTGACCAGGAGAATCTAAGGAATATCAGAGGGAAATGATCCAACTGAATGCCCACTAATTCTAAGAGATCTAAAACTCCTCTAAACCAACATCTAGCTCGACCCGAGGGAGTAGAGTGATCAATAGTCTCAGAAGATCAATATGCCAAGTAAGGATACGAGTCCCTACTCTGCATCGAGTTTGCAAAGCCTCAAAGACGATGCAAGAATGAGACCAAACTGAAGACCGTCTCAAGCCGAAAGGGCTTAACTACAAACTCTGTGTTGTCGATCCTAGAGACAGCCTAGAGTTGTGATAGACCAGTGCCTAGGACATCTTAGCATAGCAAGGAGCGTATAATATAATGTATGAAGTTGTCAACTTCCGCTCACATGCTATCTCCTGTAAACAAGGAAATATGATTTAAATGGTACCAAGACCCTCAGAAAGTGTCACAGGGAAAAGAATACTGCAGAGGCAAGATGCAAGATTCCAATATAAAGGCATCAGACAGTTAAGAGACAATTTACTGTAAAGAGGGCCAATTCAAGTAATATGTCACATAAATCAATTATCAGAAAGGGCGGGCTATGAAGGAAATATCAAGAAGATACTAGTTATCATTGGGTTGATATCCAGATACACAACATAGCCATGAATGGGCTTACCAATCTAAGAATCCATACACAACAATGGCGTTTTAAAAACACCCTCCCAAAGAAACTAATATAGCAGAAATACGGTTTAGATGAATAATGGAACAGTATATCATGCATGAGCCATATTTAAAGCGCTTGACTGATCCGAGCATGGGCATCAACTAGGATGAATCCATACCAAAAATCAATGAGCCACTCGCATTCCAAAACATGATACAAGAAAAATGGATGAAATGAAATGATCTATTAATTTAACACATAAGGGAAAAGGTTACACACTGTGAAATACCAAAGACCAGAATCCTCTTTAACAGATAGAACTCCTCCTCACTGAGACCCTACGGGCTTTGAGCCTTCATACAAGAGCTTTACAAAATGTATACAAAAAGCCTTTCACTTCATAGTTTTCTGATAAAATATGGAACCCTAAATCATCTGTTCTTTGGGAGCTTTATAGGAGAACAAGAAAGCTCCAAAAAGGGAGTAGGTGGTGAACATTTAATTGTATCATTAAAACAAAATGGTGAAAAAGTGCCCGCCCATACTGCTTGACAGCGCTGTAGTGCTGAATGTACTCTATGGCCTGCTAACTGGAATAAATGCACTGGGTGAAAGTCTCTTTAGGAACACGGTATAGAGATAAAATCATATAAACATTTCGTCCTTTCCTGAAAGAAATTTTTTCTAAAATAAAACCTGGAGGGTATTGTTTTTTGTGCATTGTACCCTCTACCTTCTAAACCCTGAATTATGATTTAAAATCTTCAATGCCGAACACTGAATTCCTTGATCTTCCACTGATACTCTTTGCCGCAACATTTATGTCTCCATCTATGATATCTGCCTCTTGAATGACACTGGGAAGCTTGCCAAAGTATAACCCTGTTTCTTTAATGGATGTCATGTCACAGCAGCTACCCAGGACTTTCTTCATAAATTTTGCCTCTGAAAAACTGGTCCTTTGACGTGTTCCCAACTTTTGTAATGGGTGCTGCAAATTATGATAATTCTCCGTCGCTGTAAACCTGCAAAACACACAAATTTGTGAAGAAAACAAATGCATGGGGGGACGACGATGCAATGGAGGCGAATGTGTAGTGACGCAACATGATGAAATGGCGGAAGCATGTAGGGTGGTGACGAAGAAAGTGCAGTGGAATAACGGTAGGCGAACTGGCGAAATTTTTAAACGAAAATAATGAAATTTGACTTATGACTGACATATGTAATGGGCGGAAGAGAAATGCGATGCACACGTGGGATAATGACGTGGTGGGAGACTGGGTCCTAGGCATGCATGTGACTGGATGTGGACCGTCCGATCTCAGGGGGAGATCGATGGTTAGAAGAGCATCAGAGGCGATGGACAGTGGGCCAGGGGCGTGATTTGCCTGCAAATAAACTTATGCAGCTTCGGAACGTGACGATCGTCGGATGAAGACCCCCAGATCTGACGACTGACAGCGATATCGCTGCGTGACTTTTACCGATCAATAACGTGCGATGAACGGTGGTTTTGGAGCTGTACGCGAGGACACGTGGAAAACTGTGTATGGAATCACTCTGCTTTGAGAAATACTGCCTGCCTCCGAAAGGCGGTGCGATGCATACCAGGCAGTTTTGAACAGTGTTTTTGGGCGCAGGGACCACCACAGTGGGAGGGCTGCGATATGCTGATATATGGTTTGATCGAACGACTTAGAATGCGCCCGATATACTTTGATAAGCGCCTAGTGCTTTTCCCTCTGTTCCAGCACTGGATTACATGGAGGGAAAGGGCGCAGGGGTCAGGCCGAAAGGTGCTAGGCTTTACAGATTTTCAAATATGAGTTTTGCGGCCTTTTTAAATGTAATTTGGGGGCAGGAAAGGTAACGATAGGCCGAAAACGGATTCCTTAGGCTACGAGAGGGGATTTGCAGGATTTAAATGAGGTTGCTTGTGAAAATTTAATAGGAAGCTGATTATGATCAACATTGGCTCCACCTGGGGACGGCACGTTCATCCCTAAGCGTGTCGAGAACTCGCAAGCCATCTGATAGTCTTCTGTGCGGGCTCTACTCTTTAGCAACCTTACTTTTCAACTTATGATTCATAATAACACCCACATTATTTGATCAAAAATGAAACAAAAAACTAATATACAATATAATACACTAGGCTTTCTCGGCCTGATTTAGAACTGGAAATAGGGTTTAAGGAATTGACCATTTACAAGGGCATCTAGCAAGTTGCCCTGTAAATTCTCCAACCTGAAATTATTATTGCCCCCCTGTTCCACAATTTTGAAAGGACCAAACCAGAGGGGGTCGAATTTACCATGTTTACCTTTTTCAACTCTTCGGATATCCCATCTGAGCACCAAATCACCAATCTGCAGCTTCCTGTCCTTAGCATGCTGATCAAAGAGGTGTTTCATCTTCTCCTAGTACTCTGTCATCCTTTGATTCACTTGATTGCGTGTTTCTTCCAATTCCACCAGCTGGTTTATTCTCCTGATCATATCATCAGGCTCTTCTTGACTTTCCTGCATGAATCGGGCTACTGGTAGGGCTAATTGAATTGGAAATACTGCGGCCTTCCCATATATTAGTTCATATGGGGATTTCCCAGTTGCTCTCTTGCTGGTAATTCTATTGGCCCATAGAGAAAATTTCAATTGGGAATCCCAATTTTTCTGATTCTCATTTATAGCCTTCTTCAGCACCCTTACCAGGTTTTTATTGGAAGACTCTGCCAAGCCATTTCCCTGTGGATAATAGGTTGTAGAGTGACTTAGTGTGATGTTATACTGCTGACAGAAGTTTATAAACTTTGTAGACTTGAAGGCCTGTGCATTATCAGTCACTATTATGGCAGGGCAACCAAACCTGATATGATATTTTCTTCCATGAATTTTATTATTACGACGTCTGTAGCATTCCTTGCAGGTATGGCTTCCACCCATTTTGTAAAGTAATCTGTGGTGGTTAATATCCATTTATGCTGTCCACTTGAGGGCGGATAGATTTCTCCTATGAAATATATTCCCCATTGCTTGAATGGTTCATCCACATGAACAGGAATCAAGGGCAGAGCTACCAACTTCTGTCTTTCAGCAAATTTTTGGCACTTCTCATAGGCTCTGACCCAAGTAAAAACATATCTGAATTGTTTAGGCCAGTAAAAACCAGCCTTCAAAATCTTGTGAGCAGTGGCCCTCCAGCTATAATGACCCCTACAGATTCCCTCATGAAATTCAGCCATAATACTCTCTACCTCATCCTCTGTTAGACACAGGAGTAGGATGCCTGAGGGATCTCGCCAGTATAGCCGGCCATTGGCGACTGTGTACTTTTGTGATTTTAATCTCAGAGCTCTGTATTTAGTTTTATCACAACTTGGAGTGCAGCTAAGTGTGAGGAGATATCCTACTATCTCTTTGTACCACTGACTGGTGAGGTATTTCATATGTGTTTCTGGAGTAGCTACCCCAATTCCATGTCGTTCTTCTTTCTCCTCAGATTCCTCACTTGCTACTATGGAAAAATTTATGCCCAGAGCTTGATAGTTTGATTTAGACAGCATTTTAGCAAGCCCCTGTCCTTTAATCAGCTTAGTAGGGCGGATTTCGAAGTCATATTCCTGTATTTTAGCAATCCACTTGCCCCTTTTTCCTTCACTATCCCCCTGAATAAGGATATCTTTTACAGCAGCTGTAGGCACAAATGCAGTGATATGAGACTGCAAAATATACATGCAGAATTCTTTGAGGGATTTTACTAGGGCGTATGCTTTCTTTTCCAATATGTTATATTTCAGTTCAGCATCATGAAGCACCTGGCTGAAAAAGGCAATAGGCTGCTCATATCCTTCTTCGTTTTTCTGCAATAAAACTCCAGCCACTGTATGAGGTGATGCAAAAGAAAAGATCATGAAAGGTTTGGAATAATCTGGCCCAGCTAGCACAGGGGCTTCTGTAAAAGCATTTTTTATCCTGGTAAATGCCTCTCGTGATTCCTGTGACCACTTTACTTCATTATTCTTCTTGAGCATGTCTGTTATATGCCTAACTATCTCAGCATAGTTAGGAATAAATCTTCTTAGGAAATTAATGCGCCCAAGGAATACCTGCACTTCTTTCTTATTTATGGGGAAATAAATACCATTTATAACCTCTACCCTCTTAGGGTCTATTTTCACCCCATCTTTAGTCACAATATGTCCCAAAATTTTGCCTTTATCTAATGCAAATAAAGACTTTTGTGGATTGAGAGAAAGACCATACCTTCTGCACTTTTCAAAAGTTCTGCGTAAATGCTCAATGTGCTCAGTATCATCCTTTGAGAACATAGTTATATCATCGAGGTAGACCACCAAAAACTTATCTTGCTCCCCAATAAAAGCAATGTCCATAGCCCTCTGAAAGGTGGCCCCTGCATTAATCAATCCAAAAGGCATTCTGACGTACATAAATGTACCCCATGGTGTGGTGAAAGTGGTTTTCTTTTGATCTTTTGGAAGTACAGCCACCTGGTTATAACCAGAGAATCCATCCATCATTGACATTCTGGAAGATCCAACCACCCTCTGCAAGATGTGATCCATATTAGGCAGTGGATAGTTGTCCTTTAAGGATGCTTTGTTTAAATTTATGAAATCCACACATAGCCTTATTTCTCCATTCTTCTTCCGGTAAGGAACTAGGTTTGCCACCCATTCAGAGTACCTCAATGGTACAATTATTTTGGCCTTCAACAGTTTCTTAATTTCCTTCTCAATGGAAGGAAGCAGCAGGGGATTTATTTGTCTGAGCTTCTGCTTATGAGGCTTCACATCCTTCTTCAGGGGAATTTTGTGTTGCATTATATTGATATCAAAAGTTTTCAAGTCCTGATAGGACCATGCAAACACATATTTGTAAGACTGAAATAATTTCAGGTATTTCTCCTTATACTCCTCTGGGACTTTCCTGGATAATTTCACAATTTTGGGGTCAGTCTCAGTACCCAGATTCAGGTCTTCTACCTGATTTTCTTCTACCACTTTGCTTGGCTACAGGGGAACATCATTTTTGTCGAATAATTTTTCTAGAGGCACCAACCCTCTAGGTATAGTGTTTCCCTTCAACTGCAACACTTTATTTCCTGCCATTTTCTCCTCCCAGTTTCTTTCTGAAATGTTCTCGGTCTCTCCCTCTTCTTCATCAATATCAATCTCCATATTGGAGAATTCTCCTATTGTTTCCAGGAATCTCTTCATCTGTTCTTCATCCTCAAATACCTGCCAGTGCTTGATGTTATCTGGGATTGATGGTCGATAACGCACCTCAACTTCATATCTTAAAAGAGGGTTCTGAGGTGGCCAAAATGTACTGGCAGCCACAACAAGGGAATCAGCCATCTTATTCTGTTCTCGGGGCATGAACTGGATATTAAATGCCAAGAAGAAATTTTCTACCATGTCCCATACTTCATTCCTATAAGCCCTTAGCCTAGGATGCTTGGTTTGACATTGATTCCTAACTTGTCTGACCACCAGCTCAGAATCTCCCAGAACTTTTAAACTTTGTATACCCATGCTCCTGGCTGTCTGTAATCCTAATAGCAGTGCTTCATATTCAGCCACATTATTGGTGGCTTCATACTCTAGTTTGAAGGACAATGGTACCCATCTTCCCGTAGGAGAAATCAATAACGTTCCAGCTCCATTACCTTCTTTTGAATTTGCTCCATCAAAATGAAGTGTCCAGATTCATGTTTCATCTCTCTCTGAGGGTTGTTCAGTCTTGATCTGGAAAAATGATGGTTCATGAGCATAATCTTGATCTTCTTCCAGCATCAAGCATGAGAAGTATCCTTCTTTACTGGAGACCGGAGAGTTAACTGAGTTGTCAGCCTTGGTCACCATCTTGACAAATCTAGTCTCCCTGTACAATCTCCTCTCTTGGCCACCAAAAACTGGGATAGTGGCATATGTTAAATCCATCTTGAGTGATCCACCAATTTTTGTTCCCAAAGATCTTGACAGCAACATACCAAAACGAGCTGGGATGTCAGCCACCACGATGTCCATTACCACACTTTTTGCTGGGATTTGGGCCAAATTGACCACCAAATCCTTGATCATCCCCAAGCATTTAAATCTTTTGGAGTCAAATTAATAGAGGTCCTTGTATGGACGGGTGATTTGTAATCCTAGTTGTTCCATGACTGACAGAGGCATAAGATTATGGGAAGCTCCAGAATCTAACATGCAGTTGTCTAATAGAAGGTCATGAATCACTAGAGACACATAGAAGGGAGGAGTAGAGGGATCTATCCCCTCGACGTGTGGGCCAAACACTACCATGGGTCTTTCTTCTTGAAGTTTGAGACTATCTGGGATGATTGGTGCTTCTGGAGGGAGCATGAAAGAGGTGACTTGAGATTGATATGCTGGCTGTTTCAACAGTTCAGTCAAGGGGACTGGGATTTTGACCTTTCCAAGTTCCTTTTGCAGACTAAAAGCAGGAGGGGACTTTTCTATCACAACCTCTTTTGACTCTTTATTTTTAGCTGGGGACTTGAATTATTTAGACAGAGACTTGACATTAGGGGGAATGACCGCTTTTGAAGAGGAAGGAATTTGATCACTAGATTGAAAAGGTTTTTTTAGAGGTCCCTTACCTTTGTCTGTGGCCTTCTGCATTGTTGACTCCTCCTGAGTAGGTGCTTCCTTTTGGGGTAGCTCTTTTTCTTGCTCTTGAGTACGAGTCCTCTTCCTAGAAGATCTAAGATCATATCTTCTATTGAAATGTGCTTGCATGAAATTATCAAATTGTTTACAATAATGATCAATTTCTACTTCTTCTGCGTCTCTGGTCTTTTCTTCTTCTTGCAATGAGCACTCAGCTCCATCATTTCCTTGCAGAGGGTATCCTTCTCCATCACTATTTGAAAAGGTGAGATTTGCATCCTCCAACTCGTAAGAAGTGTCTTCAGTAGAATCATCTCCTGGCCCTTCCAGGTATAATGGGTGTGGTACCTGATCTTGTTGCTCCTTTGTTTCCCTTGGAAAAATTTGCAAGGGTGGTTTCCTATACTAAGGATTGTAACCTCTGTTTGGAGCATTCGGGAAATTCCTAGAGGCTGAATTCTTGGCCTCCAATTCGAGCTTACCCAGCTTATTAGTAAGGTTGCTAATCTTTTTGTTCATTTCTTCGATTATGCTAATACCGGAGTCTCTGTCTTGACTAGAAGTAGACACCTCGTCTTTGCCCCTTCTTCTGGTATCTTGTTCAGATCTTCCTTTTGATTTTCCAGTGGAGGAAAATTTTGCTTCCAACTCTAGTGCATCTGCCTGAGCATCATCCAGAGTAGCAGGCTTTCTTTCTCTGAGAGAGAAACCAAATTCTGAATCAAAGGCTGCCACAAAAACAACTTTAGCAGCAGTTTGATGAGGCTTCATATCAGCTAGAAGGCTGAGATACAATTTATTAAATCTCTTGATAAATTCTGACACCCCTTCATTATGTCTTTTCTTGAGTGTATTAAACTCAGTAAGACATTGTCCATGATCTTTCTTCTCCCCCCATTTTCTGAAAAAAGTATCTTCCATATTATCTCAAGTGGTAATAGAGCAACCTGCCAGAGTCTTAAACCATTTTCGAGCTTCACCATCCAGAGATTGCACAAACAGTCTTAAGACCACATCTAAATGTTCAACATTAAAGTTCTCTGCAAAAGAGCAGAAAGTCTCAAGATGTTTTTGAGCATCAATCTCATTTTCCCCATTGAATCTGGGCAAGATCTTCAAATAATCCTGTGGCATATCATTCAACACTTGAGGTAATGCCAAGGGAGCATATTTATTCATCAAGAAGGCTGGAACATTAGCCATTGGAGGAGGTGGAGGTAGTGCAATAGTTTGACGAGTAAGAGGAGGATGAGGAGGTGGAAGTGGAGTATGAATGATAATAGGAATATATTTGACTGCAACTGGTTGAGGTGTTGAGGGGAATAATGGTCTGTTAGCAGCATATACTTCAGTGACTTCCTTGACCTCTTCAACCTCAGGAGTAGGATGAAAATTATCCCTTGACCTCTTCAACCTCAGGAGTAGGATGAAAATTATCTTTAAATTGGACACCTCCTTGGGGTGGACTGTCTGAATAGTAATCGGTATCTCCGATAGTGGAGTCGGGAATTTGCAATTGAAAATCTTGAGAGGAGGAGGACGAAAAGATTTCTTGAAAGAATTCGGGAATTTTAGAATGGACTGATTTCCTTTCCCTCCAATTTCTTCTATGTATGATCTTTTCAGGGTCAGACGTTGAAGGTGTCTTTGGCTTAGACGTATCTGACCTCAGGTGTGGCTTTCGAGGAGCCAGGACTGCGAATAGATTTATCAAATAAGCAAATGTGGAGTCGCCAAGGTGAGGGATATACAACTCTCAACTCTCCATGCTCACCTACTTGAAGAGTGAATAGGTTTTGTCGAGGCACAGGGATTAAAATTTCTCAACTTCGTTCCCCAGCAACGACACCAGAAAGATGTTGTCGTTCCTAGAGACAGCCTAGAGTTGTGATAGACCAGTGCCTAGGACATCTTAGCATAGCAAGGAGCGTATAATATAATGTATGAAGTTGTCAAATTCAGCGCACATGCTATCTCCTGTAAACATGGAAATATGATTTAAATGGTACCAAGACCCTCATAAAGTGTCACAGGGAAAAGAATACTGTAGAGGCAAGATGTAAGATTCCAATATAAAGGCATCAGACAGTTGAGAGACAATTTACTATAAAGAGGGCCAATTCAAGTAATATGTCACAGAAATCAATTATCAGAAAGGGCAGGTTGTGAAGGAAATATCAAGAAGATACTAGTTATCATTGGGCTGATATCCAGATACACAACATAGCCATGCATGGGCTTACCAATCTAAGAATCCATACACAACAATGGCGTTTTAAAAACACCCTCCCAAAGAAACTAATATAGCAGAAATACGGTTTAGATGAATAATGGAGCAGTATATCATGCATGAGCCATATTTAAAGCGCTTGAATGATCCGAGCATGGGCATCAACTAGGATGAATCCATACCAAAAATCAATGAGCCACTCGCATTCCAAAACATGATACAAGAAAAATGGATGAAATGAAATGATCTATTAATTTAACACATAAGGGAAAAGGTTACACACTGTGAAATACCAAAGACCAGAATCCTCTTTAACAGATAGAAATCCTCCTCACTGAGACCCTACGGGCTCTGAGCCTTCATACAAGAGCTTTACAAAATGTATACAAAAAGCCTTTCACTGCATAGTTTTCTGATAAAATCTGGAACCCTAAATCATCTGTTCTTTGGGAGCTTTATAGGAGAACAAGAAAGCTCCAAAAAGGGAGTAGGTGATGAAAATTTAATTGTATCATTAAAACAAAATGGTGAAAAAGTGCCCGCCCATACTGCTTGACGGCGCTGTAGTGCTGAATGTACTCTGTGGCCTACTAACTGGAATAAATGCACTGGGTGAAAGTCTCTTTAGGAACACGGTATAGAGATAAAATCATATAAACATTCCGTCCTTTCCTGAAAGAAAATTTTGCTAAAATAAAACCTGGAGGGTATTGTTTTTTGTGCATTGTACCCTCTACCTTCTAAACCCTGAATTATGATTTAAAATCTTCAATGCCGAACACTGAATTCCTTGATCTTCCACTGATACTCTTTGCCGCAACATTTATGTCTCCATCTATGATATCTGCCTCTTGAATGACACTGGGAAGCTTGCCGAAGTATAACCCTGTTTCTTTAATGGATGTCATGTCGCAGCAGCTACCCAGGACTTTCTTCATAAATTTCGCCTCTGAAAAACTGGTCCTTTGACGTGTTCCCAGCTTTTGTAATGGGTGCTGCAAATTATGATAATTCTCCGTCACTGTAAACCTGCAAAACACACAAAGTTGTGAAGAAAACAAATGCATGGGGGGACGGCGATGCAATGGAGGCGACTGTGTAGTGACGCAACATGATGAAATGGCAGAATCATGCAGGGTGGTGACGAAGAAAATGCAGTGGAATAATGGTAGGCGAACTGGCGAAATTTTTAAACGAAAATAATGAAATTTGACTTATGACTGACATATGTAATGGGAAGAAGAGAAATGCGACGCACACATGGGATAATGACGTGGTGGGAGACTGGGTCCTAGGCGTGCATGTGACTGGATGTGGACCGTCCGATCTCAGGGGGAGATCAACGATTGGAAGAGCATCAGAGGTGATGGACAGTGGGCCAGGGGCGTGATTTTCCTGCAGATAAACTTATGCAGCTTCGGAACACGACGATTGTCGGATGAAGACCCCCAGATCTGACGGCTGACAATGATATCGCTGCGTGACTTTTACCGATCAATAACGTGCGATGAACGGCGGTTTTGGAGCCGTACGCGAGGACACGCGGAAAACTGTGTATGGAATCGCTTCATTTTGAGAAATACCGCCCACCTCCGAAAGGCGGTGCGATGCATACCGGGCGGTTTTGAACAGTGTTTTTGGGTGCGGGGAGCACCACGGCGGGAGGGCTGCGATACGCTGATCTATGGTTTGATCGGACGACTCAGAATGTGCCCGATATACTTTGATAAGTGCCTAGTGCTTTGCCCTCGGTTCCAGCACTAGATTACGTGGAGGGAAAGGGCGCAGGGGTCAGGCCGAAAGGTGCTAGGCTTTACAGATTTTCAAATATGAGTTTTGCGGCCTTTTTAAATGTAATTTGGGGGCAGGAAAGGTAACGATAGGCCGAAAACGGATTCCTTAGTCTACGAGAGGGGATTTGCACGATTTAAACGAGGTTTCTTGCGAAAATTTAATAGGGAGCTGATTATGATCAACACTCTGCAAGGATGATGTGTTGAGGTATTGTTTGTTTTCATCTAAGAATCTAATAGAGAAGAAGAGTCTAGACTCTCTTAGCTGAAGCCCAGTCTATCTCAAGTAAAGGTCATCCCCAAATCTCTAAGCCATAGAGAACAATGGGACAAACCAAGGTGTCGATGAGGCTCATCTTGGACGAGATGTCCTGGAAGTGGTTTCAAAAGCATAGTCTCTCGAGAAGGATTAAGGATCCATATCCTTTGTTAATCCAAGGTTGAAGCCCTGGTTGCAAACTCAAGTAGGGACCTGAGAATTGCAACCCCAAGTAAGTGTACGTGCTAGTGATCTCAACCTCCTCCCCTCTGAATAGGAAGTGAAGGTTTGAAGTTTTCTTCACCCCATTGAAGATCATAACCTTGGTTTTACCCAGGTTGATCGTCAACTGTTGAAGATCTCAAAGCAAAGTTAAGGCATCCAGTTGCCTCTGTAATCCTTTTGGAGATGAGGAGAGGAGAACCACATCGTCAACAAAGAGTAGAATAGATATCAAAACCTAGTGAAGAAGGCAACCATCGATTTCCTAGATATGCTTGTGTAGAAATGCCTCCAACTCATCAATATAGATCCCAAACAGGGTAGGGGACAATGGAAAACCTTGTTTAACCCCAATAGTGCTTCAGATAAAATCAGACATCCCATGAGCCATGGGAAGACGATCGAGGAAAAACTCATTTAGGTGTGTAATAGTTGTCAATAGGGTCATCGAGATGCCAATATTTATGAGTCTCTAGAGTAAGGCTTCCCTCAGAACAGAGTCAAAATATTTTTGAAAATATACGAAACAACAATGCACTTTCGAAGAGTAGTGTCGTGCCTCCTAAATCACAGCGCGGAGGGTGAAGATGTCGTCAATGGTTGGATGAGTCGATCGAAATCCTGTCTGTCCCCTAGCTCTGAGTTGTCTCTGCTCAAGTTAATTGGAGAGCTTCCTATGTAGAACAATAGCATACAACTTCGAGAATGTGTGGCCCACCATGATCGTTCTGTAGTTATTTGGATTTGACCTGGAGCCTAATTTGTGGTTCAGATGGATGATGTGGTGTGACCATGCTAGTGGAAAACCTTCGCGTACTACATGGTTGAAGAGATCAACCAAGTAGCTAACAAAAGCATGGAAACCGTGCTTAAAGAACTCTTCTTGGTAGCCTTCCTCATCAGCTGCTTTGTTGTTGTTCATCACCAAATGGCCTCTCTAATATCTCTGTGTGAGAATAGGTAACAAGAAGAGGGTGGGGAGGTAAAATGAATTTGGGCTTGCCCTGGAATATCATAAAGGCTAGAAGTGCGAGAGAACATGGATGTAGGGTCAAGTTCATATGGAAGAGGGAGTGTCGGGGAAGGATGGTATGCCAGAATTGTTTAGGGGAGTGGGCAAGGAGAGTAGAAAGTTCTCGTCTTCTATGAGAGACAAAGAGTCGTTTCTTGCGACGGAGGAGACGACGATAAGAAGCTTTGAGGTCGGGCTAGAGGGGTTGAGAGTGAGTGAAAGCATATCGAATTTCTTAATGTAGAGATTTTCATTCATCATTGTACCATTTGTTCATGGGAAAGATCCAACTTTTGGGGAGATGGAAGTGGAATGAGTGGAGTGGGGGAAGGATTTGAGTGCTGCTTCCAAGATGGTAGAGGAAAGACAAGTGTATTTAGTGGAAGTGGAATCAAGCAAAGGAAAATTGGGTCTCCGGTGGGAGTTTCTTGTGTAGGGTAGAGGAGAAGATGTCAAGGTTGCCGTCGTTAAATCGAAAGGTGGTTCGGGGTGAGCCCCGAGGAGAAGGATGGAGTGGAAGGGGAGGGTCAAACCAGAGAGAGAAGGAAAAAAGTGCATGATCAGCAAGGGGGATGGGGGAGACTGAGAGATGGCGAATAAAAGGGAGAAAGTTTTGGCTAGTGAGGACATAATCAACTATACTCGCACCCCTGCCATATGGACAACATGTGAATAAGCAGGAGTCTGGGATATAGGGGAGACCATTTAAAATCAACAACTCATGTGATTCCCCCAACTGCAATAGATGCTTACCATAAGATATAGTGGGCCCCAAAGCATCATCTGACATCCGGTGAAGCCCTATTGAATCTGGATCTATCCCTTGGGTACAAAACACATCCTCTGATCGATCGTGGAGAGGGATCCAAAGATCTCTAGTACAAGCATTGAAGTCACCTAAGAGTATGACTTCCCCAACAACAGAGTACTGGGTGATGCCGAAGTACAAGTATATAAAGGGGTCCCCATTTGAGCCATTATGGATGGAAAATGGTGAAGAGGCTGGGGGAATTAACAAACTGCAATGTAGATGTCCCTCCAAGGAGAGACTCTAATGCTAATACGAATCCACATAAACCTGGCAAACTCATCTTCGACTACCAAATATACACTATTCCGGAGTGAGTCACTATCTGAACACACAACTCCACCTGATCCTCTGACCCCTCCCTACCTCCTTGTCTCCTGCTTGCAAACTGAGAACCAATGGTAACCTACAATATCTGGGAGAGGTCGAACGGGGCTTGCACGAGTCTCGGTCACGAAGAGGATGTCTATTGATTCGAGATTATCATACAAGAGTCCCGATGATGACTGGAAAGATTCATTGTCATTCCAACAACGAATAGAAATTCCTGTACCATGTCATCTCCCCAAGCGGGCCCGTCATTTGGAACCTCCATTTCGGGGTTCCCACCCAGGTGGGAAGGAGTCTCGAATGACTGCCCGAAGATCCCTGATAACTGCCCATTTCCCTGCATGTCGTGCTGCCATAAGTTTTTCTCTTGATTGTTTAAGTTCCACAACCTGTGCTCGAGTGAGATCCTCATCCAAGAAAATCATGCTGGGAAGATAAAACAACTTTCGCTTAGCCCTGAGGGCACGAAGTCGATTGGATGTAGTCTGAAAACTGAGGAAGAGAGTGGAGTTGTAGCCTAGCCAGGCTCTGTCCAGAGCTATATCGGGGAGGCTAAGGGTATCCCGAAGGAACCTAACCCCCACTTCCATAGGATCTGGAGAGGGGTGAGGTAAGGGGAGACCTCTCACCTTGAGATTCAATTCTCTTAGTCGTCTAGTGCGTTCTTCGTCAAGTTTTTCTTGCACCAACCCCTCGACCATTGCAAGAGGGGTAGGAGTTTTATCCTTTGTCCGAACCACCTATGCCCAATAATTGATGTGTGTCTCAGTTTCTTGTTTGAAGGTGGCCTGTTAGGATCAGATTTCTTCCTGCTTGCTTTTAAGGTCAAGAATTTCTACATGTAACGTATCATTTGGAGGATGGAGGTTCTCCTCCTCTTTGCTTTCATGTAATATCTTCTTAAGGGATAAATTATCCCCTTCCACGTCCGAAATTATGGAAGATAGGGCGTGTATTTCTAAATGAAGCTTGTTGTTTTCCGTTTCTAGAAATTCCATTTTCCACAAAATTTGTTTTACTTGGGCTGTCCAAAATGAGAAATCTGACTCCATGGATTTTTCATGGACCTTAGTTATCGCTTGACCCTCAACCACTATTACTGCAGGTTCAGGCGAAGTTGGGGGCTTTGACATGATTTCAAGGATTAGTTGATGCCCATGTCTAAGTCCATCACAACTCCTGTAAAAATACTGCAAAGACAAGAGCTGTTACTTCAGTTGTTACACAACTGATTCGTGGTATTTTTCACTGCAAAAACAAGAGTTTTTACTTTAGTTGTTATACAAATGATTTGTGGAGAAAGACAACATATTCAAAACAATTTGTAACTTATAATTTCAATATTAAAGGAAAAACCTCATATCATATCCTCTTTATCAAAGCTGTGATTTCCCAATTGAAATCATCACCATGATGAAATATTTAATGCATAATAATAGATTAAACAACATGGAAAATAAGGGATTTCCTAAATTTGCTCCAAACTATATCCAAAAACACATTCAACTCAAGTACAAGATGCATAAGGACAATTGGAGAATAAATAAAGAGATCATTTTGTTAAATAATATTAATATTATAACCATACCTTCATATTCATTGAGAAGTTGGTTACCTAGATGCACACATCACCCAATCACAAAGAAAATAGAGAACAACAAATTTTGAGATCTGTTTTAAATTGTTATTATTATTATTATCCAATTTTAAGGTTATAGTCAACCCATACACCAAATTGGTGTATGAAACCTTCTTGTTTGTTGGACAACGGATCCATCTCCCTTCAACTATTTGACTAGTAAGTCTACCAAAACATACATACTCTACCCCTATAGTTTTGAACTTATAAACTTTTTAGAAAAATCTAAACACATACCCTTAACCATTAAACATTTAAAACCCCACTATTATTAATATATTCTATTCTCTTCCAAAATCCACAAACCAAGTTGCTAGCCCAAGTCTTCAAAGCGCTTTTGCGGTTTGCAGATGGTAATATTACTGGTTTGAAGAGTATACGTTACCTGCAACCTAACCTTGCAGGTAGGGACGCAAACTAGTGGTACCTTTGTATTTGCTGAGATATGATATAGCCTGTGTTTGCAGCCATCGATGAACTGCTACACCGTTTTGTAGGCGAACATCTGAACTTCCGGCATGCCTTTGCACAAAGTTCCTGCGAGTTATCATTGCAGGGTTTGCAACAAGTGAAGGTCTTCCCAGCTGAATGTCCTGTCACCCGCCATATAATTATCTATAGAGTAGAATGCATATCAGGAGCATGAGAAAAATGAATTAGTTATAGCCGAACAACTGAAAACCCTTTGTCTTTGCTCAAGGTTCCTGCAAGCTACCATTGCATCGCCTGCAACAAGTGCATGTTTTTCCCGCTGAATTAGAAAAATTTCGGGAAGGACAACGAGCAGAATCCGATGATTAGAATCCCTGTATTGAATCGGTCTGTTTCTTCAACATGATGCCATTTTAAATGGGTGTATTTAGATCGCCATGTAAGTGCGAAGATGAAGGCAAACATCTCATTTACCACAGGCATTGAATCGATACTGAAGGCACTGACTCTGCCATTAATAGTAGCAGAATACCACACAGGTACGCCTATTTTCAGTAGAAAATTTCAATACCAACTATTGGATTCTCAACAGAAAAATGATTATTGTTTTCGTGAACATGATTGTAAAATCACTACCATTGCTCCACAGAAACAAATGCTTCAAGTAGTACGTAATAAGGGAAGGAATGCAGATTTGAGCTCCTGTAATGTGATGATTACTAATTATGTGAAGAGGGGACGTGTCGAAGATGCACGCAAAGTGTTTGATGAGATGCCTGAACGAGATGTAGTCACGTGGACTGCCATGGTTTCAGGGTATTGCCAGAATGGGAAAATAGAGGAAGCCCGCGAACTGTTTGACAGAATGCCTGAACGAAATGTGATCTCATGGACTGCCATGATATCTGGGTATATTCAGAATTGGAGGATTGAAGAAGCGCACATTTTATTTGATCGAATGCCTGAGCGGAATATTGTTTCATGGAATACGATGATTGGAGGCTATTTGCAGAAGGGGAAATTGGAGTATGCCCGTGAGCTGTTTGACAGAATGCCGGAACGAAATGTGGTTTCATGGAATGCCATGATTTCGGCATATGCTCGGAGAGGAAAATTAGATGATGCTTGCCGGCTGTTTGAGGAAATGTCGGAGCGAGATGTTATCTCTTGGACATCTATGGTTGCAGGGTATGCACAGAACGGAAGAATTGATGAAGCATATAAACTGTTTCATAAAATGCCAGAGAGAAATGTGATTTCGTGGAATGCTATGATTGCAGGATATGCCCAGAATTCCAGAATAGAGGATGCCCGTCGGCTGTTTGATGAAATGCCGGAACGGAATGCCTCATCGTGGAACTCTATGATTGCTGGATATGTTCAGAATGGTCGGATAGAAGATGCCCAAGAATTGTTCGATAGAATGCCTGGCCGAAATGTTATTTCGTGGACTGCAATGATTACAGGATATGCTCAGAATGCCCAGGGAGAGGATGCCCTGCAAATATTTTCTAAAATGCAGGAGCATGGTGTTAAACCAAACCGTGCCACTTTTGTTGGCATTTTGAGTGCATGTGCCAACCTGGCAGCTCTGGAACAGGGCAAGCAGCTGCAGGGATATAGCATAAAAGTGGGATTGCAGTTCGATATTTTTGTGGGAAGTGCTCTTATTAGCATGTATGCCAAATGTGGTTGTATAGACAGTGCACACCAGATGTTTGATGAAACCCCTGGAAGGGATGTCGTTTCTTGGAATGCAATGATTGCAGGATATGCGCAGCATGGTTTTGGTAATGATGCACTTAAAGTTTTTGATGATATGCAAAGGACTGGTATGAAGCCTAATGATGTTACTTTCATTGGTGTCCTCTGTGCATGCAGCCATGCTGGTCTTGTAGACCAAGGTTTATATTACTTTGATTCCATAGAACAAGTTCATTGCATCACACCCAGAGCAGACCATTATGCCTGCATTATTGATCTCCTCGGCCGTGCTGGACGCCTGGAAGAGGCTAAGAAAATTGCTAACAATGCAAAATGTGAACCAAATCCTAGTATGTGGGGGGCATTGCTTGGTGCATGTAGGATCCATGGTAATATGGAGCTAGGTAAACTTGCAGCTGAGCGCCTTTTTGAATTGGAACCTAAAAATGCTGGAACATATGTGCTTTTGTCCAACATTTATGCGGCAGATGATAGGTGGGAAGATGCTGCAAGAGTGAGAATGATGATGAAAAACAGGGGGCTCAAAAAACAACCAGGATGCAGTTGGATTGAATTTAAGAACAAGGTGCATGTATTCCTAGTAGGAGACAGATCTCATGCACAATCTGAACAGATCTATTCCACGTTGGAGAGTTTGGACAGGCAGATGAAACAGGCTGGCTATGTTCCTGACACTAAGCTGGTTCTCCATGATGTGGAGGAGGAGCTAAAGGAACATATTCTCTACCAGCATAGTGAGAAGCTAGCCATTGTATTTGGCATTATCAACATACCTAGTGGCATGCCTATAAGGATCTTTAAAAACCTTCGTGTGTGTGTTGACTGCCACACAGCTACAAAGTTCATTTCAAAGATAGTTGAACGGGAGATTATAGTGAGGGATGGCAGCCGCTTTCATCATTTTAAGGATGGGCTATGCTCATGTGCTGATTATTGGTGATTCTTGAAGATAATCCAATGAATATATAGTTTTTCATCTCTGGCCTCTTCCTTAACTCATATCTGGCAAACATGTCATCTGGGTTCTTCCTTGAGCACTCAGATTTGCTGGCAAAAATGTCATAGAGATTTGTGCAGGAGATTAGGAGTCCTGGCCTCTTACCATATTTTTAATAATGGGAGGTGAGAAGAAAATGGTGTTTAAAAGTTTAGAAGCTTGGGATGAGAGAAACCAATGATTACTAGTTGAAGCCAACATAACCTGGTCTCTGAAACCAGCTCAGTTGCTTCTCTTCTCATCAGAAGCTGCATGTTATAAAGTATATTAACTCAATTATGCCCCCCGGCAGGTTGTTGATTGTGATTGCAGCTCTTTATATTCATGTGGTTAATCTTTACTGGGCTTCTCTTGGTCTGGTTTCTTCTTTCTACCTCTTTTTTAAAATTCAGACAGAAGCTGCCTCAGGTGGCTCGCAGCATATGAACCAAGATACCTTCAATTCAGATGCATCTGCATCATGTTCCAACAGATTCAATCTGATATTATTGCATCTCATTCCAATAACATGGACGAATCTGCTGACATTGGATGCAGCACATACTGTTCTATGAATCTACACTCTATTTCTGTGTCCAAGATATAAATTAAATCATGACTTTAGTGACTAGTACCTTGTCATGCTCTTTGGTTTTTCAACAGGAGCATATTCATTCATGTTTGGAGCAAATGGGCCCTTATTTTCATTTAGTCTAACTTAACCTTGTGGGCAACTATTTGAAATATGGCAGCAACAACCAAATATATGCATTTATGTTTGGAGGAGATTGAACCTAATTTTATGTTTTATAACTTAACCTTGTGGGCAATGATTTCGAAATATGGCTGCAAGCTGGACTATTTAAAGAATACATGATACAAAGCACATGAATGTGGTAGTAGCATATCTTATGATATGATATAAATTTAACAAATCATGCACGTGAAAATATCAGTGTGTAGCTACAGTGAACATTGAAAATCCTGCCAAGACCAATGCCCATTAATGGAAAATCAGTCCATTTTTGCCATGCCAAATAATGGAAAACAATCGTGCTCTGTATATGTAGGTATTCAAACAAAACACTGAATTAACCATAGCTTTGCTCATTGAAGAGATATATGCATACATTCGAGAAAAATACAAAATTCTACCATTCAGATGCTTAGACTAAACTCTCTAAGTCTGTCTAGTCAGCCAAACAATGTACTCCAGATGCTCACAAGATTTAAACTCAATAATGATAATAATGCACTTTCCTTTCAATACACATTCAAGCTAATACACACACTCATGGCTTAGATAATGTATCTGAAGCCCAATTTGAAGAACACGTTCTGTGTCTGTGTTTTGGTGCAACTGGCCTGGGCAAATCAGAGGGATGTATGGCTATATGTGTATTGAGTATTATGAATTGAACCAATGAAATGGTTTACATATTGGCCAAGCCATCACTTCATACAAACAATTAGAACAAAAAGTAGAATTTGTTGTGGGTCAACGTTTTCTATCAAGCGATGATTGATTTACATAATTGGCCAAGCCATCACTTCATACAAACAATTAGAACAAAAAGTAGAATTTGTTGTGTTATAGGTCAACAATTCTATCAAGCGAAAATCAAGCTATAGGGGGTGTGGGACTGTTGTGCTGTTGTAAATGATAAGCTAGTGATGCCAATGATGTAGATCATTACCAATCGGGTTGTGGTAATTAAAAATGCACTTGAGTATGAACTGATTTCAGCAATACTACTAATTTATTTTAGTGTTGTGTAATTGATTAGTGATCAAAGGTGAAGGCGAGTGCACAACAAGCAATTCCATTGTCCAAACAAACTAACAATTGGGCTGTTGATCCCCACCAACAACTCAATTAGAGAAGTTAATAATTCATGATTTTCATTTCTACCCAAATTGTATACACACGGAATTTCACCAACTCAAGCAAGCACAAAACACTTAAAGCACACAATACACCTAGAGATTACCTTTCACACTCAAATTGGAAGACCTAAAATTTATGCGTTGTATTTATGCTCAAGAATTGTTACTAACTGGAGCTATACATTCTCAATTATATATTTCCCATATTCTTAATCATTGGAGGTATTTTTAAGACTGTTTTGACTTAAAAACAGTGTTTGTTTACCATGTACAGGCTCAGAATCCTATGAATATATTTCTTCATTTCGAGTCCTTAGTCATTTTTTATACTAGCCCCTTCTTTCCAAGCTTTATCTTTTTCAATCTCTTGGATTGTTTTTCCACCTATTAAACACCCACTATTACATTGTTACCTTGGAATGCCAACCAACAAATGATTCATTTCATCTTTTTGTGGCCTTTGGCCCTTAGACCACTGACTTCACACTATGAAACATTTATCTTTTCTTTACAAATTTTGGTGGAGGAATTATTTTTGATCCATTTCGGATCAGCTTCTCTATTCAACTAATGAAAATAGCTGACATTTTCAAATCACGATCCTCTAAAGCAAAGTGCCCCCTTTATAGAAAATAAGGTAACTCTTAACTTTTCACCTTCACGCCTTTTTGCCCTCCTACTCTACTTGGCCAGCTTACATTATAAAGTTTTACTCATTCCATATTATATGAGAGAGACAATTAATTTATAACAGTAATATAGAAATTACAATATTTACATCCAAGTATTCCTACTCCCTTATTTGTCAATTTTCTCTTCCAATCATGCTTTCTCCTTCAAGTTTTGAATGGAAATAACTTGGTTCTATTCTTCCCAATTTATCATTTTGTTCTTGCCAAAAGATGAGGTAGGTTTTGGTCTCTTACTCGCTTCCTTGGCTTGTACAAACTCACCTTGATTTGTCTTGTTAAATGTATCCCTTTGAAATTGTCTGTGGCCTTATTCTCCTTGAGTTTAGTTCCTTTTAACAAATAGTAAAAATCTACATTATATGTTCTTGAAGCATGCCTTTGAGCACTTGCTGATCCATGTCATTTTAGGATCAAAGAGCTCATGTTTCACTTTTTCAAAATCAACAAAATAACATGAAACAACTCCCATAAATCCATTGGAGAATGTCTGTAAACTATAATATAACTCTATAAGTCGTCAATCTTTTGAATCTCAAAACTTAAAGAACAGAGGAATCGTTTTTTTTTTTTGTCATGTAGAAAATGCATTTATATTTCATATGAGAAATATACATGTTCTGGTCCTCGAGGAACTATTCATTCTCAACAACAAGGCTCGAAGCCATTACATCAAAGCTCATCATGTCATTTACAGGAATTGAACCTGGGTGGGGAAGATCCCAATCATTCCTCCCAACCACTTGATATAAACCCAATTGACAACAGAGAAATGAATTTATGAAAAAGTACGAGGGTCATGCAATCTTTGAACTGATTATGGATTCCTCGTGAAAAATCAAATAATAATCCTTCTCAAAAGATGGTTTGTGGTGCATGAAATGCCATTGCAAGTTGTTACATATGAAGTATGCAAAAAGATGTAAGCATGTCAATAAATTTTAATGCAAACTGATTCCAAGTCTGCCATGTTTATGTTAGTTTTGGCATTAAATCCGAGCAATGGCAAGCATGGGAGAAGAATCTTTTGGGCGCTTAAAAGATAGATGCCCTGTACTTTTCCTTCAGTTCAAAAGTTGAAAGTATTTCACCAAAGAGAATGATATCAGAGTATTATTTCTTTTGCATAAGTCTTGGCCCATTCTAGTTTCGAATTTCCAATGTTTGTAAGGCAATAATGAACTCAAGCTTCAGTCTTTTGTTTCATTAGCAAAATATGCTATGAGAAACTTATATCATCAAATGTAACGACTATTAACTAAAAGAAAATGGTAATGAAGTAGTAGTTCTGCAACTATTAAACAATTTTGAAGTTGTAACGTTTAATTTGTGAGCTGAAAACATAAATGTAAAATAACAAATGGCAAGAGGATTTTCCAAAAAGTATTTTAAATTTTTGTTCACCCATTGTTGCTCTTTCTTGTGGATTTTAAACTTCTCTTTTACTTTTGGCATAACTCTTGCAATAGTAAATTTCAATTCATAAATAAGAGCATAAGAAGGTGCCACCTTCATGGTTTATGAGGAACTTTTCCATGAGTAAGAGCAATCTTTCCATGAAATTCAAACCTAAAGCTTTCAAAGCATAACAATAGCAAGCATAAACCCAATCACCAAAATTAAAAACCTGTCCTGGAAATCTGTGCATTTACTCGATCATCTAAACAATTGAAACTTTACCCATTTGTAAATAATCCTTAAATGTGAAGCATAAAGTCTGAGAGATGAAAATTTTATTGAGTTTAGTGTTTTCAATTGTACATTATTTTTTATTATCATAAGCAACAGTAGTCGTTTGCAAAACAAGCTTTTTATGCAAATAATTTCTCACTGGTATATTTACAATCTTCTGTTGGGCTCTCTAAAATTCTGATGTAAATGCTTAAAGAATGAATGTAAAAATTTGAATAAAAATACAATACATGCTTAAAAACAATGCTCAATATAACTTTGAAAATTTCATCCCTTAAATCAAAATTCTTCTTCAAGCCTAGATGCAATGTAAAACTTGTAAATTGAAAAAGCTTTTCTCTTTATGATATCCTCCCAATCGGAGATAAACATACAAAGGATTTACAATTTAGCCTTCCAAATACAAAGCATAAGATTTATCCTTGTATTCAATCCCTGATATTTTAGCTTATTTTTATTTTTTTGCTTGAGGGTGATTAAGCCATTTCAAACGCTAACGTGGTAAAAAGATGCAAGCTCGCATATAAGCACATTATTCAGAAAATAATAACTTATTCAAACAATGGTTCAACATCTTCAAACAGGCAGTCTTCTGGTTGCTAACTCATTTGACAAAGCAAATTCCTCTAAAATTGCATCAGAAAGTTTCTAATTTGAATTCAATTTTCAACACACATGGATTCATTGAAGCAAGTGTTTGGAAAAAGGATTACAAGCTCATTCAAGCTATCAAACAAACTTCTATTCAAAATTTCAAAGATTGTAAAATCAAATATTAAAGATTGCTTATATGCATGTGGAATTTGGCAATGTAAACCCTCGATTCATTGCATCATACTTCTAGCATGAGTTCCCTTATGTAAGCTTTTGATAGTTTTTTTTTTTCTCATAAAAAAAACACACTGGTTTATATTATGAAAATAGTAAGCAGTACATGTATCATAGATTGTTCAAAATAGACCTCTGCTAATGGGAGGAATCCATCACAAGTCCAAACAAATTGTCTCATTAAAACCATATTTCCCTTCTGCCGAGAAGTATAATAGTGCTTAACAGAAATACATTACTTTTTACTGATAAAGACAAAATGGGCATTATCCCTATTCTTCATTATAAATCTGAAAACATAGCCTATGGGAGAGTAATGCAGCCCTCATCTTTAATTATGTTATCCTCAAAGTCCCTGAAAGTTGAAACCCAAAACGCCGACAACAGCAGTTAGACCTCCTTTTGATAGAGCATCTCGAAAGATATGTTCGAAGGTGATGTCCTGGAAAGACAGTTTAAGAGATCTGATACAATCCATCCAACAGCATAGGTCAGGTGGGGCAAAATTAGTGTACCCCAGAATACCATCAATGAGAGACCTTGAATCCCCATAGTGCCAATATCTCAGCTGAATCCCCATAGTGCCAATATCTCAGCTCTAGTATTTGTACCGCTCCCTCCATGCCAAGTTAATTTGTAATGTGTCCTGTTGCCAATTCTGAGCCATGCCCCACAGCCACAGAAACCACCCTGCGCAGCTCCATCAAAACCATCAAAATAACCTGCAGGAAACTGTATTTTGATAGGTTTGCGTGTTGAAGCATTGTGCCAAAAATAACTTAATCATGCACATCATTTTTTAGCAAGCTTCACTCATCAAGGAAAATTAAGCATTCTTACCATTGAAACAAACAAACCAAATACTGAACCGAGAAATGCCAGTTTTCCTTAACAATAACTCAAACATAAATCTTGTTCTTTTTGGCGCAAAAATACTTCAAGCAAAGCATGAATTCATTAATTTTGACAAGCAAGAATCACGATTACTGTTTATGAAACTTCTTCTCCAACAAATTCATTGAATAATCCTTTAAATGATTAAGAAACTAAGATAAGATATTGCAAATTCTGATCGAAGGATATCTTCAAACAAGCTTCTTCAATATTTTCAACAAGGTTACATGAGATGGGATTCTTCACCCATTTCTGATAAATCTAAATAGGATTCGAGCATGTTATTTGGCATGAAATCATCCCATAAGCTTCTTACTGAGCATGTAGTATATAAGCACAGAGCTGAAAATTTATCTTCTCCAACAAGCATATGCAAGGCTGAAAATTCATCTCCCAAGCACACAAACAAGAGGCGGAATCCTTCAAGCAAGGCTGAAAATTCATTCTTCAAATATACAAGCAAATTCACCATCATATCTTATGTATCTCTGGATTCTTTCTTCCAAAAAATGCAAACTTCAATTCCCACTCCCAGGTTCTTGAACCTTCAAACAAGCTAAACATGTACTCAACTGAAATTCAAAGCTAGATTGAAAATTACTTTCATGCAATTTTTTCAGGAAATTTCATTGAATAAGCTTTCGAATCATGAAGAGAAATATCATACATTCACTTTATTAAAGGCCACGAGTTTTTTCAATCTCTTACAATTACCCAACAAAGTTTCATGTAATTGGATGGGTTTGGGTAATGAAATTAAAGAATAATGATCTCAACCAGGCATTCATCAACATGAAAATTCAGTCAAGCCACAAGCAAGGAAATATTTAGAATTATAACTTAGATAGGAACTTTTGAATATCTTCATTTGTAAATGTGTGAGAAGTAGTTCGGTCTATTTTCAAAAATTAATTTTATTTTGTAATTCCTTTGGAAAAATAAGACTTATTTGAGTTTAAAATGGTATCTCATGGCAATAGGAATAATCTTAAAAATATATTCTTTTCTAAAAGTATAAATATAGGACAAGGTAAAGGCTTTCAATTTACAGATGAGCAGTTGAGCAGGTTTAGTAATAGAGAGAGAGAGTGTAGGAAGTTATGAAAGAGACACTTTTGGGCAGTGCATAGTCCCATACAACATATGGATTATTACAGTCATATGAGCACCGTACAATAGTGGCATATGGCCACCGTAGAGTAGAGAACTGTTTTTTTTTTTTTTTTGAGTTGTAACTCTCAAGCAACCTCTAGAAGTTCAAGATCATGGTGATTTTGGTAACTATGCAGTGCTGGTTTTTGGGCATTTTGTGGAGGTTTTCTCTAAGTTTTTGAAAAGAAGAAAATTTGATTTAAAGGAATAATTAATTGTGTGCTTGTGAAAATAATTTATAAGTTTTTGTTTTTTAATTAATTTATAGGCTTCTGTTGTTTAATTTCTCGTATTGTGTGATTGATGTTATGGTCTAAAATTTAATTCAACATTAATTAAATTCAACAATATACTTGTTTGATTGAGATCACAAGGATATTGGTCACCACTAGCCATGTTTGAGAAGGATTTTTAGATGATATCCTTTCTTCTACAAGGAAAATTTCGAGGGATGAGTGGTATGTGGACAGTGAGACATCTTGACATATGACATTAACCTGGTAATTGTTTTCTAGTCTGAAGTAACAAGACTCGGGAGTAAGGGTTGAGTCTGATGAAGATGCCAAGTATTGAGTGGTAGGATTTTCTACTATTCCCTTCCAACACGAACTAGGTAATTCTTTATATTTTGAAAATGTCTTATTTTTTCCAAGGCTCAAAAAGAATTCGCTTATAGTTTCAATCATGGAGGATAAGGGATTTGTAGTGGAGTTTAAGGACTAGCAAGTCCTCACCAGACTAAAGGATTCTATCCCGGATATAAATTAGCTAGTGGGGGTTAGAGAATGTAATTTGTATAGGTTGCAAGGTGAACTTGTTCAAGCCTTGGTGAATAACAATGAAACTTGTTCAAGTTATGTTACAATAGGATGGGGCACTTGCATCATAGTATGTTGCATAATGTGAGGGAGATATTCACAAGTATTTCCAAGTTTAGTATTGAGAAATATTATGTATGGAAAATGTGCACACTTGGAAAGCATGCCAAAGTAGCTTTCCCAAACAATAAGGATAAGAATAAGGAGACTCTAGATCTAGAGACAGAGGATGAGGAGCAGGAAGCTTCCAAGGTTGAGCCGAGGTCACCAATGATTTCTAGGATAGTACAAAACCTTCAAGTGAATAGAGGGAGATATGATCCCTTTCTACTTATATCTAGAGACCTTGATGTCCACTCAAACATTGAGCGGCACAATGGAGTATGGTATGGATATCTTGGAGATGGTGAAGTGGTCAGAAGTGCACTAGATAGGAAGAGAAATTGAAGGTGTTTCTTTAGATTGGGATTAGTGATGGTATTCTGATTTACCAGGAAGCATAATTTCAATGCACTTAGTTAAGAAAAGAGAAAATATCACTTCATATGAGATAGGATTTCGACGGGAGCAACAAAACTTATACATATTTCCATGGATCAATAGGTAGTTGATATTTTGACCAAGCCCTTGGGAAAAGGTAAGATTGAAGATTTAAGAGACAGACTTAGATTGTTTTAGAATTCGTTCGTTGAGAATTTTAGCTCAAAAAAGAACTTCCACATAGGTTCAGTGTGAATGTGCAAGTAGTTCCATTTTTTTTTAAAAGCAATTTTATTTTGTAATTCCCTCTAGTAAAAAAAGTGAAAGTTTTATATGCAGTGGTTGAGTTTAAAATTGTATATCATGCATGATTAGACTAAGAGTAATTTTAAAATATAATCTCCACTAAAAGCAGAAAGACAGGGCAAGGTATAGGCTTTCAAATTACATATGAACAATTGAAAATGTAAGCTAAAAAGTCTCTTCCATCGAGCAAATAGAATCATGTTTTGAATAATAATGTAACCTCAAATGCTTTTGAAGAATGTCAAATGAATAGAAAAATAATGTGTTTTCTTATTATTTATTATTAAAATGTTTTCTTTTGAGGTTAGTTTATGGAAAACACATGTTCACACTAAGGAAAAATTATGCAGGAGCATTAGAGCTTCAAAGTCATCAAGTTCTTTGGAGACAAAGCTCCAAAGTGGGTTTCAACATGGAAAAATAATTTTATTTCCTTATTGTAAATAATTTTAATTTATTTATCTCTAAAAGAACTATGGATAGAGCTAAGATTGAGTATATAATATTTTTAAGAAGAAAATCAGTTTGTAAGGCATGGGAGGTTGTAGGAGAAAAAAAAATCTTGGCAACAATTAGCAAGTTGTTAGGATAGGAAAAAGTTTAGAAATATTAGAAACTATTGGAGTGCTTTTAGAATTTAGAAAATCTATGGATAAGAAAGATTTTGTTAATAAGGAAAAAACTAGTCTTCCTTGAAAATCATAAGTGATTTGTGGATCTACAAAAAAATATATTGTTTGTATATTTTATTTAAAACATTGTAAGCCTAAAGGGAAAACTAATGGATAAATGATTGTGAAATCAGACTCACATAGAGAAACAAATGTTTTTGAGTATTTTTGTATGTACATATTTTGTTAATGAGATAAGCTTCATATCTTTTGTGTACGAAGTGCCTATGTGCACGATCATTGAAGAATTCATAAAATATGGAATTAGCAGAATTAAGTGCCTATGTGTGTGAATTGGGTAGTGAATAAAATCTTATTTAAGATTTAGTGAAAATAAATTTACTGCATCTGTTAAATGGCAGAGATCAAGAATCATTGGTCCAATTGCTGATGGGAGATTTGCAGTTAATTTTTTGTGAATTTCGTATTGAATTTAGTTCTAGGTTATGTTGATATCATATGGAGATCTAAGTATAAACTAGGAAGATAAGTTGTAGCAGGAAAATTCGATTTTCCTGTATCAAGTAGTATTAGGGCACGAAATATTTTTTGTGTGTAGGAAAAAGTAGGAGATCTGGAGACAATTGAGAAGGAGGATGTGGTGAGAATTCTCACAGCTATTACAACTATGATGGTGGAAAAAGAGTGATTGTAGAAGCCTGAAGAGCAAGGAGTGTTCGAAATGGGTTTTAGAGGAGAGCACCAATAATGCCAATAGTTTGAGCTCAGAGGAGAAGCTTGGTGAGATGTGTGTAGCAGGAAAGAGGTATGTTATTGCAGAGGTGATTTGCAAGTCATAGTGGGCAGTGAGAAGCTCTTGAAAGGGGAAGATGAAGATGACTATGTGAAGTCATTTGAAGAATTAAGAGGGAAGCCACAGAGGTGACAAAGCAGTTGGAATAAGGAAAATGAGCGATGAATAATATGAGAGGGAACTAGTTGAGATAAAATCATTTTTTAATGTGCTTAAAAAACTGCTACAACATAATGAGAACCAGAGGTATGGGTGGAACCTAAGGAAAAGGGTTAAGTGGTATGTTGAAATATTATGGGCCAAGAAGCAGAGACAAAAGATGAGACACAGGTTGAAGGAAGAACTCAAAGCTACTGAGTGTGAGGAGAATAATTCACAGAGGTGAACCTGAGCAAGGAGAAATCCATGGATATGATAGCAATGTGTAGAAATTATACAAACAATATGTATATCAATGGATTCAATCTGATCATGTGATATGCTAAAGCAAGATACTGAATCCTTCTACAAATTAATTGTGGAAAATAAACATGATCGCCAATCACAACAAGTAAAGAAATAAGTAAATCAAACCACAACACAGATATTTTCTCGGGGAAAGATTGCTGCTCAAAACCCCTCTATATTCTATTGTATATTCAGCAAGGAATCATGAAACAATTACAATGCACTCTTCTCACAAGAGTCTCCTGCAATTTCACAACTATCTCACACTGATCCAGACAAAATCGATCAACACTTAGCCAATTTTCAGCCTGCCTTGCTTGCACAATTCATGTGGAATGCAATCCCTATTCTTTAGAAAATTCAACCTTCAAAAATTGCGCAATGCTGATGGGAAATCTTATGGGTGTTTTACTGCATGCAGACACCCTACTAATAATGCACCTGATAGTTAACATCCATTTAACCTTTGTCTCAATTGGGTCTCCACTGGAACTGACATGCATGTAGCTATTAATAGTAAATCATCGGTTACATGATAGATCAATGCATGTAAATTAAATATGATTTAATTCACTTGACCTCTCACTAGTGCAACAAACAATTACAAATATTTAAACTAACTCAATTAATTGAGTTAATTGATTCATCATGCATTAAACTAATGCACTAACTGCAACTTGGACTCAATAACTAATATAATCACTCTGCATGCCTCACCAACCACCCTCAGCTCGAAATTCATGAGCTAACTGAGTTTATCACACTTGGTTGACTATTACAAGTGATTATGAGATAAGATTACATTTTATTGTCCAATTTAATTAAGGGAAAATTAAATTAGACACACATTTCTTGTTGACTTTTTAACACGCCCTCTCAACAAGAAAGGGATTATCAGCTACCTCGATCCTGCGTCTATGGTATTCAAATTTTCTCCTAACGAGCGCCTTCGTCAAAATATCTGCATCTTGATCCTCCATGGGAATGTACTGAAGTAGCATAATGCGTCTTTGAACACAATCTATAATATGGTGGTACCGGATGTCTAAATGCTTGGACCTATCATGCAACTCGGGTTATCACAATGTAACAACTATGGATCATTAATGACAAAAAAAACCAACAGAATCTTCCTCATCCAAATGGCCTCATGCAACTGATTGTTTTCCAAGTACTACTGCCCACAGTGGGCCAGGTGCCAGAGATCTACCTTCTTGATTTACCAAGAAATTGTTGTCAATCCTATGTTGAAGATCCCTCCACGATGTTCTCTTTGCAGCATCGATGGACTGCCCCACCTAATTTCGTAGTGAAGCCTTCGAGAGGTCTCCCTACTCTCCCTTTGTCCTCTGTACCATAATCCATACTTTGTAGTGCCCCTAGTATATCTCAAGACATGCTTCCACACCTTCCAAAAGAGCTTGGTCAGCTTAACCATAGCTTGACTCAGCTGGTTAACTGCATAGCAAATGTCCGGTCTGGTTTTCCCCAAGTACATCAGCGAACCCACAAGCTTCTTGTAAATAGTAGCATCCACTACCTCACCTAAAGTAGCATCCTCCTTCCTCTAGTTTCTTGCAAGAGGATTATCCATGGGTTTACAGCTCTCCATGTGAAACTTACTCAGAATCTCTTTGGCATACTTGCCTTCAGAAACAAATAGCTCACCATCACATTTCCATATTTCTAAATCAAGGAAATAGTGAAGGAGTCCCATGTCCTTCATCTCAAACTCTATTCCAAGATCCTCTTTGCAAGAAGTTATGAGCTTCTCATCACCTAAAAAAACAATATCATCAACATAAAGTATGATAATCAAAAACTTACCATCAACCACAATCTGGTACAGGTTCGTATCCGCTTCACTCTTCATGAAGCCAAACCCGGTGAAATAGCTGTCAATTCTAGTGTACCAAGCACAAGGTGCTTGCTTAAGCCCATACAGTTCTCGCTTGAGTCTGCACACATGCGATTCACTGTCAAAGGTCTCAAAACCTTTTGGCTGCTCTATGTACACTTGTTCCTCAATAACTCCATTGAGAAACACAGTCTTTACATCCATCTGATGTATCTTCCACCCCATCTATGCTAAGAGTGCAAGGATAGGTCTAATCGATGATTTCCTTGCAACCGGTGCAAAAGTCTCCTCATATTCAATCCCCTCAACTTGTGAGAATCCTCAGGCTACAAATCTAGCCTTGTACTTCTCCACACTCCCATCTACTGCTTGCTTCACCTTATAGATCCATCTAGATCTAACCATTGATTTTATAACTGGTCTTGGGATAATTTCCCATGCACTATTCTTGACAATGGAGTCGAATTGGTTGCTGCACTGCTTCCTCAAAAGAGGATGGTTCTATCACAATAAACTTTCTCATAAGAGGCATGTATCTAGTAAACCTATCTAGAGACTGTCTCTGTATGCGCAGTGAAGTAGGTGCTCCTACATGTTTTTACGCATCAAGTCTCAATCTATCAGCTTCTGTGGTGCGCCTTCTACCATGTTTGGTGGATGGCTCTACATGAGTGTTTTTTTCCACTCCATAATCATTTGCATGTGGCTTCTCCACATCTTGAGGTTCATCCTTTGGAACCAAGAGTTCCTCATCTGCATGCAAATCAAGCTCCCTCTCAAGGGGAAATCGCATGGCTTTCTCCTCATCAAATTTTATATCTTGTCTCACAACAATCATCATGCTATTTGGAAAATACACCCGATAGTTGTGGGGAGTATTAGTGTACCCCACAAATATCCCAATATGAGTTGTTGGTTCTAGCTTCTTCCTAGAATCTTTGGTCACATGGCAATAGACAGATGAGCCAAAAATTTTAAAATATGAAACATCAGGTTTCTTACCAGAAAAATCTTCCTCTGGTGTACTCATTCCAAGTATCCGATGAGGACTACGGTTTTGCAAAAATACCGATGTATTGCATGCCTCATCCCACAGATGCAACAATAGGCCCTGATCATGCAACATCACTCGTGACACACCCACGATTGTTTTGTTATTTCTTTCTGCAACTCCATTCTGTTGTTGAAATTTGCAACAAGAAATAGTGAAATTGGCATCCATAAACAACACACACACTAGTGTGGGATCACATGTCACACAGTGATGGATCTTAGCGACACATTAGTGTGAAACCAATTTTTAAATAAATTTGAAAATAAAATGTAATCTTATCTCATAATCACTTGTAATAGTTAAATGAGTGTGATAAAATCAGTTGGCTCATGAATTACAAGTTGAGGGTAGTTGGTGACACATGCAGAGTGATTCTATGTGTTTTAGAGTTCAAGTTTTAGTTAAGTGCATGAGTTTAATGCATGAGAAACCAGTTAACTCAGTTAAGTGAGTTAAAGTGAGTTGAACTAGTTGTAACTGTTTGTTGCATTAGTGAGAGGTCTAGTGATTTAAATCATATTTAATTCACATGCAGTGATCTGTCATGAAACTGATGATTTACTATTAATAGTTGCATGCATGTCAGTTCCAGTGGAGACCCAGTTGAGACAAAGGTTAAAGGGAAGTTGACTATCAATTGTATTATTAGCAAACAACCCAGATGCAGTTAAAACACCACATGATTTCCCATGATACTTGCGCAGTTAAGGAAGGCTGAAATTCCTAAGGAATAGGGATTGTATTCCCATGAATTGCGTGAGCAAGGCAGGCTAAAGACAGATTGAGAATTGGCTAAGTGTTGGCCCGATTTTGTTTGGATCAGTGTGAGATGATAGGAAGATTGTGGGAGACTCTTGTGAGAAGAGTGCATTGTAATTGTTTCATGATTCCTTGTGGAATATACAATAGAAGATAGAGGGGTTTTGAGCAGTAAGCTTTCCCAGGGGAAATTATCTGTGTTGTGGTTAGATTTTATTCTTTCAGCACTTGTTGTGATTGGCGATTGTGTTTAATTTTTGCAATTGATTTGTAGAAGGATTCAGTATCTATATTTAGTATATTTCTTGATTGGATTGAATCCATTGATATACATATGTTTTTATAATTTCTACATGGTATCAAAGCACATGAAATCACTATAGTGAAGAAGAAATTGAGTTTGTGACTGAATAGAATTCGAATTTGCAAAAGCATTCTTGGTGCGACAGGCGGATCAGGATCGAAATGGCTTTCAATGGCTTGATATTGGAGTATGAACTTGAGGGAAGTTCCAATTATATTGCATGGAAAGACAGGATGGAGGTAGTAATGGAGGACAATGGGTTGAAATAATTCATTGATAATGACATTCTGAAACCTATTGCAGCAGATGCCGCAAATATTGATGCTTGGAAAAATAAGGTAGGAAGGGCGAGGAGGATCTTATTGGAGAGAGTACAAGACCACATTGTCTCAAGTCTCCATGGAAAAGTGACTCCATATGCAATGTGGAAGGCTTTGACAGATCTGTTTCAGAGCAGCAGTGATCATAGAAATTTGGCACTGGAGGACAAGCTTAGGAAAATCAAAATGGATAAAGGCGACACCATTCTACAATATTTAACCAAGTTTGTCCAATTTCGAGATGAGCTTGGGAGTGTCAAAATTGCTGTCGCAGATGATGAATTGGTGAGCCTAGCTCTTCTAGGCCTTCCCAAGAGTTTGCATAGTTATTGGGACTCTATCAATGGGAGGGAGAAGCTACTAGAAAAGGAATGACTTTGGTCGGATTTGGTGCAAGAAGAATTCAGGCAGAATACCGGGGATGGATCCTCATCCAAGACTGATGATGAGGAAAATTGCGCATTGGCTGGTAAGGCGAAGAAAGGGAAATGAAAGAAATCCTATTCCAAATGTGAGACCAGCGAAGAAAGCAAGGAGCGCGACATGTCCAGAGTGAAGTGTTTTCATTGTCATGAGCATGGACATTATGCCTGTAATTGACCACAAAAGAAGAAGAACAAGAAGGCTTCAGGATCTGCAGCTAGTGAGGCTTTGGCCTCACAATTTGAGCTTGAATTCTCATTGATCGCTTGCATGGTGTCAAGTGTGATGGGATCAGTGTGGTACTTGGGTAGTGGTGCATATTTCCACATGACGGGAGGCAAAGAACGTTTCAGTATCTTGGAGGAGAAGGACCTCTAGATGCATATCGAAATGGGTGATGACGAGCGATACAGTGCTACCGGGATTGGTACAGTTACCTTCCAGAGATAGTCAGGTAAACCGTTGTTATTAAAAGATGTAATGCATGTACCAAGCTTGAAAAAGAATTTAGTTTCAGTCGCAATGTTGGAGGATAGAGGTTATGATGTTATTTTCTGTGAAGGGAAAGCTTTCCTTCAACACAAAGCCACATGAAAAGCCAAGAAGATTTGGATTTGTGTGAAGAATCTCTATAAAATTGATGTATATGGATGCACAACATTGATGGGTTAAGCAAACAAAGTGGTGAGCTGGGATGATGGTGAGTTTTGGCACAAGAGATTGGGCCATCTACACCACAAAGATTTGAAGGTCATGCAATAGATTTCTACGGGGCTTCTAAAGGGTACTCTTGTGCAGATAGACACATGCAAGGCATGTACCATGGGGAAGTGTGAGAAAGCCATGAGATTGTCCCTTGAGAGCGAGTTTGATTTGCATGCAAATGAGCAAATATTGGTTCCTAAGGATGAACCTCAAGATGTGGAGCAACCACAACATGAGGATCATGGAGTGGCATACACCACTCAAGCAGAGACCTCTAGAAGGGGGAAATTTTGAGCCATATGGGCATAGGGAGTACATGCATAACTCTAGGTGTAAGGTGGCACAATGTGAAAAATTAATCCCAAGAAGAAATTTGGATAGGGTCCTAGAGATGGTGTGTCTCATGGATCAAACTTGGCTATGAGGAGCCCACAGAGAAGCAGTAGCATGATTGGTTATATTGATGTAGTCAGATGTTAAGGAGACAAAAATCAGTGACATGTGTTGGATACTGGAGCACAGATCAGAAGTGTTGCATGCAAAAGTTGCATATGCGAGAAACACTAGAGAAGTGTTGCATGCAATAGTTGTATGTCGCATGAAAAAGTTGCATATGTGAGAAACACGAGAGAAGTGTTGCATGCAATATTTGCATATCGCATGCAAGAGTTGCATGTCACATGTAAGAGGTGCATGTGTGCATGCAAGGACATTCGTTTCTTGTTGAGAGGGATTGTTGAAATTTGCAACAAGAAATAGTGAAATTGGCATCCAGAAACAACACACACTGGTGTGGGATCACAGGTCACACAGTGATGGATCCTAGCGACACATTGGTGTGCAACCAATTTTTAAATTAATTGAAAAATAAAATGTAATCTTATCTCATAATCACTTGTAATAGTTAACTGAGTGTGATAAACTCAATTAGCTCATGAACTTCGAGTTGAGGGTAATTGGTGAGGCATGCAGAGTGATTCTATGTGTTTTAGAGTTCAAGTTGCAGTTAAGTGCATGAGTTTAATGCATGAGAAACCAATGAACTCAGTTAAGTGAGTTAAAGTCAGTTGAACCAGTTGTAACTGTTTGTTGCACTAGTGAGAGGTCAAGTTAATTAAATCATATTTAATTCACATGTAGTGATCTGTCATGCAACTGATGATTTACTATTAATAGCTGCATGCATGCTAGTTCCAGTGGAGACCTAATTGAGACAAAGGTTAAAGGGAAGTTGACTATCAGTTGTATTATTAGCAAAATGCCCAGATGCAATTAAAAAACCACAGGATTACCCATGATACTTGCACAGTTGAGGAAGGCTGAAATTCCTAAGGAATAGGGATTGCATTCCTCATGAATTGCGTGAGCAAGGTAGGCTGAAGACAAGCTAAGAATTGGCTAAGTGTTGGCCCGATTTTTTCTGGGTCAGTGTGAGATGATAGGAAGATTGCAAGAGACTCTTGTGAGAAGAGTACTTTGTAATTGTTTCATGGTTCCTTGTGGGATATACAATAGAAGATAGAGGGGTTTTGAGTAGTAAGCTTTCCCTGGGAAATTATCTGTGTTGTGGTTTGATTTGATTCTTTCTGCACTTTTTGTGATTGGTAATTGTGTTTAGTTTCTGCAATCGATTTGTAGAAGGATTCAATATCTAGCTTTATTACATTGCTTCATGGGATTGAATTCGTTGATATACATATGTTTGTATAATTTCTACATCTGTTGTGGGCTATGAGAAGCAATCAACTCTCCCTGAATTCCTTCTTTACTACATAAGTTCTTGAATTTATTAGAGATGTACTCGCCACCATTGTCACTCCTCAGAGCCTTCACATGCTTCCCCGTATATTTTTCCACCAGTGCTTTGAACTCACAAAATTTTGAGAATGTTTGATATTTATTCTGCATGAAGTAGATCCAACACTTTCTAGAAAAATCATCAACAAAAATCACATAATACTTGTTCTTTTCTATCGAAGCTGTAGAGAATGGTCCACACACGTCTGAGTGAATTCTCTCAAGGATTTCTATTGCTCGGTTCTACTTCTCGTGAAAAGTGGCCTTTGCATACTTCCCCATGGTACATCCCTTTCAAGTGTCTATCTACGCAAGAGTACCCTTTGGAAGCCCCATATAAATATGCTACATGACCTTCAAGGCACCGTGGTGTAGATGGCCCAATCTACTGTGCCATAACTCACCCTCATCCCGATCCACTACTTTATCTGCCTTACCCATCAATGTTGTGCAACCATCTACATCAAGCTTTTAGAGATTATTCACACGAATCCCAATCTTCTTGGCTTTTCATGTGGCTTTGTGACAAAGGAATTATTTCCCTTCACTAAAAACCACATCATAACCTTTATCCTCAAACATTGCAACTGAAACTAAATTCTTTTCAAGCCTAGTACATGCATGACACCTTTTAATAAGAAGGGTTTACTTGACTTTCTCAGGAATGTAACTATACCAATCCCAGTAGCGCTGTACCTCTCGTCATCACCCATTTCGACATTCATCTAGATATCCTTCTCCTCCAAGCTACTAAAAATTTCTTTGTCTCTCGTCATGTGGAAAGATGCACCACTATCCACGTACCACACTGATCCCATCGTAGTAGACACCATGCATGTGATGAGAGATAAGTCCAACTCAAATTGTGAGGCCAAAGCCTCACTAGCTGCAGATCCTGAAGCCTTCTTGTTCTTCTTCATCTGTGGAAAATTAGTGGCATAATGTCCATGTTCGTGATAGTGAAAACATTTCACTCTGGACATGTCACACTTCTTGCCTTCTTTTTCGGTCTCATATTTTGAATAGGATTTATTTCCCTTCCCCTTATTTTCCTTACCAGCCAAGGCACAATTTTCCTCATCATCTGTCTTATATGAGGATCCATCCCTGGTATTCCGCCTGAATTCTTCTCGCACTAAATCCGACCAAAGATGCTCCCAATCTGGTAGTTTTTCCCTCCCATTAACAGAGCCTTGATAACTATGCCAACTATTGGGAAGGCCTAGAAGAGCTAGGCTCACCAACTCATCATCCGCTATAGTAATTCTGACACTCCCAAGCTCATCTCGGAATTGGACACACTTGGTTAAATATTTCGGAATAGTATCACATTTCTCCATTTTGATTTTCCTGAGCTTGTCCTTCAGTGCCAATTTTATGTGGTCACCGCTACTCTGAAACAGATCTGTCAAATCCTTCCACATTGCATGTGGAGTCACTTTTCCATGGAGACTTGAGACAATGTGGTCCCGTACCCCCTCCAATAAGATCCTCCTCGCCTTTGCAACCTTATTTTTCCAAGCATCAAGAAGAGCAGCGTCTGCTGCTACAAGTTTGGGAATGTCATTATCAATGTATTCTTTCAACCCGTTGTCCTCCAAAAATGCCTCCATATTGTCTTTCCAAGCAATATAATTAGAATTTCCCTTGAGTGCATATTCCAATCTAAAGCCATTGAAAGCCATCTTGATCCACTGGTCGCACCAAAGAATATTTCTGCAAATTCGAATGCTATTCAACACAAACTCAATTTATTCTCCACTATAGTGATTTCCTATGCTCTGTACCATGTAGAAATTATATGTTAAGTCCCTATATTAATAGTGTAGCCCCTTATTATGTTAGTGTAGCCCCCCTTATTGTTATTATTGTACCCCTGTAACCCCCATATTGTTATTATCGTGCCCTTACATTATTATTGTTAGGTCGGCTAGGATTACATTGTGGCCCCACTAGGATTATATTATGGCCCCATGGACTCCTATATATAGAAGGAGGTTTTGTTCATTTGTATCATCCAAGAATTGTTCATTCATATAATGTATTGGAGGTTGCCCCCTCGAAGTGGCTCATTTCTAAGGCGTGAATATCTCTTTTCTTCTCTCTTTGGAGCTGGTTACACAACATTTGGTATCAGAGCTTTGGGATTCTAGGGTTTCGCTGCTCCAAACAGGTCATCGTGGAATTTTAGCTATAACTTTTTTTCTACGAAGCTTCAGAAGCTGAAATTTCTAGGGTGCGAAGCTGAAATCTTGAGGAAGGTTGTCTAAAAATTTCAGATCTTGGTTCGCCATATTTTCGCAGATATGATTTGTGGAAGTTAGGTCTTTTTATAAAGCTCTGAATTTAACCTTAAACAAGTCATTTTTAGAAATTTCGGGCTATAACTTTTGTTATATGAAGGTTCAAAAGCCTAAATTGTTAGGGAACGAAGACAAAACTCGAGGAACATCTTCGCAAAAAGTTTAGAGCTTGGTTCGCAATATTTTCAGAGATATGTTCCGTGGAAGTTAGGTCTTTTCCAGGCTCTTGAATTTCATCTCAATGAGGTGGTCATGGGAAAATATTCATAACTTTCTCTCTGAGCACTGAATTGGAATTATGTAAAAATTGGACACAATTACAAAGACTATAGTTTCCTTTCTATAAATTTTAGAGCCAAAGGAGGAAACAATGACATGTGGTAATTTGTACAATTTTTCTCTACTGAATCAATCCATAATTAGGTCATCGTAGGAGATTGGGCACAAATTTTTCTTCAAGAATCCAAATCAGGTCAGACCTGTGGCATTCGAAAGAGAATTCATAGTGCTACCTTAGTGCGAAATTTCATATTTTGAAGATCTGAAATCACGTAGATAATTCAATATCAATCTCCTCAAAAGCAAGAAAAAGGTGTGTATTTGGTTTTTAAAATAGCATAAAGCCTGCTTTGAAAAAGCATTTGAAGTGATTCCAAGGGCATATTTTAGAATTCTATCATTATTTGGTTATATTATGCCTCCAAAAAATAATTCCATACCCATTAAGCCCTCAGAAATCTATACTATGACGCATGAAGAGGAAGAATTGCAGGATGAGATATCAAAATTACGGTACCAAGTGCAACAAATTTCGATCTTACGAAGAGCAATTGAAGATGAAATAGATGGTTTAAAAGTAGAAATGGAGGCTAAGTTGGATGGTATGAAGGATCAAATAATAGCAAATATGGATGATAAATTAGTGGAAGATCACATCGAGCATCAACAACAAGTTCTCCAACTCTCAAAGGATAACCCAACTTTGGTGCAGAATCTAATGAAACAACAGGAAGATCAACATGACATCGAAAGAAGTTATGAAGTAGTCATAGAAACAAGAACTCGACAAGTACGATCAATTTCAGAGTATCTTAGCAAGTGGAAGAACTTTCCTGTAGAATATTTCACATGGGAGGATGAGAATTTTATACAGAAGCATCAAGAAATAATCAAGCGTTGAGGACAACACTTGTTTGAAGGAGAGGGGCATGTTAAGTCCCTATAATAATAGTGTAGCCCCTTATTATGTTAGTGTAGCCCCCCTTATTGTTATTATTGTACCCTTGTAACCCCCATTTTGTTATTATTGTGCCCTTAAATTATTATTGTTAGGTCGGCTAGGATTACATTGTGGCCCACTAGGATTACATTATGGTCACATGGACTCCTATATATAGAAAATAGGTTTTGTAAATTGTGTCATCCATGGATTTGCTCATTCATGTAATGGTATTGGAGGTTTCTAAGTGGCTTATTTATAAGGTGTTGATATCTCTTTCTTCTATTTTTTGAGCCGGTTTCACACCATTATACAAACAATATGTATATCAATGATTCACCCTGATCATGCGATATGCTATATCAAGATATTAAATCCTTCTACAAATTAATTGCGGAAAATAAACATGATCACCAATCACAACAAGTAAAGAAAGAAGAAAATCAAACTACAACACATATATTTTCCTGGGAAAGCTTGCTACTCAAAACCCCTCTATATTCTATTGTATATTCATCACATGAATCATGAAACAATTACAATGCGCTCTTCTCACAAGAGTCTCCCACACTCTCACAATCGTCTCAAAATTGATCCGGAAAAAATCGATCAACACTTTGCACAATTTCTACCCTTTTCTCAAACTCGCCTGCCTTGTGCAATTCATGTGGAATAAAATCCCTATTATTTAGGAAATTAAGCCTTCCAAAACTACACAATGCTCATGGGAAGTCCTATGGGTGTTTTACTGCATGCGAGCATCCTACTAATAATACACCTGATAGTTAACACCCCTTTAACCTTTGTCTCAACTGGGTCTCCACTGGAACTCACATGCATGCAACTATTAATAGTAAATCATCAGTTACATTACATATCACTGCATGTGAATTAAATATGATTTAATTCACTTGAACTCTCACTAGTGCAACAAATAGTTACAACTAGTAAAACTGATTTTAAATCAATTAATTGAGTTAACTGATTTTTCATGCATTAAACTAATGCACTAACTACAACTTGGACTCAATAAATAATAGAATCACTCTACATACCTCACCAACCACCCTAAACTCAAATTTCATGAGCTAACTGAGTTTATCACACTCATTTAACTATTACAAGTGATTATGAGATAAGATTACATTTTATTGTCCAATTTAATTAAGGGAAAATTCAATTAGACACACATTTCTTGTTGACTTTTCAACACAATGTTGGTGGAGATTTGATATTTAAGACATAAAACGATATTGAAAAGCCTTATGATTTTCTTGATGGTTTTTTTATGGTTGCAGGTGTTATTGATGATGAACAATGAAGTTGTCATGAAGAAATAGGAAGACAGAGGAAAAAAATATTCAAATTTTTTCTCAGCACAGAGGAGCAATACGTGAATGGGATGCTCATAAGGAATGATGAGCCAAAGGAAACAAAAAATTTTAGTCTTCACATTGATTATGTGCATGCATGTATGGTAGAAGTGATTATATTTTTTCAAACTAATGTAAGTGGAATAGAAACCGAAGGTGAAAAACTTAAAAAAGTTATTGTGAACGAGGATGCAACAAAGTCAAAGGAGGAAGTGTTTTCTAGCAGCATGGAGACAGAGATTGATCAACAGATTAAAGTGAGATAGAGTTTAGAGATCAAATTTACAAGCATGGAATGAGGTTTAAAGTATGCTTGGATGGTTGTATATTTTTGTTTGTTTTTGTGGCTAGAAAATTTTCACTTGAAATAGTGAGCAAAACACGGTGAGAAGAAATGGTTTGCAACTAGGAAGGAAAAAGCAGAATATAGTGGAATTCAAGATGCATCAACATCATGACAAAGTCGATAATCAACGAAACTATGTATGGGATATAGGAGGACATAAACAACAACAACTCATTGTTAGGAAACCATGAAATTTTTTCTACCTTGGGAGTCTAATGTAGGAGCATTAGAGCTTCCAAGTCATAAATATTTTTGGAGACAAAGCTCCAAACCGAACCTAGAAAAGGAATTTTATTTCCTCATTGTAAATAATTTTAATTTGTTTATCTCTAAAATAACTATGGATAGAGTAGATAATATTTTTAATAAGAAAATTTTCCTTTTAAGGCATGAGAGGTTGTAGGAGAAAAAAAATATTGGGAGGAATTAGCAAGTTGTTGTTAGGATAGGAAAACGTTTATAGATCTTAGAAACTATTGGAGTGCTTTTAGAATTTAGAAAAACTATGGATAGGAAAGATTTTGTTAATAAGGAAAAAGTGAGTTTTCTTGAAAAACATGAGCAATTTGTGGATTGATTTATGGATTTAGGAAGATTTATGTTGTTTCTATATGTTATTTAAAACATTGTAAGCCTAAAGGGAATGCTGGTGACTAAATGATTGCGAAATCAAGGCTTATAGAGAAACAAATGTTTTTGAGTATTTTTGTATGTATAAGTTTTGTTAATGAAATAAGCTTCATATCTTTTGTATATGAAGTGTCTATGTCCACGATCATTGAAGAATTCTTAAAATCTGGAATTGGTAGAATTAAGTGCCTATGTGTGTGAATTGGGCATAGACTCTTATTGAAGATTTATTGAAATTAAATTTACTGCATGTGTTAAATGGTGGAGACCAAGAATCATTGGTCAAACTGTATGGGAGATTTACAGTTAAATTATTTGTGAATCTTGTATTGAATATAGTTCTTGGTTATGTTGAGATTGTATGCAAATCTAAGTATAAACCTAGAATAAGAGTTGTATTAGGAAAATTAGATTTTCCTACTATCAGAAAAGGTAGATGGTTCCATGTTAAAATTTAGGAACTATCCCCCAATAGTGTGCTTATTGATACTAGATAGAATACTTATCTCAAATGGTACCAAAATCATAATTGATTCCGTCTAAAAGGAGATGTTGAGAGAAAAAAAGACACATATTGGTTGATATAATATACTCACACAAGATATTTCTGATTGATATTACCGAGTTATTATATCAACCAATATGTGAGATATTTCTGATTGATATTACCGAGTTATTATTTTTTTGGAGATAGCATCATATCACGATTTTCACGTTGATTCTAAAAAAAAGTGACACAACATCACTTTTTTTTCATTTCAATGTTAAAATTCCAACATTTTTCAACCATTGCATTAAACCCAAATATCATGATTATGAAGGACATGAAAAACCATGTTGAAATGAAAAATTGGTGATGCAACATCCCCCCTTTTCTGTAGAGCTAAAATAAAAAAAATCATTCAACAGTGACATTAAAGACCAAATATCACAACTATAAAAAATATCAAAAATTAGCACTTAAAAGTATCATGACTATAAAAAATTCTAAAAATAAACACCTAAAGTTTGTCTACCTTTTTTTATTTTTTCCTTTTTTTAATGCTTGTTTTTTAAGTGTTTTTTAAATTTGTCTAACTTTTATTCTATTTTATTTTTGGAATTAAAATTACCAATTAATTGAAATTATGGATTTGACCCTTAAGTACCATTGAAAATAAAAAAACATAAAGTCAATTATAAATCTAAAAGTGGCATTACAAAATTTTTATTTAATTATTAATTATTTATTTCTTAATAAAAATTGTAAATTTTTAAGGGGAAAAATCAATTTAACAAAAAAAAAAATCACCCTTGTATTCTAAAAAAACATTGATTTTTTTTTTTTAATCAATTAAGGAAAAAACAATTTAAAAATTCATTAAAATACAATTAAAAAAAAAAAACTTGAAAAATTCAAAAAATACCAAAAACCATTTAAAGTTAATAATAATTCCCCACGAAGGGTATAATGGAGCAGGCCCTCCGCTCCCACCTTGACATTATGAAAGCTCGCATATGTAGGCACCATGGCATGTAGGCTATCTGGCACACTGCATGATCATGGGTCACCTCCACATTTCAAATTGGATTCATGCCTAGATTAAATTTTCCATCATTACAATGTGTTAATAATAAGCCACACAAACTGATTTTATGGCGGAAGGTGGTGGCTCTCCACTCTCCGCCAGGCATGATTGAACATATAAGCTTTTGGGGCACTCTCGCTCAATCCTTTTGGGAGATGGAATTTATGGGAATTCCTCACCTTAGGTTCGATGGTACCCTATTTAATTATTAATGCTACTCGGGGTAGTGCTCCTGTCTTCCATAATATTGGTTGACACCTATTATGTCCTGGAAAAGCATAATCCTTGAATTTATAAATATGGAGCACACCAAGGCATGCATAGGGCTATAACAAGGTTATGTCGAGCTTTTTGGGCATTGTCTCTCTCTCTTTTCTTGCGGTTTCCCTTCAACCTACCTAAGTTTTTATGGTGTTGGCCTGGTCATGGGTATCTCAACACTTAGGGTAAGCATTCTCATAGTCAATATTTTTTACTTTAGCGCCTCTCTTTGTATAATTTCGTTAAGTTATGGATTCTTTGCGGTTTGGATTTGCTTCTCTTTCGTGAATTTTCCAGTTTGGTTTGGCCTCTTTGTCCTCATTTCCTCTTCGTGACTCTCCCTCCAACACCTTTTCCTTTCCTCTTCAATTATGTTCTCCCTCCCTTCTCGCCTATTTTTTTGGCCCATGCTTTGTCTCAATTCCTCTCGAGCTTACTATTTATGTCACCTTTAGGATCCTCCTGCCCACTCTACTTAGGTTCAAGGTCATTTCCCCCTCCCCCTCACTCAAACCATGTCTTTTTCACCTCCTTGTTTCCCCTTTACCTTGGACAATCATGCCACGAGGAAGGACTATTGCTTCTTGAGGGGTAAGAGTTAGGGGTCATTCCTCCGCTTCCATGTCTACTGCTAGTGATATTAATACCACCATTCAACTTCATGCTCAAGCATAAGGTAGGGAACCCATGGCCCACTATGAGGACCTTATCCCATAATTGGTCTTCCAAGAAATTGAGTGAATCAAAGCACAAATTTTTCATGAGAGGCACTGCACTCTAAACTATCATGTCGATGCTAAGACCAAATATTGGATTCCAAACATAGACACCTCCACCCACTCGCGCTTCTCAGGATACATGCAGACTATCAACATCTATTGGCACACTAAGGTTCTCATGGGTCACATTCTCACTGGAAACTAACAATAGGAAAACAATATCAGAATAGCAAAATTGGAGAAGAAACTACATGGAATCGATCATAAGCTTAATATTCTCATCAAAAAATCCACCAATAGTTCTTTCCCATGTGATTGGAATGGTTCTCAACAAGCTCCCAAACTGGATAACTCAACTCAGTAATCATCATGAATTTCCATTTTTTTATTCTAGTTTTTATAGCATTTCTTATTTAGTCAGGGCATATCTTGCCAAAACCAATCCATATCAGTATATGCATAAATCCTTTTATTTATCAGATGTTATAGTTAGAAGAGGTTTTGTAACCTAAAGACTCTAAATCTAAGCCTCTGGTTTGGTTTCCCATTGTGCAGAAATTTTTGTTGCCCCTGGGTGCTTATCATGTCCTCATCAGGATGGACTGGTTGGCTAGGCATAGGATAAAAGTAGACTGCTTTGGTAAGTCGATTGAATGCCTCAATGAGGGTGGTGAAAGGATGGTGTTGTAGGGAAATTTTGACCAATATTTTTCATGATAGTAACAATGCTACAATTATAATTATGTATTTGGAAGGAGTGTAGGCTGTGTGTTGTCCACATCACTAACAAACCCGAAGGAAGCAAAGACAGATTGAGAGAACACCCGATCTTAAAAAACATTAAGGATGTTTTTCCTAAGGAAATTCTAGGGTAGCCACTGCATAGAAAATTTGATTTCATAATTGAATTAATACCTGGAATAGCTCCAACATCTAAATCCCATTACAGAATGAGAACTCCTAAGTCGATTGAGCTAAATATACGACTAAATGATATGTTGGATAAAGGTCATATCAGTCAGAGTGTATCACCTTGGGGAGTATCGATGTTGTTTATGAGAAACAAAGACGACACCATAAGGATGTTTGTTGACTATCAAAACTAAATAAATTCACTATCAAGAACATATAACCATTGATGTGGATAATTGATCTATTTGATTAGCTGAAGGGAGTAGCGGTCTTCTATAAAATTGATATCAGATTAGGGTACCATCAGGTGCATATCAGGGACGAAGATATACAAAAAAACAACATTTTGAACCATATATGGACATACTACAAAATTGTGGTTGTACCATTTTGGCTTACAAATTCTTCTGTTAATTTCATGTGCTTGATGAATAATTTTTAGAGTCCCTATCTGGATAAGTTCATGCTAATCTTCATTAATGCCATATTAGTATTTTCTAAGAACAAGGAAGTCCATGAGAACCACCTAACAATTGTCTTAAAATTGTTGAGAGAGCATAAGATCTATGAAAAATTCAACAAATGTGATTTCTTTCAGTCCCAAATTCAATACTTAGGGCATACAGTCTCAAAGGAGGGAATGACATTTGACCCAAAAAAAGTTAAGGAAATCATGGATTGGCCTACTCCTTGGAATATGTCTGAATTAAGATCTTTTAAGGGGTTAGCTAGTTACTATTGGATATTTATCTGTAAATTCTCTAAGATGGGTCATCTGATCACTACATTGAAAATAAAAGGGGTTAAGTGTCAATGGATAGTTGAATGTGCTACAAAATTTGAGTAGCTGAAGAATTTTCTTACCCATGCACCAATGCTATGGATTTCTGACCCAAACAAGGATTTTGTGGTATGCACGAATTCTTTCAAGGAAGGACTCGCTAGAGTATTGATGCAAGAGGGCCAAGTGGTTTGTTATGAGTCCATGAAGTTAAATGAACTTGAACAAAACTATGTCACCCATGACTTATAATTGGTAGCCATAGTTTATGTGTTGAAATGTGGAGGCACTACCTTTTGGAAAGGAAATTTACATTGATGACAGACCATGGAGGGTTGAAGTACCTGTTTGATCAGTCAAATTTGAATGTTGAGCAGGAAGATGGTTGGCACTAATCAATGAGTTTGAATTCGAAATAAAGTATATCAAAGGGGAGAAGAAAAATTAGCTGATGCACTCAACAAGAGGCCATACTTGGCTCATATAGCCACTATGATTTCTTGTGAATTCAATCTTTAAAAAAGTATTAAATAGGTTAAACAACAAGATGAGAAATATCAACAAATTAAGGAGCACCTACAAGAAGAACCTGAAGGGACATTGAGCAAGGACTACTCCATTATGAAAGGTGGATTATTAAATTTTAAAGGGAGATGGTATATACCTGCTATCGTTGACTTGAAGAAGCTCATTATGGATGAGAATCACAAAATACCATCTTATGGTCACCTGAGATACCAAAAAATTATAAGAACTATGAAGAAGTTATAATATTTTCCAAGCATGAAGAAGGAGGTGGCTGAAGAAATAACCCAATGTATAGAATGCCAAAAGGTAAAGGTAGAATGCCAGCATGCAATGAGATTTTTGCAGCCAATTCCCATAATAGAGTGGAAGTGGGAAGTCATTTCCATGGATTTTTTTGTTGGGTTTCCAAAGGCTACTAGGAAACACAATGCCATTAAGGTCATGGTGGAAAAGTTGAGAAAAACAACTCAGTCTGTGGTTGTTAATTCTACCCATACAACAAAAGATATTTACCAAGTGTTTATAAAAGAGATAGTGAGGGTACATGGACCACCTATGTAACACACTCATCCCACATCTACCCAAGTAACCGACCAACCGAGGTAAATGTGTGATGAAGTGTTACTATGATTAGATTCAACCTCCTAGGTGACCTTAAGGAAGTGGAAACGACGAAAGCACATCACACAAACCTTCCACATAAGAAACATGACTCCCAGAATCCCACCCCACCATTCAGGCATCCAAACCCTGCGTCCCATTGATGTTTTAGGCCTTCAAACCCTTAGAATCTCCCACAGTATAGGCATGGATGCATCTAGGATGCTCTAGACGCTCCCACAGAATATGCAAGCATGCGTCCAAGGAATTTTCCCCACAAACCTGTGCCAACGTCCCCGATATTTGAGTCACTTTTTCAGACCCAGAGCCTAGGTCACTGCCCAAAATTCAATGACAATATCATACATGAAATATAACAACGAAACAATGGTGCAAAAGAAAATACTGGAATAAGGACTTGAATGGACCCCTACTAGCCAGGATAGGAATTTCATCAAACATGTCACAAATATGTAATCTACAAGTTTAAATAACAAATCTGAACATAGGGATCTCATACTTATATGAGAATAGCTAAGAATCATTGTTCCCTTACATCATTAGCTTCAGTACCACCTATTAGGTTATATATACATTTTTTATTCATTTACAAATAAAAACATGGGGAGAGCCATTCATCATCACTATCAGAATACATGCTCATAACCAGTATAATAACAACATAAATATGAGGGATACATCAGCCATAGGATCCACATATAAACCAAAAAATTTACACATCAAATTCCAAGGAAATGAACTTCTCATTAACGAATGTAGAAACCAAACAGGGATGGGACTACCACGTTCCACTCGACCATAGATTGGATGAGCCAAATATCTTTTCAGCCAATCACCCCTGTGCCATATTCCAAGCATGAATGTGGGACTCATAACCAAAAAATCATGGATGCTACCAAATTTCTCCACCTACACCGTGAGGAATTTTACTGCCTCCTAATCTCTCAGGATTTATTGTAATCCATAGTCCAATCCAGGGATCACTAGGCCCTACATTGAGACCCACTCTCCAGTATTTACCGTACATCCCTTCCTGGGACTACTAGTCCCAATGGAGAGAAATCCACCTCTTGAATTTACCGTATATCCTGCCATTCAACGACAAGGATTCCTAGGCCCACCGAGGCATAAAATCCTGGCTTTACCATAACCCATAGTCTGGTTCAGGGGTTATTAGGCTAGTGGATTTACCATGATCCACATTCCATTTCAGGATCACTAGGCCATGTGTTTGTCATTTTGGAGATCCACCTCATTCAGGTTCAAATCCATTTGGAAATCTAGCTCAACCAAACATGAGAACCCATCTCATCAAGGCTATCCAGAAATGGCAAGGCTAGGCTGAAAACACTGTCACACATGGAAAATCCATGCCATGACAGAAAATAAGTACATTCAATACCATACATACCAAATCTGGCAAGGAAATCACACATGCAAATCAATACCTGTAATAATCTTGTTGTAGCTACTTGATCCCACTCTTCCTTACTTGCTCCTTCCTTTATCTTGCCTTCTTTTCCTTTTTTTATCCAATTACAAAGTGCTCCAAGAAAACCCTAAGTGTCCAAGAGTGAGAGAATAACGATATATCTCCAAAACTGAACTGACAAAAGTTTGTTAACTGATCTTTAGAAGCCTTTTCATCAATGAGGCCTCTATTTTCTTCATTTTCCAGTATTTTCCTTCACTTTACTCCTCACATGAAACCTGTGACCTTTCACCTCCCTTTTCTCCCATTTTCCATTATTTTCATAAATAAAATTCCAATAATTCCACTTTTCCTTTCCAAATGCCTTTGCCATCGCCTTTGCCAATTTCCTTTAGCCATAATAACCAAAATGAACACCCACTAGGATGTTTTTCCAAAAATTCAGCTTGGAATAAGTGTCCCATCAACCGTGGGCTTATATTTTTACATGGATTTTTAACTAGAGTTGTTGTAGAACCCTCCCCCTTGGGAGAACACCATCCTAGGTGTTCAATGACACCTAAAATCCAACACCTTTCTAAAAACAAAACATACTTCCTATGGATATTTATAACACAACTCGTTGCAATGTTTACAGTGACCAATGCTGAAACATGAAAACCATACTGTTTACTGGAGATTTATAACATAGCTCATAACGATGTTTACAATAAAAACCACATTTTATTCAACAAAAAAATAATCATACTGTCTAGGGAGCTTTATAAATCCAACTCGATACAATATTTACAATAATATACACATATACACATATATGCATATACACATTTTCTCAACCAACAAATAGAAGGATATGATTCATGTATCAGCAACAAGGGAATCCAGAGGCCCACACCTCCACCCTCAAAGTAATACCAGGATTCACCTCCTTCCCAAGAAGTCCAGAATCCATTGCCAAAGTCAAAGTCTACATCCAGTGTCCAACACTACAATCTTGTGCTATTGTACCCTCAGTGAACAGTCACCGTCTCATTGTTACAAGGCACTCCCAATGTGAATTTGATTCCATATGAAAATGCTAATGACAAAAAAAAATCCATCCTTGGCCTTCCCTTCTCTACTACACAGTTCCTCGAGAAATCCGGTCACCCCCTTCTCTGCAGTCACACACTTTCCAAGTTCTGTTTGCACCCCCATCCCAGGAAGTCCATCCCTTGGCAAGGCTTCCTCATATAGAAAGATACAAAAACCAAGGCCCATCATTGCCTTAAAATCATCATATCGATCATAACATGCTCATGGAAATCAATGTAAACTATTGGGTACCAGTGTTCCACAATGACCCTACTCCTGAACTCTTTACTAGCATACCGCTGCATGTTCCAATTCCTTTTGATGACACTGCTACTTCTTGCAGTTGGCTTCAACCATCCCAAACCAGGAATTACATGCTCTCCTATAATAAGCATATAATTTCCATTAGATTCAAATTAAATTGAAATAACTTCAAATCATACCTCATTGGTAACCTGTCAATAAGGTACACTTGCACTTTTGTTTACTCCCTGTCACATGAGTCAAACTAGTTGTTTGATCAAATCATCATGTATAAACATATCACATCTGGTTAGCTCAAAACACAACCATCATAGGTCAAAATCATGAATCACATGCAATCACCATAAACCATAATCATAAATCACATGTAACCATCATAAGTTCGAATCATAGATCACATACATAATAGAACTGAAATAAAATATCGATACTTATCTTTCATTGGTCCTTACTTCTACCTTTATTCTTTCTGTAACCATACTGAATTAGTTGCCACATTCGGAAAGCACCTAGTGCCTTTGCTTCTCTTCAATCACGTACACATACATACAATGTACATCACAACATGTACACCAACATACGACATGCAACGCCATATAATACACTCACCCACACCGGCATATGACACCTACACCTACACCCAATGTACAATACAACACAATACATATGCCTACATCGACATACAACACATACACCTACACTCAATGTACAATACAACATAAAAAATACACCTACATCTAGTGTACAACACAACACAACACATAAACCTACATTTGGTGTAAAACACAACACAATACATATACATATACATAGTACAACACAACGAATAGACATGTCACGATACCACTAATACACCATGCACATACATAGTACTGCATGCCCACAACACAACATGTATGACATGCACACAATGCCACATGTATACTAGTACCATACGCACAACATGTACATAACCTGTACACAACACTACCTGCACAATGTGTAGACAACATCACATGTACACGTCACCATCTGCACAATGTGTACACAATGCCAAATGTACACTGCACTACTTGTACAATGTGTACACAAAACCACATGTACACAACACCACATGCACTACATGAACATGACACTACATGTACACAACGCCACATGAATGACATGTACACAACACTACCTTTACACAACACCACATGTACAACATGTAGACAACACCACATGTACAACATGTCCACAACACCACATGTACGATCATGCACACAACACCATATGTAAATAGAACCATATGTACAACGCAGACACAACACCATATGTACATAGAACTGCATACACAACATGTACATAGCACCATACATACACAACATTGCATGTCCAACATGCACACTGTTATCACCCGATATTTTTTTCAAAACATCGTTGTGTCAAGTTTGTTTTTGGTCATGGTTCAAAATTGGGTTTAGAAGTCAATTTAGGATTTGATCAAGGGTAGGTTATATTTTCATAAGTTTAAAGCCCATCCTTAAGTTCAAATAAAGTCTTTTTTAAGGTCCATTCATTGTCAAGTATCCATAATTTCCATTTGTGGGTCATTTCCTAAAGTTTCATGTCAAAACTGGTCAATTAGGCAATCAATTAGCCAAGAAACCTCATTTTCGTAGTGCCCCTAGTTCAAAAAATTTTATTTGCGCTCATAAAGTGTTAATAATTTCGTAGCACAAATAGGGAAAAATACATAGGGAAAGAGCTGTTTCTTAACTGTCTAGTCATCTGAGCTGGAATATAAGAAACTGTTGGGAAATGGTAAGTTAGTGGTATGATGAGTCAGTTAATGATCAGATTTAGTGTACTTACCCAAGTTGCAGTCATCATGGTCATGATAGGGTATGAATGAGGCATAATTTAGTTATGAGATGACATTTCAAATTCAAAATCTTGCCTAATTGGTCATTCTCGTTTCCTTTGTCTCCATTCGAGATGTTTGAGCTCTAAAGTGTTAAAGCCAAACCCATGGTTGTTTTATACAAAGGTTTTCTTCATCCTAATCAAGCGAGGCTGATATAAACTAATCAAGCGAGGCTCCTGTTTCACATTTTCAAGCGAGGTTGATTCAATTTATCAAGCGAGGTTGACAGGATTTCTAAGAAGCATGGCAGAGCAAAAGAAAGTTCACAGAGGGGGACACTGCTTAAGGCATGAGCCTGAAGATATGAAGGCCATAATTGAATACCCAACAATGATGGAGGCATTCAGAAGAGTAGGTTGTCTTCGGTTTTGTGAAAAGTTGTAGGGTTGCCACACACATGTTTCCAAAGAATTTGCCTTGAACTTCAATGGAACAAGTACCAAGGTTGGGATGCTAAGTGTGTCAATTACACCAGAGATTATTTCTACTGTTACAGAGATACCAAGAGGTCTAGAAACTTGGTTCAAAAGTTTCAAATTTGATATGGAGCCATGCAAAGAATTCATGAAACCTGAGTATGCAGATATGGACCTCAATAATGCTATCCCTAGAAGCTACATCAAATACACTTATGCAAAGCTGCTGCTCAACATTCAGAGGTATTTTACATGTGAAGGAAGATATCATAAGGTTTTACATATCATTTCAAGCTGCTTCTGCATTTCACTGGTAAGAATTCACTTGATTTTCCCTTTTATCTGCATAGGAGTCTTGCAAAAATGGATGATAAAGTACAAGCCAAATATGAAGGTAGTGAAACATCCTTGTTTCATCATGGTTTAATGAAGTTATTGATTTTAGATGAGCTTCAGAAGATAGGCAGGGATTGGTCATATTTTTTGTTTATAAATGGTTTTGAGTTGGAAACCCTAACTCCTGCTAAAAACCCTAAAACTAAAGGAGTTCCATCACCACTAGCAGCAGAGACTAGACAACCTATAGTTGCAAAACCACAGGAGTTTGCAAAACTGAAGCCAAGGAAACAGGTTGAGAAAAGGGTAGAGCAGACACAAATATTTGACACACCAACTCCATCACCTGCAAAAAAAAGGTCAAAGATTGTCAGAGAGGCAAAACAGAAACAAGTTGTCAGCAAGCAGGAAATCAAAAGAGTAAGAAGAAGCCAAGCAGTGTCATTAAAAGGACAGACAGTTGCTACAGCTACAGAGGACATCCCAGTAATAAAGGGAAATTTAGATGACATCCTGCATGCTATTGACATAGAGGAGACACCGATTGTTCAATTTTAGTTCATTGGAGAAGATGAGCATAAATAGAAGAAGGCTAAGTCTGCAAGGAAGCTTGAGTTTGAGGGTGAAAATGCAGCCTTCATCTTTCAAGCAAGAAAACCTATAACTAGGCATGCTAAGAAACTCAAGGAAGGCAGCAAGGAAGTTCAAGAACCTATTGAGACAGCTAAAGCCCCCCGCAGAAGTGGTTGATCTCTCATCAACTACAGTAAAGCATTCAGCCAACAGAACAAAGAAGGGGAAAGAAGAAATGACAAAGTTTCAACATCTTCAAGAGAAATTGAGGTTGGAAAACCAAGAAATTGATGTGATGAGAAAGAGGGCTAGAAAGCACAACATTGAGAAAGAAGAGTTCAAAATAATGAAGGCACTGTGGGAAGGTCAAACTCGTTCTATTTCTGAAACTCCAAGCAGTGCAGAGCAATTTTTCACATGGAAAATCCCAACAATAAAGGAAGCCAAATTTGTCAGAGTAATAAATACTCACTTGAGAGCTAGTAACATGAAACTTAAAGATCAAGTGGAATACTTGGAGCAGCAGATGAATTTGATTCACGATGAGTTAAAAAGCAGAGGTATTAAGATGACAGTCATAGAAGAGCACATAGCTAAATCAAATGAAAATGAGCAAGGGACCTCATGAAGGCTGGAATGACTATGTTTTTCACTTGATATGTTTTTTAAATGATCAAAATCAGATTTATTTTGAGTTTTTGGCACATTTGCAATTTTCACTTTGGAAAATTTTGGACAAAACTGCTCACTCAACAGTTTTGTAGTGCAGACAGTGTAAAAAGGGAGAAAAGCGCTACGAAACTGTTGTAGTAGCTTTTCTTGCCCTTTTTCATAAAATTTTGAGGGGTAAAAACATGAATCAAGAAATTAAAATGCCTAGGAGGATGTATTTAAAGATAATTAAGTTAGTTTTGGAGGAAAGAGGTCAAGATTTTTAAGAAAAAAGGGTAAAAGAGCAAGACACAGAAGGCGCTACGAACCGTGTTGTTTTCATACGTAGTCTATTACAAAATTTCATTTGAACAGCTTTGGAGATGGTTTTGAACAGTTGGAGCTTAAGGAGGAGTTTTGGCATGTGTTAATTCAATTTCCAATAGTTAAGGGGATCGAAATAATGAGTTCATGATGGTTAGAATATTCCAAGGGTGCAAAGGACCCTATGCCTAAAAAACAGGGGACTGTTTCCTGTTTTGGTGGAGGATAGAAATATGGTCATGAAGAGTTAAAGCCAATAATCCAGATTCGACCATGTGTTGATACACTTGGAAAATGATGTAATTTAATTTAGATAAGGTTGTTATGGATATAGATAAGGAGTTTGAGTCCTATTTGTAATAGGATTGTTTAGTAGATTAATTGTCTTTTTGTAATAAATACCATGTCATATGGTTATGCAAGGTGTGAAGAGTTAGGAATTTGATGTATCCAACACAAGATAAGATTATCTCATGTTGTAAATGATCTATAAAGGACCAAGAAGTCGAATGTGCCAAGGGTTGGACATTTTTGGCAAAACACTGTGTTTATTGTAATTGACTGGTTTTTAGCTAATACAGGAGATTTATACTTAACCAACTTGAGATTCATAAGGGGTTTTAGTGTGTTATTGTTCTATTTGCATCTCTTTATTATCCCATTTCAGTGGAGTTTGTCTATGTTACTCAGAATTCATCTTTGATGCTCTCACTTCCTACATAAATAAATTGATTGTGTTTTTTACATTTTCACATGTGTCTATCTCCTAACTAAAACTCTGATATGCCTCAACTTCCATGTTAAGTATATTGATTGGTTTATTGAAACTATTATGACTCCATAAGCCCAATGTGTACTTGCTGATGTGATTTTAAACCTACATTTATCATTTATCTGATTATCACCCCACATAGATTTAGCCATCTATATTTTTATCTAAATCATTAACCCTTGAGAGAGCCCTCTCAGGTTAAGGAGGCTAAGCCTCAATCAAAAGATTGGTTTGAGATAGTTGCATAAGATTGATTTGATTGAAGAAATTTCATCGTGGTCCAAACTTACTCAATAACACGCACAACACCATATTCACACAACACTACATATCCAACATGCGCACATTATGATATGTACACAACACCACATATCCAACATGTACATAGCACCATCTATATCTAGCACTGCATATGCAATATACACACAACACTATATATACTACAAGAATACAACATCATAGGTACATAATACTACATATGTTACATGTATGCATCACCATAAGTACAATAATTGAATATACAACATGTGAAACATATACACAACAATATTATGTTATCCAAAGTGGATATTGGTGGCCACCCGCCTATTCCATTTGGGGCCCCACCATTGTCTCTTTCAGTTTTTCAGTTTCGGCACAACTTACTATTTTTAGCAGTTTTTCAGGTCCTGAACTTCTGGAGCCGTTTTGAGGCCCTAAATGAAGTTTTTTGGGCATCGCGCCTCCAGAAAATATCATTCCAATCCAAAATGGATATTCACGGAGAAATTTGAATTCCTTGGATAGATCTTTCTAATGATGTATCATGTGCGTCAAACGGAGATAGTATGCCAAAGTTATGTCCCTGGGAAGTTGAAACACCAATTTACCCTAACGGGGCCCATAGTTTTGGCGCTTCATCTCCTAGGGTTAGGTTTTTGGATGTTTAGGGTTTTCCATTGTTTCTCAATAATATATAGACAAACTCATTGTAACACAGAAGCTCGTAGGCTCAGGGTCGCCACATCTCTTCTTAGAGATAGCTACCAGTGCCCTAGCTAGTTTTATTTCCATTCTGTCTGTAAGCAAATTTAAGTTCTTTGATATTAATGAAATGAAGTGTTATTTCCACTGCATCTCTGTATTTATGGTTATATGTTTATTCTGTTGCGTTCCTGCATAAATCTAGATCAGTGGTATCAAAGCGGTCTGCTTTTTCTCGATCCTTCTTTGCATGTCCCCAACGAGGTCGGGGTATAAGGAGCTAGGGCTCGATCTGGTGGAACCTTTGCAAGATCAGCCTCGCAAACCTCGACGGACGCCCATGGGGGACGAAAAGAAAGATGAGGGAGCAGGAGATCCTATCAAAATATTGCTCGAGGAGGCCCTCAAAAGACAAAGGAACGTGATGATGGATAACTTTGCTCAGATCCTTCAACGACTACCCACCGGCGGCGCATCTGCATCCAGCAGCCACTCTGGAGGCGCGACTCCTTTTAAGGTACAAGTAAATTTTGACATTCCCATATTTGAGGGTCAAATAGACGCAGATGCCGTAGATAGATGGTTGAATCTGTTAGAAGGATATTTCTTGGTTCATGACTTTTCAGACCGGGAGAAGATTATTTTTGCACTCCTCAAAGCTACCCCCCCATGTTAAGGACTGGTGGGAAACCTACTGTGAGAACAAGGACCAGACAGAACCCTCTCTGTTCTCGGCTGTACCAACTTGGAATTCTTTCCGAGACGCCGTCAAGGAACAGTACTATCCCGTGGGGAGCTATGAGGACAAGTACATATAATGGACCACGCTGCGACAACAAAGGGATCAAGATGTGCATGAGCTGACGAATCTGTTCCATACCCTGCGCACAAAGTTGGGTATCAAAGATTCAGAGAAACATCTGGTGCTAAAGTATCGCAGTTGTCTGCACAAATATATTCAGGAGGAAATGGAGTTCCTTGACATCTCCTCGCTTGGTACGGCATACCGGTATGCTGCCAAGATTGAGCAGAAATTCAAGCAGAAGAAGCGAGACTTTGGATCTGCGAATCAAAAGCAAGGGAAAGTACCCTAAATCGTAGAACAAAGACATGGTAAAGGCGTGGTGGCCTACAAAACCTCACAAGCTACAAGAAAATAAAAACACCATGAAGCAAAAGAAGGACACATGAAAGTGGTGTGAGTTCCATCAGAGCTCCACTCACAACACAAGTGAGTGTCGGGCCAAGCAGTCACTGGTGGCCGAGATGAGGGCTTCTAAATCAGATGCATGCTCTGACTCTGAATCAGAACCCGACAAGGGGAATGACAAAGGGAAGCAAATTATTGATGCAGGGCCCAACGCCAACGTTGCCACTGCAAAGATCCAGAAGGAGGAACAAGAAGATCCAGACAAGAAGCGTCTCTTCCACTCTCAGATGTGGGTAAAGGGTTCCCCGCTACAATTCATTGTCGACAGTGGGAGCCAAAAGAGCCTCATTTCAGCTGATGTCGTGAAGCAGTTAGGATTTCCTACCACAGCACACCCACAACCATACACCATCGGGTGGCTTCACCAAGGACATGATCTCCGCGTCAGCCAGCAGTGTCGCCTTCCCTATAGCATTAAGCCCTTCATGGATGAGGTATTGTGTGACATTGCTCCTATTGATGTTTCTGATGTATTATTAGGCCAACTATACTTGTGGAAGTGACATGTTGTGTATGAGTCCCGGCCTCACACTGTTATTGTTACTTTGGGAAATAAACACCACAAGATAATTCGAGGTACCACCTCCTACGACTATCTCTTTGGTTACTGCAAAACAATGCAGTAAGCTCATTTCCCAAACTAGGAAATTCGTTTTCCCGATGATCTGCCCCCAGGGCAAGAAGAAGACTGTGGCCATGACCTCTAGACAGGGCCCCTCTGCATGACAATAACAAATGGATAAGGTCATGGAGGAGTACGAGGACATATTCACCTCACCCACAGGGGTTCCTCTGCACTGCCAGGTCAAGCACCTGATTGATCTGACCCCAGGTGCACCGCTACCCAATGGACCGATCTATCGACGCTCTGTTCTGGAAAATGATGAAATCAAGAGGCAGATTCAGGAGCTGTTGCAGAAAGGTCACATCAGACCAAGTTCATCGCCCTGTGGGAGCCCGTTCGTGTTGGTACAGAAGAAGGATGGGACGTGGAGACTCTGTATTGACTATCGGGCGCTGAACAAGATCACTGTCCGGAATAGGTACCCAATCCCACGGATTGATGACCTTATGGACCAACTCCAAGGTGCAAAATATTTCAGTAAGATCAACTTGAAGTCTGGGTATCACCAGGTACCAATTGAACCCTCTGATGTGTGGAAGACTGCCTTCAAAGCCAAGGAAGGCCTTTTTGAATGGCTGGTCATGCCTTTCGAGTTGACGAATGCTCCCGCAACCTTCATGAGGATGATGGACGACATCTTGCGGCCATTCACCAACTCATTCGTAGTGGTGTACTTGGATGACATTCTGATCTTCAGCAAGACTTGGGAAGAGCACCTTCATCACATCCTACAAGTCCTCCAAACACTGCGGCAACACAAGTTGTGTGCCAATTTGGAGAAGTGCACATTTGGCATGACCCAGGTTCAATATCTGGGATACATTATTGATGAAAAGGGGGTGCATATGGATCCAGCCAAGATCCAAGTCATTTTGGACTGGCCACGAGTGTTGGGCCGTTAATATGCCATTATTATTATCACTCGTGAACGCTTATTCCACCCATTTCTACCATTCTTCATCATGACATTTATTATAATTTATTATTTAAATCCATTTTATAATGATTTATGCTCTTATGAATGAATATTATTTATTCTCCTTTATTTCTAATAAATTGATGATTATGTATGATTTTATCAATGATAGTTTTAATAAATCAGTTGTAACATTATTCATCATTTTTAGCCTCCAAGATAATTTCCAGATTGAAGATTTGATCATTAAAAGTGCCAACTCAGAAATGCGCTGGAATAAGGAGTGACAGTTTTGCGGTTGAGATTCGGAGCAAATGAAGACGAATCTCGAAAATCCGGAACATGGGTTTTGTTCAGAACGGACCCAATTAACTTATCTAAAGAACGGTTTGCCCAAATTCGGCTTGTACTGAGAGAATCGCAGGGTTCTTTGAGCACGATTTTCTCAGATTTGTTGTTGCGGCCGTCCTCCAAATCTCAGCTGCAAAGCCAAATTCGTCTTGCTCTTGTTGAGAGATGGATGGAAATATATCTTCTTGTTGATCAATTGGTTGGAAACAATCCAATTTTGTAATAGAATCATGTTGTAATTATCTCTATTGTAACCACTCTCTGCTCTCTTTGTATTTAAGTCAGAACAGAGATCAGAGAGGGGGGATGACTTCAGGGATGGATTCGAATGATGGAATTGAGGATGAATTAGAGATTCAGAATTGAGGATGGCAGAGAAAATGGATAATGGCTGAGAGATGGAGCGATTTCTTGTTGTAATCCACTATAACTCTGCTTTGATATTTTAATATAAATCTGGTTGCCATTCATTCTTTTCATTCTGAAGTAGCCCAGCAGCATCCGCTGGCGGCTAAGGGCCCAGCCTCTGGTGGATTGTGCTGCTACTGTATATTATATTCTTTTGTTTTATGCGTGGTTTGCTTATCAGTTTTATTTGGTAATCTGGTACGTTCTATTATTTTACATCACAGTTCTGTCACGTAATCTCATTTTCTGAGACAGAAATATCATATCGATTTTGCAACGCATTGCTGTTTCTTTAAGTGCTGATATAAATGGTTTTTACAGGATACCGTTGCTATTCAATTATGGAATGTCTATGTTGTAACATTTTACCATTGGTATTATTGAATTCATCTTAGAAATTATATTTCCTTGCGATTGTTGAATTTATGAACGTTGCTGCTCCATTCTAAAAGACAGTCGTATTATTTATAACTAAGACTGACAAGTGGATTACCAAGATCAGATTTCTATTGAGGTGTGCCGTGTGTTAAGTTATTATGCATTTGTATTTGACTTTCCATCGTTGTTTCATATTCATTATTAGTTAATGGTGTTCTATTTCTGCGTGTTGTTCGATTCATCTTTAAAGATAGGGGATTGCTATCCGATTTCTGTAGGACATAATTATTGCATTTATTCTTGTAGACTAAAGGGTTGTTTCTTATTAAATTCAGCTGCTATTATAATTTCCTAGTCACTGTTCCATTCCTTATCTGCTGTTCCATTTCCTGTTATTCGCATTATCTTTGCCTTGGTGTGCAGAATGATCTGAAACTGTAGTGGGCATTGGCATTTGCTGTCTAGTCCCCAGATTGATGATATGTTCCTTGATTACTTTTGGTTACATCAGTTTCCAAAGGGATGGGCTATTGTTGCCGAACCCTTGACTGATACATTGCTTATTTTTCCGAATGAATGATTTAGGCTTCAAGGTATTTTGTTGTTGATTTCCGAATGAATGAATGATTGTCTTGTTCCGGTTTGATTTCAATTGCATCAATATCCAGAGGAATGAGTTATTGCTACTGTATCCTCGATTGATGGTTGTTTGAGTGAATGATTTAGCTTAGAACATTTCAGTTTCTTGCTGTTCCAATTAGATTTTGTTTCTAGCTTTCATTTACTTTTGCATTTTAAGCACTATACTGCAAAACATTACTCTTGAGTAAATAGCCGCCTCAGACTGAGTACACTCTTGAAATAAAAAGTCGTCCCTCGGTTGATAATTAATGTGAAGGTAATTAGGAGTTACAAAGACCCTTTTTATCACTCCACGTTGAGCCCCAACCACCTACCGCAGCTTCACAAATTTTCTCCGGGTCTTCATAATTTCTACTATAGGTTCGTGTTGGGATTCTCTCATATCACTTGGCCCTTGAGTCATGTCACAAAGGGAGAAGCGAAAGAAAAATTATTTTGGTCGGAATCTCAATAGAAGGCATTCGTAGAATTGAAAAATCGCCTCTCTTCTGCCCCAGTGCTCACATTACCAGACTTGCAACAAACATTTGAGGTCGAGACAGATGCCTCTAACTATGCTATTGGGGCAGTTCTTACTCAACAGGGGCATCCAGTGGCATATCACAGTGAGACATTGTCTGACACAGTCTGAAAGTATCCTAATTATGACAAAGAAATGTATTCCATTGTGCATGCTTGTCGACAATGGAAGCATTACATTTTTGGGAAGGAAACAATCATCCACATACCAACAACCCCCTGCAGTTCATATAGACATAAGGGAAGTTGCAGAATGATCGCCATCAGAAGTGGTCCACATATCTGCAACAGTTTCATTTGAACATCAAGTACAAGAAGGGTAGCACCAATAATGTTGCAGACTATCTTAGCCGACCACCAATTGTGGCGCTCACCACCGTTCTCAAATCTTGTGGGCACGAGACTTCTAATTGGCCACTTCTCTATGAGAGCGACCCAGAATTCGGCCACACATACAAGGCACTCTTGGGGGGTACGCAAGTTCCAAATTTTCACCTCCAAGATGCACTTTTATGTCACCTGGGACACCTTTGTGTTCCTTCAAGCGAGCGTGCCAAGATGATATGGGAAGCACACTACAATCGAGTCGCTAGGCATTTCGAGGTCGAGAAAACAGTAGCAATACTACAGAAGTATTTCTATTGGCCGAACCTTCGAAAGGATGTCGAGAAGCACATCAGATCCTGCACTGCTTGTGCCATTGCCAAACCGACCATTAAGAAGCAAGGCCTATATACTCCACTACCTACCCCTAGTCGACCGTGGGAATCCATCTCCATGGATTACATGTCGGGCCTGCCTTCTACTAAGAATGGAAATGACTGTTTTCGTGGTCGTTGACAGATTCTCGAAGATGGCCATCATGGCGGCCTGTAAGAAGAATATCACAGCAGAAGCCACTGCTAAACTCTTCTTTGAACGAGTGTGGGTGCACTTGGGGATCCCACAGTCTATCATATCAGATCGAGATAGCAGGTTCCTCAGCACATTTTGGTCCAGCCTCTGGTCAATGTTGGACACAAAGCTCACCAAGTCCACAACTCCACAACCTTCCATCCCAAAATGGATGGCCGATAGAGGTGTCCTATAATAGTAATCGTGATGATTGTACACAAAAAATGCATGTACAATTCAAAGCATCCACGCACATGGGATGAGAGCCTCCCCTATGCACAACATAGTTATAACCAAAGCCTCCACAAACTAACCAAACCCAAAACCCCTTCGGGCTTAGGATTCTAGCCACTATGTCCCATTGACGTATCCATGCCATTTGCGGCTAGTAAGGCCGATTCAGATCATGTCCACTCGGAAGTTGACAAAGCAAAAAGCTTCATCAAGCAAATTCAACACATCCACCAATAGGTTCATGACATATTGGACAGAGCTAATGCTAAGTACAAGCAACACCATGATCAACATCGGGTGCCACACAACTTCCAGGTGAGCAACAAAGTGTGGCTACATTTGCAGAAGGAGCGCCTCACTGGACCCCACCACAAGCTTTTCCCGCTCCGATATGGGTCATACACCATCACCAAGGCTATAGGGAAAAATTCCTTTGAGCTTAGTATTCCACCATTTCTTGGTCTGCACCCAGTATTCAATGTGGACCGCCTTCATCCTTACTTCCCACCTCTACTGGACACCTCTGCGACATTGGCATCAACTCACACCAACAGAGTTAAACTCAGACTGCATGGAACAGGCCACCACAGATTGTATCATGGACATGCAAATCAAGAATACTCACCAACAGAATATCCAATTGTATCGGGTTGTCAAAGCTGGCCAACTCCTACACCAAGGAAAGTGGTTCACCAGGGACCAAGTTCAGCAGAAATTTCCTCATCTCATGGAGGAACTTAACGCAATGGGGACCATTGCTTCCTAAGGGGGGAGGAATGATCCAGGTGGATATTGGTGGCCACCCACCTATTCCACTTGGCCCCCCGCCATTATCTCTTTCAGTTTTTCAGTTTCGGCATAACTTACTATTTTTAGCCGTTTTTCGGGTCCTGAACTTCCGGAGCCATTTCCTGAGGCCCCTAAACGACATTTCTCTGGTTTCTGGCATCGTTTGTCCGACAAATTTGATTTTGTTCTCGTAATCTACATTCAAAAATCGACGCTGTAATCCTCGCATAAATATTTCTAACGATGTATCATGTGTTGAAAATACCGAGAGGGGGTGGGTGAACCAATATTCCTTTCAATTAGTATTATTATTAATCTTTCGCAGCATTAGTTAATCTTCAATTATTATCAGTGTTTGTAAAATGATAGCAGCAAACAAGAGGAACACAAATTCACATATTTTTTAAGGTGGAAACCCACTCCGGGACAAAAACCACCTAATGCTTTTCTAATAATTCTTTAATATTCAACTCCAATTGAAAATAAAGCTCCAACTTCCTAGAATATAGAAAAACATTCTTCTCCCTCTCCCACTAGATGGACACTCCAACACCCGAGATTCTTCAATATTCAACCGAATGGATGCCCCAACACCCAATGAGCTACAACTCACCCTAGCACCACCCTACCACCCTATAGAAGAATAAAAGAAGAATGGACTCCCATACCAGGGAAAATGGTCCACTTTACAATGATATAGATTGATGTAGAAGGAGAAGAAGACACACACTAGACCATATTCCCAACCATGACACAACCACCTAATGATGATCCTAGACTCTCCCGACACCACCTCTTCAACTCTTAGTGTATTGTGACACTTGTACAATTTTTACAATAATGTATTTACAATGACTAAGTACAATGATACCTTTACAATGATTGTATGTAGTGCTGCCGACTTGAAGACTTCATATGATGAACTTATTGCTGCTGTTATGCACCTTGGTTGCTTCTCTTTTCATGCTACCCTTTGCTGCACCTTGCTTTGCTTTGTTGCCGTAGAAATTCTGGTCCTTTGCAACCCTCGACAACACATGATCTAGCTTTTTCTTGCCTTCTAGGAGCTCGATATGGAATATAGTGTATCTCTATTATTTCATATCCTCAATATTTGATTTTTAGTCCTGTAGTATTCCTCTGAGTTGTCTTTCTAATGCCACAGGTCTGACCCAATTTGGATTCTTCAAGAGAGAGTTATATCCAATCTCTCACAATGTCCTAATTATGGATTGTTTTAGCACAGCGCACTTGTACGGTGTGCCACATGTCATTGTTTCTTCATTTGTCTCTGAAATTGATAGAGAAAAAATAACTACTGTGCACTATCCACCATTTTTTAGATAATTCCAATCCGATATTCAAATAGAGAGTTATGATGATTTTCCCAAGGTCACTTCTTTGAGATGAAGTTCAGGAGCCTGCAAAAACACTGACTTCCACAGATCATATCTCCGACAATATTACTCACCTTGATCTGAAATTTTTACAAGAGCTTCCTCAGGATTTCAGATTTGCCTCATAAAAATTTCAACTTCTGAACCTTTGTAGAAAAATAGTTATAGTGAAAATTCCATGATGACCTATTTTAGGTAGCGAAATCCCTACAAGAGGAGGAGATGAGAATCACAATTTATATAAATGATTAGGTTGAGAGGGACTTCAACAAGTGAACGTAGGAGGGATTTTAGGAGCTTAAAATTTATTAATTATTGAATTTTCAATGACCCATTCCACAACCGCATGGGGTTTTAGCTCACTAACTGGGATTACAAATTTCAAACATGAATATCTCTCAAACCGTGAAGAATTATATGGCATGCCATATATCAACAGAAACATTTAGACAAGTAGAAACCATAAAAAATATTCTTGACCTAGAATATAGTAATTTGGTAGGTCAAAATTCCCATGCAAGATCGGGGTAGCCCCTGGTGCTACTTGGGTTGACATCAATGAAAACCACCGATGTACCCCTTTGGCATTGATGGAAACACAAGTACTCCCCTCGATCATGACACCTCTTCCTACAACATTCTCTCCCCATTTGACATCAATGGCAAAGGGTAACTTCCCCTGACACACAACCATCCCACGGACCTGTACACACTTCCACTCCCCCTTTATATTATGAATAAGGAAAATCTAATGAGAAGTTGGGAGAATCCCAAGCTTCTGGCGAAGATATTCAAATGCTTCACGAGGTAAAGGTTTGGTGAAGATATCAACGATTTGTTCTTTTGTACCAACATACTCAAGTTTGATATTATTTTTAGCGACTTGTTCTCTAACAAAATGATATTTGATTGGAATGTGTTTTGTTTTTGAATGCATGACAGGATTCTTGGAGATGCTGATGGCACTAGTGTTGTCACAGAATATGGGAATAGGCTCACTGAATTGTACTTGAATATCTTGCAAAGTTTGTTTCATCCAAAGGACTTGAGTATAGCATGATGTCACTGCAATGTATTCTGCTTCCGCTGTAGATAATGAGATTGAGGTTTGCTTTTTTCTCAACCATGATATGAGACAACCACCTAGATAGAATGCTGCTCCACTAGTACTCTTATGATCATCAACGCTTCCTGCCCAATCTGCATCTATAAAGGCTTGAATAATGAGATTGTTACCCTTGGGATACCACAAGCCATATTATTTTGTGCCCTTTAGATATCGAAGAATTCTTTTGACGACAATAATATGTGATTCTTTTGGTGCTGCTTGGAATCTTGCTACTTGTCCAACTGCTTGCATAACATCTAGCCAAGAGGTTGTTACATATATAAGACTACGAATCATAGATCTATACAACCTCTGATCCACATCCTTAGATGAGTTGTCTATGCTCAATTTGCAACATGTTACCATCAGAGTAAGGACGGGTTTGCAATCTTCCATTTTGAATTTCTTGAGCATTTCCTTGATGTACTTGGCTTGACATATAAATATTCCTTTCTCTTGCTGAGATATTTGAAGCCCTAAAAAGTATGTCAGCTCACCAAGTAAAGACATCTCAAACTCACTTTGCATCTTTGTAGAAAATTTCTTACTTAGTTGATCATCATTGCTACCAAATATTATATCATCCACATATACCTCAACAATTGTTAAATTATCTTTATCTATTTGTACATAAAGATTGCTATCAATAGTACCTTTCTTGAACCCTTGTTGATGTATATATCCATCAAGATGAGCATACCATGCTCTGGGAGCCTGCTTGAGGCCATATAGAGCCTTCTTTAACCTGCAGACATAGTCTTCTTTTTGTGATAGTAGAAAACCTTCATGTTGTTCGATGTAAACTTCTTCTTCTAATTCTCCATTCAAAAATGCTGACTTAACATCCATTTGGTAGACTTTGATTTTTCTTGAACATGCATAGGCGAGAAACATTCGGATGGCTTCCATTCTGGCAACTGGTGCAAATGTTTCATTGAAATCAATTCCTTCCACTTGTGCATAGCCTTTGAAAACCAATCTTGCTTTGTTTCTGGTAACCTGCCCATCTTCATTCAATTTGTTCCTGAACACCCATTTAGTCCCAATGAAATTTTTATCTTTTGGTCATGGAACTAATTCCCAGGTGTTATTCTTCTCAATTTGATCCAATTCTTCATTCATAGCTGCTACCCAATGTTCATTCTGGCTGGCTTCCTCAAAAATACTAGGCTCAAAGGTTGCTAGAAAAGCAACATGAGCTTGTTGTGATGAACGAGGTTGTCGACCTTCATTTATGTCACCAATGATTTGATTTGATGGATGGTTCTTTTGAATCCACTCTTTTTTTCTCCTTGGAGGAGCTTCTTGTTGTTGTTCTGGTATATCTTGATGATCATTGTTTACTTCTTCCTCGTTGATAGTTTCTTCTTGTTCTACAATTTTATCTGTGTCTTTTTCAGCCTCTGTCTCAAGTTTCAAAGATTCTAGATCCTCATCATTACTCGCTAGAACACCATCTTCGTCAAATGTAACATTTATTCTCTCCACTATCTATTTTCGTCTTAGATTATAGCATTTATAGGCCTTTCTTTTGCGTGAGTAACCAACAAAGATACCTTCATCAACACGTGATTCAAACTTACCCAAATTTTGATCTTCTCTTTGATATAACATTTGCTTCCGAAGATTCTGAAATATTTTACATTAGCTGGTTTTCCTTTCCATAATTCATATGGAGTCTTGTTGCAATTATTTTTGAGAAGACTTCGGTTGATAATGAAGACTGTTGTATCAATTGCTTGAACCCATAATTTTTCATCCAATTTTGAGTCCTTCAACATTGTTCTACCCATTTCCTGTACGGTTCTATTCTTTCTTTCAGCAACTCCATTTTGCTGAGGTGTTCATGTTGTTGAAAATTTCCTTTTTATTCCATTTTCGTCACAGTATTGCTGAAATAATTTGGAAGTGAATTCTCCACCATTATCTGATCTTAAACACTTTATTTTCAAATCAATTTCATTTTCAACCAACTCCTTGTAGATCTTAAAGCACTCAAATGCTTCAGATTTTTTCTTTAGGAAACTGACGGCTGTCATCCTGGTATAGTCATCTATCATTAACATGAAATATAATTCTCCATATAAGCCTTTTGTTCTCATAGGACCACATAGATCAATATGTATCAATTCCAATGGATGTGATGCAAAGTGTTCTTTTGTTTTAAATTGGACTTTTGTCTGCTTTCCATGCCGACATGCCTCACATAGTGTGTTGGAAGGTTTTGAGATTTTCGGCATTTCTCGTACTGCTTCCTTTTTGCTTATCCTGACAAGATTGTCAAATTTTATGTGACCCATTCGTTTGTGCCATAACCAACTTTCATATTCTTTAGCTAGTAGACATGCTTTAGTTGCTTCATCCAGAACATATATGTCGTTTGGAGCTCAACTTGCTGTAGCCACAATTTTACCATACCTGCCTTTCTTGATTTCACATTTTGTGGAGTTGAATAGCATTGTGTGTCCTTGATCACACATTTGTCCAACACTAAGCAGATTGTGATTCATGTTTTCAACCAATAGAACATTCTTGGCTATAACATATTTTCTTCTGAGAGTGACGGTACCTGATCCTATAACATTTGAAGATCCATCATTTCCAAAGGATATGGTTCCATCCTTCTTCTCTTTCAGAGATACGAATTTCCTTCTATCTCCAGTCATATGCATTGAGCAACCGCTGTCAACATACCACACATCTTTCCTTTTTTGAGCCTTGAGAGCGAGAGCACAATTATCAGTCTTCTTCTTCTTCCATGTTCGTTCATTCTGTGGCTTCGAAGATTCTTCTAGAGGATTTTCAAGTCTGCAGTCTCTAGCTATGTGTCCAAAGTTCTGACATTTGTAACATTCCATATTATTTCTTAAATGTTCAAATCTATTGATGTTTCGTTGAGCCCTGGGAGGTTCATATTTGAAGGATCTCCTGGAATTGTATTGGTTCCTAGGGTACGTGCGACATTCTATAGCTTTATGACCAAATTTTCCACATGAATAACAATAGCCATGAAAAATATGTTGGTACCTGGATGGAAATATTCATCGGGGAATTGTCTTCCAAGGCTGTTCTTGCGAATCTTGTCCAATGAAGTCTACATGCATGTCAGATCTCATAGGTTCATTGTATTTTATTGTAGAAGGTCCTGCTTCTTCTTCTTTGTAACCGATGCCAGTTTTGTCGTTGTAAGATTGTTGATTGTTGATGAGTTCTTCCAATGCCCTTGAGCTGTTGGCATAGTTTTGGATAGTTTTTCCTTTCTTCACTTCCTCACGCAGCGAGACTACTTCGGCTTCTAATTCTTCCCTTTCTTAGTTGCTTTCTTCCAACTTATTTTGAAGTGAATCTTCAATGCATTTGTGTTCTTCAACTTCAATTTTGAGACCTTGAACTTGTTCTTCAAGAGTTTTGGAACGGATCTTCTCTGCCTTGAGATATTTTATAAGCTTGATTGCTTCCTCATAAAATTCTTCTATGGTCCATCCTTCTTCTTCGTTATTTGATACCTCTTGTTTATTGTGCTTGGCCATAAACAATACTCTCTCATTGGCTTCTTCTTCACTGTCATTGTCTTCATCGGATGATGAGCTATCTTCTTTAGAGAGAAAGTTCCTTTTGGATCCTTGCTTGTTGAATTTCTTAAAGCCTTTCTTTCCTTTTGAGTTGCCATCACTTCTGTTCAGACATTTTGCTGCGAAATGCCCAACCTCACCACAGCCGAAACATATCAATGGAAGTTTACCTTTGAATTTTCCCTTACCAATTTTTAGTTTTCTCGTAAAGTAAGCATATTCTTCATCTGAAAGACCTTCTTCATCATCTCCCTTTTCTTCACACTTGCAGGTGCATGTATTTTCAATTGAAGGTTGTTTTTCCTTATTGGTTTTCTTAGATGCAACGAACGCAGTTTCTAGATGTGAAGTACCCTCTTCTTCATCAAGTCTCATTTCATATGCTATGAGAACTCCATGTAATTCCTCTTTGCTGAGTTTGTCCAGATTTGCATTGTATTCTAAGACCGATACCTTTGGGTTGAATCTCCCTGGTAACATTCTAAGAATCTTCTGTATAATAGTCTTCTCATCAACTGGCTCTCCCAATCCTTCCAGAGTATTGGTTATTTCATCAACGTATTGGAAGTATGCAACAATGTTGCAATCTTCTTTCATTCCGAGTTGCTCAAATTTTTCTCTATAGATTTGAAGCTTTGCTTCTTTGACATTTGAGTCACCTGCATATATATTCTCAAGCTTGTCCCATACATTTTTGGCAGCTTTACAACCCAACACCTTATGATAAGCAGATTCAATAAGTCCACTGATAATAATATTCTTTGCTTTTGCATCATTTACCAAATTCTTCTTACCTTGTTCATCCGCGGTTGATGTAAATCCATTTTGAACAGTGTCCCATACTTCGTAACCTTGTGCCAAGAAATAGACCTCCATTCTTCCTTTCCAGAGTGCATAATTATTTTCATTGAATAGAGGTACACCATTCTTGGTATGCTCCATGACCTCCTTCCAGCTGTTAAACTACTATTGAAGGAACCAAGCTCTGATACCAATTGTTGAAAATACTGAGAGGGGGGGGTGAATCAGTATTTCTTTCAATTAGAGCATTAGTTAATCTTCAATTATTATCAGTGTTTGTACAATGATAGCAGCAAACAAGAGGAACACAAATGCACACAGTTTTTAAGGTGGAAACCCACTCTGGGACAAAAACCACCTAATGCTTTTCTAATAATTCTTTAATATTAAACTCCAATTGAAAATAAAGCTCCAACTTCCTAGAATCTAGAAAAGCATTCTTCTCCAGCTCCCACTGGATGGACGCTCCAATGCCTAAGATTCTTTAGTAGTAACTGAACGGATTCCCCAACACCCAATGAGCTACAACTCACCCTAGCACCACCCTACCACCCTATAGAAGAATAAAAGAAGAATGGACTCCCGTACCAGGGAAAATGGTCCACTTTAAAATGATATAGAATGATGCAGAAGAAGAAGATATACTAGACCATAACCCCAACTTTGACACAACCACCTAATGATGATCCTAGACCTCCCAACACTGCCTCTTCAACCCTTGGCAGATAGACACTAGTACAATTTTTACAATAATGCATTTACAATGACTTAGTACAATGATACCTTTACAATGATTGTATGCAGTGCTGCCCACTTGAAGACTTCATATGATGAACTTCTTGCTGCTGTTATGCACCTTGGTTGCTGCTCTTGTCATGCTACCCTCTGCTGCACCTTGCTTTGCTTTGCTACCGTAGAAATTTTGGTCCTTTGCAACCCTTGACAACACATGATCTAGCTTTTTCTTGCCTTCTAGGAGCTCGATATTGAATCTGGTGTATCTCTGTCATTTCAGGTCCTCAATATCTGATTTTCGGTCTTGTAATAGTCCTCAAGTATTCTTTCTAATGCCATAGTTCGATCCAATTTGATTCTTCAAGTGAGAGTTATGCCCAATCACTCACAATGACCTAATTATGGACTAGTTCAGTACAGTGAACTTGTACGGCGTGCCACATGTCATTGTTTCTTCATTCAGTGAAATTGATACAAAAAAAACTACAGTCCAGGCACTATCTTCCACTTTTTACAGAATTCCAATCTAATACTCAGAGAGAGAGAGTTATGATGATTTTTCCAAGGTCACTTCTTTGAGATGAAGTTCCAAGATCCTACAAAAACACTCGACTTACGCTGTGATCACATCTCCGCCAATATTTCACACTAGACCTAAATGATGTGTCAGATTTCGCTTTCGCCTGCAAAATTTTTCGAAGCCTCGAACCTTCGTAGAAAAAAATTTACAAGCACAAATTCCATGATGATTGGAGCTCACAGTAGTAATCCCTACAAGAGAAGGGAGATGAGAGGATCACAATTTATATAAATGCTCAGGTTGAGAGGGACTTCAACAAGTGAACATGGGAGGGATTTTAGAGCTTAAAAATTACTAATTATCGACTTTTCTAATGACCCATGCCACAACCTCCATGGGGTATTAGCCCACCAACTATGGTTAAAAATTTCAAACATGAATACTCTCTCAAACCGTGAAGAATTACACGGCCATGCCATATATCAACACAACATCTCGACAAGTAGAAACCATATATATTCTTTGGACCCAGAACATAGCAATTTGCAGGTCAAAATTCCCATGCAAGATCCTGCAGCCCCTAGTGCTACTTGGGTTGACATCAATGCAAATTCACCGATCAACATCATGTTCGTCAGAAAGAAGATAGTGTGCCGTGTTATGACCTCGGGAATTGATGTACCAACTTTACCCCAACGGGGCCCATATTTTTGGTGTTTCATCTCCTTCAGGGTTAGTTTTTGGATGTTTAGGGTTTTCCATCGTTTGCTCAGTCAATATATAGGCCTTTCGAGCCTCACTTATCAGCAGAGCTTTAGAGTTTCTATGGCTTAGCCGCCACATCTCTTCTCGCAGATAAGCTACCAATGCCTCCAGCTGGCTTTATTTCCATCTCTATCCGTAAGAAAATCTCATTTCTTTTTGATATTAATGAAATGCGGTGTTATTTCTAATTTAACTTTTGCATTTATGGTTACATGTGTATTCTATTGTGTTTCCGCACAAACCGTGACCGAAAGCACTCGCAGCGGTCCGCGCCGATCCTTCTTTGCATGTCAATGAGGTCGGGTACAAGGAGTTAGGGCTCGATCCGGCTCGAAACTTTGTAACATCGGCGCGAAAACCCCGACGCCCGCCGCCATGGGGGATGAAAAGAAAGATGAGGGAGTAGGAGATCCTATAAAAATATCGCCTCGAGGAGGCCTCGAAAAAAAGGAACATAATGTGATAATTTTTTTCTAGATCCTTCAACAACCGCCCACCGCGCGTGTATTCACATCGAGCGGGCGCCCACTTCGAGGCACGTATTCTTTGAAGGTGCAAGTAAAATTTGACGTTCCCACATTTGAGGGTCAAATAGATGCAAATTCCGTAGACAGATGGTTGAATATATCAGGAAGGACATTTCTCGCTCACGACTTTTTCCGACCGGGAGAATATTATTTTTGCACCTCGAAGCGACCCACGTGAAAGGACTAGTGGGAAACCCACCGTGGAGGAAAAGGACAAGACATAACCCCTATCTCTGTTTTCCAACCGTAACCACTTGAAATTATTTCCAAGACGCCTGCCAACGAACAATAATATCCCAGTGGGGAGCTATGAGGACAAGCACAGAAGTAGCAATGCACCATGCTACAGAAGAAAGGGACCAAGATGTCCATGAGCCGACAAATCTGCTCCATAACCTCGCACAAAAGTTGGGTATCAAAGATCTCGCCAGAGTAGGATTGCATGCCAAAGTACCGCAGCCGTTTCCAGACGTATATCTCGGAGGAAATGGAGTTCCTCGACATCTCCTCGCTGTACGACATACCGCATGTCGCGACGATGTAGACAGACCAAACAGAAGAAGCTGACACCTTTGGATCTATGAATCAGCAAGGGAAAGGAAACCCAAAAACCACAGAACAAAGGACAAAGCCAAGGCATGGCAGCCCAAGAAAACCTCATCAAAGTTGCAAGCAAAAGAACAACACGCGAAGAAAATAAGTACACACGAAAGTGGTGTGAGTTCCATAGGAGCTCCACTCACAACACAAGAGCAGTGCCTGCCAAGAAATCGCCTTGCGTTGAGATGAGGGCTTCTGAATTGGAATCCTGAAAAGGAGTGACAAAGTAGGCTAGATTATTGATGCGGCATCCCACGTCAAGCTATTGCCACTACGAAGGTCCAAAAGGAGGAACCGAAAGATCGAGAGGAGGATCATCCCTTCCACTCCTGCATGTGGGTAAAGAGTTCCCCCGCCACAAGGGAGCCAAAAGAACCTCACGTACAAGAGCCAAGCCTATGGAAGCGGTTGGGCTTGCCGACCACAACACACACACACATGCATACATCCATCGGGGTGGCTTCACCGAGGATGGGATCTTTCAGGTCGGTCACCCGCAGTGCCACCTTCCCCACGAAACATCAAGCTCCTCTCATAGATGAGGTATTATTGGTGAAATTGCCCCTTCTCGGCAAGCCTGTTATCTCATTATTAGGCCAAACATACTCAGGAAGTGACATGTTATGTATGGAGTCCCGAACTCACGTTGTTATTATTACCTTTGGAAAAATAAGCCGTATAGAATCACTAGAGGTACCACCGCCCGCTCGCTTATCTTCGGTTACCGCAAAACATTGCAATAAGCTCATTTCCAAAAACAAGACTCATGATCCGCCCCTCAAAGGAAAGAATAAGACCAATGGCCACGACCTCCATTAGGAATCCTCTGCACGACAATAATGCAAATGGACAAGGTCGTGGAGGAGCGCGTGTGGACATCTTCACCCCATCCGTTGTGAGCTCTGCATGCACGAAAGTCAAGCACCCCATTGATTTGACAGTGTGCACCGGCTACCCATCGACCAATATATCTGCGCTTTGTTATGGAGACGATGAAATCAAGAGAAGATTTAGGGAGCTACATTATAGAAAGGACAAGCATCCGGCCAAGTTCATCACCTTGTGGGAGCCCAGGCTTATGTTGGGAGGCCAAAAGAAGCATGGGACTTGGAGACTATGCGTCGACTATCGAAGTGCCTCGAAAAAGATCATTGTCCGGGACAGGCGACTCCGATCTCATGGATCGAGGACCTTCTCGACCAACTCAAAGGTGAAATAATTCAACAAGATCGACGTGAAGTTCCGGGTATCACCAGTGCACCAATCGAACTCCTTCGAAGAAGACTCGCCTTTCAAAGCCAAGGAGTGGCTTCTTTATAATGGTTGGTCATGCCTTTTAGGTTGACGAACAAGCTCCCGAAACTCCTTCATGAGGTCGATGGACGAGACATCTGCGGCCATTCACCTCAACTCATTTGTAGTGGTGTAGTTGGATGACATTCTTATCTTCAAAGCCGTAATTGGGAAGAACACCTCCACCACATCCGAAAATTTCCTCCTAAACACCGAGGCAACACAAGTTTTAGTTGCCAATTTGGAGAAGTGCACTCCTTGGAATGATCTAGGTTCAATATTTCTCTGGGATACATTATCGATGAAAGCGGGGTAAGTGTGGATCTAACCAAGGTCCAAGGCACTTGGGATTGGCGAGCCCCAACCACTCATGGGCAGCAGCTTCGCAGATTGGGTCTTGCTGACTTTCTATTGTAGGTTCACGTAGGATTTCTCTCATATGATTTGGCCCCTGAGTCAATTCACCAAGGGAGGAGTCACGAGCAAAATTCTTTTCGTTAGAATCTCAACATAAGGCGTTCGTAGGAATCTGAAATACATCGCCTCCGTTCGCCTCGTTGCTCACATTACTCAAGTACTCTTGCAACAACCATTTGAGATTGAGATAGAGGCCTCCGACTATGCTATTGTGGGTAGTTATTACTCAAAATGGGCATCCCGTGGCAGGACTGCCGCGTTGAGACATTGTCCGACATAGTCCGGCAAGTATCCCACTTTATGAAAAAGAAATGTATTCCGCTGTGCAGGTGCTTGTCAAAAATGGAAGCATTTGCATTTTCGGGGAAGGAAACAATAATCCACATAGTACCAACGACCTCCGTGCGCTCACATGAACAAGGAAGTATGAAGAATGATCACCATTAGCAGTGGTTCACACATCTCGCAACGGTTTCATTTTGAACATCAAGTACAAGAAGGGTGAGCACCGATAATGTTGCAAGCTTCTCAACCGACCACCGATCAAGGCGAACCACCATTCTCAACTCTCAGTGGGCATGCGGATTTTGATCGCCGCTTCTCTACTTGAGTCAATCCACTCGGTCAGCACACAAAAGGCACACATGTATGCAAGTTCCAAATTTTCACCTCCAAGATGCACTATTATGTCACCTGGGACACCTTTGTAGTCCTTTCCAAGCCAGCGCACAGATGATATGGGAAGCACACTATACGTTGAGCCACCTGGGAATTTCGGAGTTTCGTAGTAAATAGGGTAAGTGTACGACATGCGCTATTTCTATTGGTGAACCTTCGGCAGAGATGTCGTAAAGCGATAGCAGGTATCCCGCGACTTCTTGTGCCATTTCCAAATCCAACCATCAAGACACAAGGCCTCTATACTTTGCTACCTACCCCTAGTCGATTCCTTGGGAATCCATATCCATGGATTACATGTCGGTCCTTCCTTCTACCAGACATGTAAACGATTGAAGCTATACTGGTGCCATTGACAGATCTCAAAGACGGAAATTATGACGGAACCGCAAGAAGAATATCACAAGAGAAGCCATCGTTAAAATATTCTTTGAAAAGGGGTGCACTTTGGGATCCTGTACAAGCCTATCATCTCATATCAGTACAAAGCAAAGTTCCTCAACACATTTTTGGTCCAAAGCTTTTGGCTCATGCTAGACACCAATCTCACGAAGTGCACGAACCTCTCTCCATCCCCAAATCTGGACATGTCCGCAGAGAGGCTTTCACAGGATGATTGTACACATCTCGCGCAGAGTGTGAAATCCAAATCATCCACACACATGTGGGATGAGAGCCTCTATGTAAAACACAGCTATAACCGGGCTCTCCACATGTTCCATTGAATTAGCCATGCCATTTGCGACTCACTCGAGCCACCTCGCTCATGTCTAGTCCGGAGCCGACAAAGAGAAAACTTGGCCGAGTGCATTCAACACATCTTCCAAAGCATGTTAACGACATATTGGAAAGAGCCAATGCTAAGTAAAAGCAACGAAATGATCAACATCGGGTGCCACACAACTCTGTGTGGCCGGCGAAAGTTTGTCAACATCATGCGTAGAAGCGCCCACCAGACCCCACCGCAAGCTTCGCCCACTCTGAGACATGGGGTCGCACACCATCACCAAGGTTGTATGGAACGTGCGCTTCGAGCTTAGTATTCTCCACCATTCCCCGGTCCTGCACCTCATTGTCTCACTGTGGACCCACTCGTCTCCATTTCCTACCTCCCACCACACACTTCCGACATTGGCAGAACAACTCGACACCAACAGGTTAAACCCAACCGCATGGAACAATCCACCGCCACGCATTGCATCGCGTGCATGCAAATTGGGTTAACGACTCACCAACATAAGATCCAAATGGACTCGGGTCCAACCGCTCCGCATCCTCGCACCAAGGCAAGTGGTTCGCAGGGACCAAGTTCGGTGCGTGTCCTCTTCTCATGGAGGAATCGGGAACACAATGGGGACTCATTGCTTTCTCAAAGGAGGGAGGAATGGTCTCAGGTAGATACTGGTGGCCACCTACCTATTCCACTTGGCACCATTGCTTTTCGCCTGGCCAACACAACCACATTTTTATGCGCTTTTTCGGGTCCCGAACTTCCGAGCCATTTTCGAGGCCCTAAACAACAGATTTTTGGGCATCGTTTGTCCGAGCCTAATCTAATTTTCCCGTAATCTGCATCTACATTTTTAGTTGGGAGTTGTAGTCCTCTCGGGAGCAGATCTTTCTAATGATGTATCATAGAGCGCCAAACTAAGATAGTATGCCACTACAACCTTAGGAAATTGATGTACTCAACTGCCCAACGGGGCCCATATTCGGTGCTTTCATCTCTTTAGGTAAGCTTTTGGATGTTTAGTGGTTTTACATTGCTTCGAATAATTACATATGCCTTCGAGCCCTATTTTAAAACAGTAGTGTAGAGGCCTCGTAGCCACCACATCTCTTCTCCGAGAGAGATAAGCTCACCAACGCCCAGCTAGTTTAGTTTCCATTCTATCCGTAAGAAAACTTCTCCAGTTCCTTTGATATTAATAAACTGAGGTGTTATTTCCACTACATATTTGTATTTATGGTTTTATGTGTATTCTATTATGTTCCTACATAAATATAGACTGCGCAGCATCACAACGTCCGTCTTTTTCTCGATCCTTCTTTGCATGTCCCCAACGAGGCGTACAAGGAGTCAGATTCGATTTGCTCGAACATTTTCAAGATCAACCCTGCAAACCCCCGAAGGCCGCCCATGTGGGACGAAAAGAAAGATGAGGGAGCAAGAAAGTACTATCAAAATATTGGCCGAGGAGCTCAAAAAAAGAATGTGATGATGGATAGCTTTTTCCCGCATCCTTCCACCATTGGCCGCGTGACGGTGTACCCGCATCCGAAAGATCCACTCGAGGTGTGAATCCCTTTAAGGATAAAAGTAAATCGGACATCTCCGATATTTGAGGGTCAACAGGATGCACTCAGTAGATACATGGTTGAATTCTGATAGAAGGATATTTCTCGCCTCATCGACTTTTCCAACGCGAGAAGATTATTTTTGCACTCGCAAACGCTCATGTCAAGGACTAGTGGGAAACCCACTCGTGGAGAAGAAGGATGAGACAAAACCTCCCCTCGTTTCCTCACCGCACTTTCACTTGGAATTATTTTCCGAGATGACGCCGGGAAGAATACTATCCATGGTGCTATGAGGACAAACACATATAATGGACCACACACGCGACAACAAAGGGATCAAGAAGTGCATGAGCCGACAAATTTGTTCCATACCCTCGCGCACAAAGTTGTATCAAATATTCGCAGAAACAACATTTTTTGGGCATGGTTTGTCTAGTGAATCCGATTCGATTCCACAATCTACATTTTCAATCAGCGTGCGCTGTAGCTCCTCACATAGATCTTTTCTAATGAGTGCATCATGCGCATCAAATGGAGATAGTATGCCAAAGCTAAGACCCCGGGAAATTGATGCACCAACTGCCCAGTCGTGGACCATATTCGGTGTTTCATCATCCTCCTAGGGTTAGCTGACAAGCTTGTAGGTTTTCCATGGTTTCTCAACAATATCATAGGGCCTTTCGGGCCTCATTTTTAACACAATCTCTTTAGAGGTCAGTAGCCACATCTCTTCTCGCAGACAAGCTACCAACTGCCTCTCTAGCTAGCTTCTGTTTCATTCTATCTCGTAGGTAGTACCTTTCAGCTTCATTGATATTAATGAAATGAGGTTTTATTTCCACAAAAATATTTGTACGTATGGTTATATGTGTATTCTATTGTGTTTCTATGACACAAATATGCACTCGCGGGTATCGCAGCGGTCTACTTTTAATCGTATCTTTTCTTTCGCATAGCAATCCAAGAGAAGATTTCTTTTCACTCACCTCGCTGCCTCAGCTCCCATGCGCGAGGACTGCGGAAACCCATTGTGAGAAAAAGGAAGAGACAGTAACCCTCTTCCCTGCTCTTAGCCATATCCACCTAGAATGAGCTCCTGAGATCGCTATTAAGGAAAAAGTACTATTAATGGGGAGCTATGAGAAAAATTACACATAATGGACCATGCCGTGCACACAAAAGGGACCGGGATGTGCGACCCATCATGCTCCACACACTCGCGCACTAAAAGTTGTGTATAAATAATTCATAGAAACAAATTCTGGTGCCAAAGTATCTAGCCAGTATTCAAAGATATATTCGGAGGAAATGGAGTTCCTCACATCTCCTCGCTGCACAGTGTACACCTACAGTCACGCTATGATTGAGAATAAATTCAAACAAAAGAAGTGACAGACTTTTGGATCAGCAAACTCCAAACAAAGGGAAAGCACTGCGAAACCCAGTAGAACAAAATGGCCAAATCCATGCGTGGGCAGTGGGCTCAGAAGAAAACTCCGTCACACAACCGCAAGCTACAACAACAAACACGCACGAAGCCAAAGTAATGACAGAAAGTGGTGTGAGTTCCATAGGAGATCCACTCACAACTAAAGTGAGATTTGGTCCAAGAAATCACCGGCAGCTAGATGAGGCATCGACTCGGATGCAAAGCTCGAATCCTGAATCGGCAACTCCGATGACAAGTGAATGACGAAGGGACATAATATCGATGGGACGCCCAATGCTACTACTTTCCACTCACTTTAAGGTCCGCAGGAGGAACCGGAAGATCTCAGAAGGAGGAGGAGCCGCCTCTTCCACTCCCGCATGCTGCAAGGGCCCTCGCCGTAGGCCTATTTTCGAGCCTGGGAGCCAAAAGTCACCCTCATTTCCCAGACGATTGCAGTAAGTGGTTGGGCTTTTCGATTACATAGCACGACCCACAATCACATACACCATCGTGGTCAACCACAGACTCGCATCCCCACGTCAATGCAGACGCCTGCACCTCGTAGCATCAAGCCTTTTCCCTTCACAAAATAACACAGCATACATTTCTCCTCCTGATGTCAGGCAGTTATTAATAGCCAAACTCATACGTGAAGCCATATGTCGTGATAAGGAATCTCAGCCTCACATCGTTATTGTCACCTGGTGAAAATAAGTCAGACAAAATACCAGAGAGGCACGCTCACCGCGTCGCTCAATATCTTTGGTTACTCGCAAAACAATGCGAAATAGCCTATTTCCTCAAAACCGCGAAATTGTTTTCCTGAAGAACTTCAGGATAAGAAGCAGACTGCGTCATGACCTCCGTAATAGTCTGCTTTTGCATGACGCACAAACATGGACAACGTATATGGGAGGCGCATGAGGAGCATGACATCACTCTTCACCTCCACCTGCTGTGGGTCGCACTGCACCGGTCAAAGACAGCATCGATTTATTTGACTCCCGTATGCACTCACCTGCATCGGACCGGTCTACAGGCACTCGCTAGTGGGAGAACGATGAATCGAAGAGGCATGGTCAGGAGCCGCAGCAGGTGCTGTCACATCTCTGGACGAGCTTCCAACATCACCCTCTAGGCGCTCGATTGTGTTGCGCAGAAGAAGGATGGGACCTTGGAGATTCTACATTGACTGTTGGTCGGCGTTGAAAAGCGACATTCACTCGTCCGACCAGGTACCCGATCCCGCCTCAGCTGATGAGACCTTCTCCGGACCAACCTTAAAGCGAAATATTTCACGCAAAGGTCGTACTTGAAGTCCGGGTATCACCAGCACCACACCAACTCCTCCACTGTGTGTGGAAGACTCCGCCTTTAAAGCCATGAGGTAGGCATTTCAATGGTCGTCATGCTCTTTCGAAAGTCGATTTCAATGCCTCCACAACCTCTCATGATGAGGACAAATATAGTTGCGTGCCACTCACCAACCTTCCATTTGTAGTGGTGTACTGGATGACATTCCCGATTCCTTCAGCCATGATTTGGGAAGAGTACATCCACCACATTCGACAAGTCCTTCCAAACACCGTAGCAACACAAGCTGTGTGCCACTTTGGGAGTAGTGTACTGTAAGGACCCAAGTTCAACATCCTGGACATATTATCGGCGAGGCATAGGTGGACCAGTATCCGAAACTAAGATCCAAGTCATGTGGGATAGGCCGGCAACCACCTCTAACAGCTGTGCAGCCTTTCTGGCACTTTCTAATCTCTACCGTGAGGTACGAAGTCGGATTCTCTCACATCAATGGGCCCTCGAACTGCTTCACCACCAAGGGAGGAGCCGTAAAGCGACTATTTTTGGTCACGAATCTCAACGACGTGTTCACAGAATTGGAAACATCGCCTCGCGTTTTGCCTCAGTGCTCATATTACTGGGACTTGTAACAACTGTCTGAGAGATTGAGAAAATGCTCTCCGATCTATGCTATTGGGGTAGTTATTACTTCAACATGGGCATCTCCGTGGCATACTCGCAGTGTTGAGACATTGTCTAGCATAGTCCGCAAGTTATCATACTTATGAAAAATAGACGCATTCCATTGTGCAAGCTTGTCGGCAATGGACTAGCATTTACATTTTTGGGAAGGAAACAATCGATCTATCACTGCACCAACGATCCCTAAGGGCTCATATAGTGTACAAGTGTTGAAGCAGAACGACTCACCATCGAAGTGGTCCACACATTTAGAAAACAGTTTCATCAACATCACAGCACAGAAGGCAGTGGCCACGATGTTGTAGAATTCCTCATCCGACCACCGATCATGGCGCTAACCACCGTTCTCAACTCTTATGGGCATGAGACATCTCATTGGCCTCTTCTCTATAAGAGCGATCCATAATTCGGTCACACATACAAGGCACTTGTGACGCAAGTTCCAAATTTTCACCTCCAAGATAGCGTCATATGTCGCCCAGGACACCTCTTATGTCCCTCTCAAGCCAGTGCAAGCCATGATGACAGGGGAAGGCACACTATAGTCTAGACGCGCATTTCCTTTCGAGGCAGAAAACATGGTAGTACCACATAAGTATTTCTATCAACGAACTCTTCACTAGGATGTCGAGACGTATCACGTATCCTCGCACTTCTTGTGCCAGCGCACAAACCAACCATCGACAGAAGCAAGGCCTTCCTATAATTTTTCACTCACCCTTGTCGACCTTTGTGAACCCATCTCCATGGATTACTTGCTTCCATCCTTCCTTCTCATCACTGGTGCATGGAAACGACCGTGCTTTTCGTTGTGGTCACTCTGCTGCATTCTCGTCGAAGATGGCCATTATGACGGCCTCTGCAGAAGAATATCAAGCCAACATAAGCTACTGTTAAATCCTTTTCTTGAATGAGTGTGGGTGCACTGGGATCCCGCGCCTTTATCATCTCGCATTAGGAAAACAGGGTTCCTCAACACATTTTGGCCCAACCTTTGGCTGGGTCAATGCTAGACACCAAGCTCTACTAAGTCCACAACCTTCCATCCTTTAAAGGATGGTCGAGCAGGGGGAGGTCGTCAATAGCATAATTATACACATTCTACGATGTACAATAATCGCAACCATCCACACAAGGCGGGATGAGAGCCTCCTGTGCACAAAAAAATTATAACCGCGAGCCACACAACCCACAAATGTACGCACTTTTCAGGTTGGCTTTGGAATTCTAGCCACTGAGGTCTCACATTTCAGGCTGCTATCAGGACGTAGCCACGCCAGCCGTATACCAAATGTCTTACCATGTCTCATTCTCGAATCCCATAAAGTGAACAACCACCGGGCAGGCATCTGAAGACACTCCTACCAACAATCTCGTGACATGTTGGATAGAGCCAATGCTAATTACAAGAAAACCACATGATTAACATTGCGCAATGAGGGGTCCCGACCCAGTCTGTGTTGGCACAAGGCTAAGCTTTACAACAACCTCATACTACAGGCCATGTGACCTGACTCCATTTAAAAGCAGATCAAAGTCCTCACTCCTGTGAAGTGGTATGGGTGGTGTCGGAACCGAAGCTTCGCACCCAGAGAGGATAGGCAAGGCAAGCAGCCGCGCCCATCTTTACATGACTAGATCACTCATCTGAGGCCTTTCAGAAATGTATCATAGGCATCCTTCACATCCACGTGCGCGAGGTCAACTATACTTACAGTAATAAGCTAAAAAATGATAGTACTTCTAAGACAGGATGTCAAACACTGTGGCATGAAAACATAATAGAACAGATCCAAATGTAGTAGAAAACACTTTGCTACGAGAATTTCAATGTACTTGGGTACGCAATATCCATAACACAAATCTCACGTTACATACAGATTTATACTCTTTAAACAATCCCTTTCTCATTCATACTGCACCTCGTTAGTCTCCTTCTCTACAATACAAAACCCGATCTACGCATTTACATCATAAGGGCTTACACACAGCAGGAGACTTGGGGTATCCATGCACACAAACGCCCAACAAGAGTCTTTTTTCCTACAAAACCCAACAGATCGACTAAGCCACAATTTCCGTATCAAGATCTTCATCATCTTCTTTGGTCTCACAATTCAAAATGTCCCTCTATTTATAAAAATCTCAGCCTAATCTTTTTCAGAGTTATCCACAAAATGTGGTTTGTGTACTCGTGTCTTTACCCCTTTAACCTCATTAAAGAAAATGCTAGCTTTGTCCCACCCCAAAACCTGCTAGACTCAAATATGCACAAAAATATACAAAATCTGGACCAGCTTTCGCAGACCTGTAGACCCTGCCCAGCACACCCTCATCAGTCTTTCGTGACCAGTCCCAAGTCACTCTAGTGGTGCGTGTCTCTGTCCTGTCACACGAAGGGTACTGATTTCTGCCGCGATAAGCGGAGCAGTAACACCTCTTGACCGCGCAGTAACTCTCGTTGAAACTGTATACAAGCTTCTCGGAGGCTGCAGTCCTTCCGCCCTCGCTTATGGCACCCGTCGAATATCTCGAAGTTGAGTCGTCGATCGTGCTACGCGAGCATCCTGCTGATAGCTGAGGAGGCACGCCTGCTCGCCTCGATGCGCTTTAAGACGCTGCATGCATGCTCATCGTACGAAGATCCACAATCATGTCTTTTCGACGTTGTTGCTCAAGAGGGCCATGCCGCGTAGTGACCAGAGGGCAAGCAGCCCCACATGACCGAGCCACTTCCTTTTGCCGCAAGTCACAATCACGCGAAGAACCGAGTTGAACCGGACCACCGGCTCCGCAGCTGCTGCGCGCGCCACGGGGAAACTGAGCACCACGGGCGGCAGCTGCTACTCGTAATGATGTCCGTAGCTCTTTCGCGTTATCAGCCGTCGAAGACGCCGCGCTCAGTACCACGGTGGCGCTCAGTACTTGGGCCCGCGATGCGCGAGCGTTAGTTCATTTGGGCGTAGGGCCTATATTTCCAGTTCTAGGGATGCCTTTAGTGCTGCTACAACCAAGCCTCCTTCATGCGCGTGCCCCAGTAGAGCCGAAGACATGGGAGCCTGCATCAAGGACCTTGCACCGCAGCCGGTGGACCATCGCTGGGAGCCGCGCCATCTCTGCGAGATAGCAAGGGAGACATCTTCGCTTTGGTCATGCAGACGATAGGCGGGCCAGACATCGAGCTCGTTGTCGCACATTCCGGTCGCGACGATGGATCTCTTGAAGATGACGGTGTAAACCTCGGTAACACCGGCGGTGAAACGCCAAGTCCAATTGTAGTCCCGTAGCGACTAGAAGGTGGCAACAAACCAAGATAGTAAAGCTAGGAAATGAATAGGCGTGGCTTTTCGTTTGCAGTTAGTTTGGCACCGCCTGTGCAGGGCGCAACGCATCCGCTTTTGGCACGCAGTGTCCCAAAACCTCATCTCGCATGGTGCCGCCTACTGATCCCCTCTCGTAGCCGCAGTGGGTGCGGCGTCCGTGATCTTTCTCTTTTGCAGGAGCACCATTAGTTAGCGTGATTTTTGTGTCAGCAGTCCCACCGTTGGGTGTGCTTTCGCTTTTCTGTGCCCCTCGTCAAGCTCTCGGCGGCGTACCTCCTCGCACTCCCTGGGCAGCATCCTTGCTGAGTGCACCCTCTCTGTTATCTGCACAGCACTGGCCGTGACCGATCCGGTGTCGTGCCATCACGAGGACCCGCTGCGGCTATTGCGTACCATCTTTCATGGTCAAGCCTTCCGAGCCCGTCCGGAGCAGAGCCCGTGATCATCTCCCAGGTTTGGAAGGGCATTAACCTCCGTCATATAGCTTTGGACACCAATTGTGCAGTGTGGTTTGGAAGTCAATTTTTCCTTCAGGGAGCCATAGGGCACGAGCGGATCACTCTTGCCAGCCCCTGCACTTTCTCACTGAAGGTCTCCACAGAAAGCGCTTAGGATCTGCAACGCCGAAGCGCCTGGGTTAGGGTTTCCGTACTAACGAAGCTGAGGGGATCCCGGATTTGGAGACTCACAGCACAGCGAGCGAGTTGATTAAAGGTGTGAACGCACTCGCAGAGCATCCGTAAAATAAAGCACAGATATAACAACACATGCAAATTTCAGAGAGAGTTGATATGGGAACCTTGAATGGAGTTATCCTTTCTCCTTTATAGTGCCCATGGCTGTCCAACCAGAGAGTGAATCTAACTTGGAACTTTACCAATCACCAAAATGGTAAAAACTCACAATAAATTTCCCCCATGATTTACCACCCACCTATTTTCCGTAATGTTAATTATTCTCTTTACTGTAGTCTAGTGTTCTCGATCGTCATCGTTCTCACACCCTGCATGGCTCTCTCCCACAGATCTACCGACTCGCATGAAGCATCCGTGCCGCTTTCGCGCGTCCCGAATTATAGCCGAAGTAGGGTGTGTTGTAGTCGTGATTCAACTGCACTTAAAAACTTGGCAACCATGCGCATCTCTGGCTCCGCGTGTCAGCAGTTTCTGGGATGGCTGGGGGATCATCCTTTCCTGCGCTGTGAGGCTTCGCGCATTCAAATCCGCTGTGTGTGGTACCACGTATTCGCCAAGATTCAAATACGATGTATAGGCATGGTCTACCCCGAGTCAAGGCGTCGCAGTTTTGCGCAGTTGCGGGCCGAGCACCGTGTCATCTACCACTCCCAAATGTTCATGGGCGTACACTCCATCGCAAAGTCTCCCAATGGCGAGTGTACGTTTCGATGTAGGCTCCGCATTCAAATACCACGCAGTCACATGGCTACCCTGCAGGAGCAGGTATAAACAGTGGACCTCGTTCTTTGGGGTTTTTCGCACCAATGCATTTCATGCGAGAAAACATCTACGTGCGTCTTTCGCACCCAAGGAAATTTTGGATCCGTTCTCCCCACTCGGAGCCGAAATCGTAGGATCATCTTATCCCGACATTCCTCCCAATCATGAACACCGTACCCATGCGTATCCCACCGGCCGTGCAAAGTGTTCTGCGTGCAGGGATAGGTTAAGGGCACAGCTTGCGCTCTTGGGAAACTTCTGCACTTCGAATGCGCGTGAAAAATTCCTTAATGTTACCCGAATCCCCAAAGTAAGGTAGGACTCTTACCCTCGGAGGAGATGCAAACGAAGTTCCTCAGAGACTCGAAGGACATCGTAGCGCCGAAAAACCTCATGAAACCCGCTCGAAGCTACTTCTCTAGTTCCCCCATCGCAGTTCGGAAAAGCATCTCACTTTCCTTTTTCCCCAAACAGTAGTACTTCTTCTACCTGTTAATCCAATCTTAATGTCCCTGCATAGTGAACTGTAAATGTGATCCAATTCCTCCTCGTATCGCTACCAGGTTCCGTATGACCTAGGTGCCTTCGCATGGATCCAATGGTACTATTACTTCAGAAGCACGAGAGTTTTCAAACACCATGCTCCACCTTTTTGAGATCGGGTAACACACACATATCTCATAGCCTGGCACTCGCCTCTAGAGCCACAAGGTAGGGGTTCTCTGTATCTACGATTTATTTACGATACCTAAAAGTTAGGTTGGGAGCATTTACCTGCACGATATCTACCATGATTTTTGACGGCCTTCCCGCAGGGATGATCTGTTGATTCGCCATGCACAACGTGGATGGTGAACCATTCCAACTTAGGTTCTCCCATTTGTTGCCATGTTTGTTTAGGTAACACTTTCACATTTGATCCAAGGTCCAAACAACCTGATCCATCTCTGTACTCACCAACATCACGCGACCAGCCGCATTTCTCTTCCGGTGTTTTTTTTATACCCGTATATCCGTACATCCTTGGTCCCGGGGTCGATCGGCCCATGCTGTGTAGCTACTCATTAATGCTCGAAGGTTCTCTATAGCCTTTGGGTTATGTAGCGCTTCACATGCTCGCAGAAAGGGCTCGACCCCCTCATCTATCTTGGGGGTGTGTCGGTGGCTTCACCGTAGCCGCTTTCTTCCCCGAGTGAAGTCCTCGACAGACTACGACCATTGTTTCTTGTCCCTTTTTCATGTTCGATCCTTCTTGACGAGTCGTGGATCCTTTAGCACCTCTTCCTTTTGGTCCCCGGTGACCATCCTCACCGTGTGTTATTACTTTCACACTTGGGTCCACGTTCCTCAGCTCGGCTTTAACTCTCTCACATTACTCGCATGGGGTGGGCTTCTTTTTCTTGCATTTTTGCTATTAAAATTAGGCAAATCCTCGATCACATGGTCCAACTGTCCACAATATTTGCAAGATTGCCTTGTAGGATTTGGGAAATCCCTTGCAAAGTGTCCTACTTCCGCGCGATATCAGCATGTATTAGCTGCCCGTGTCCCCGACTGCGCTTCCTCCCTGACCTCCCCCCGCCCCTTGGTGGAGAGCCGCCAAGGCTCGCGCGGGAGATCTACGTGATGGTCTCGATTGTACCCTATGCAAGTTTCCTCGATCTATCACTGGCAGCCATAGTTTGATAGTTCCGCTCATCATGTCCTACCGATCGCGAACTTGCACCACCGTTTCTCCGCTTCGGGGACATACGCTCTCAGCCGGGCAGTGGTTCGTATCGTGCGCCGCGATGCGCAGGTGATGCGCACCGCAACGCGCACCGCTTGAGCCTCGGACACACTAGGTTGGGTTCTCCATTTGCTTCTAGAAAAATTGGACTAGGTCCTCCGCCCTCATGTAATATGTCAATAGAGGGCACCGATCCTTTGTATGGCCGGACACCTCACTCGTATGCACCATATATCTATGCCGGCTCCTTTTTCCTCATTCCTTTCGTGGCTCTGAATTTTCATGTGCATAGCTCCAAGTTGCTCCCGAATTTGCTGTCGTACTCTAGCAAAGTATCTTCTCTCCGGCACAACTTCTATTGTCATAGCAACTTCCACGGCTTTTCTGCGACTCGAAGGTTTGTGACTCATTGTATGCGCAGGGCAACAACATAGTGATGAACCATTCCGTATGTTGTCTATCGTCATACTCAAATCCTCCTTTCCTTGATTGCTATCTTCACCGTCGATAAACCTCCCATACGCATTCGTACGCTCCTTGCTTGAATTCCTTCACCTCTTCTACTAACCGAGAGTAAGATTTTTGGCTTTGAAACTCGTTTCTTCGGAGTGCCCTTAATATCTTGAATAGATGCATCTCGTTCGAGATATGTACACATATACCACCAACGCTCTTTCTTCGAATGCCGACAACTATGCTTCTTCATCGTATCGTTTGTCACATTTTGTGCGCATCACACTGCGAAATCGCAAAAACCAAAAATCGGTCCATATCCTCATCTCCCACCCCTTGAAGGTAGGTAGTTTGTGTGTGTGACCACATCCTCTGTTCTGGCGCAGGTGGTAGTATGGGAAAATCTTACCTTTTTCTTGGCCCCGGACGGCAGGACTGGGGGCTTTGCGCAACCGTCTCTCGCGCAGGGTTATCAGACATATCTTCCACCTTCAAGGTTGGTTCGATAGTATTTAACACTGCGTGTCATGCCTCGTCTAGATCCGGGGTCATTCACTCGTGTAGACTACACAAAATACTCTTCTCGCACAAGAATATTTTAATCAGGCACAGGTGCAATGTCTCAGAAACTGTTTCCAACCTTTAAAGAATCTTCGCTGTCGCTCGTATAGGAGACAACCGATCAATGGAAAATTAGGTCACAAACCCTCCTAGCACACCGTCCACCCGGTGATCCACCGATGGCGAGTGATGGTATTATCAGCTCCTTTTCAGTCGCCGGATCAACCCCCGGAGTCCAACGAGTGACTCGTTCGTCCTTCCAAATACTCGGAACTCCTACGAGCCTAGCTAGCCACTCGAAGCTCGATTGCAATGTCATAAAAGAAAATTTCGTCACTTTTCTAAGTGAGAATGTACCTGTTTTCCCAATTTTCCGCTCGTTAACCTCATGTTGTGATTCTCTTTTATCACAAATTCTCGAATCTTTCTTTCGAACCACTCTTCAATTTCCTTCTTTTCGGGCTTCCGCGATTTCTGTCATTACCCGATCCCTCTCTTAATATTCTCTCACTCCCGCAATAATGGAACCATTTGTTGGCTCTAGGGGTCCCCGACCTAGGTTCGTAGGTTAAGGTTTGCCAACGAACCCCTATAATATTGGCCCCTTTCGGTAGTAATCTACTTGTGTAGGTCAAAGTCTCACCCAAGTAGTATGGGTGGGTGTTGGAACCGTGTTTCCGCACGAGAGAGGATAGGGTACAGCAAAGCTACGTCTAGATTTATAATGACCGTATCACTCTATCTCGCGAGCCATATCATAGCTCCTCCGCATCCACATCGCAAGGTCAACTATACTTACGGCGCTCAAAAAAATTATATACTTTCTAAGATAGTAGTGTAGCATTGCATAAAACATAGCGAATAGATCCATATGAAGTAGAAACACTTACACTTTCGTACTTTCGCAGTTTTAAACTAGTGCATATGCATAACACAGACTCACACATACATAGATTCGCTACTCAAACAACCTTTCTCATTCATCAACCCGCGCTCTTTCTTACAATACCCAAACCCAACCTACACACAACATAGAGGGGTCCACACACGGCAGGACTTAGGATCTCCGCGCACACAACCAATGGTGGAGTCCTTTCCCAAAAACCCAAACAGATCTACTAAGCCACAGTCGCATCAAGATCTCATCATATTCTTACCTTACAATTCAAAATGTCCCTCTATTTATAACAATCAGCCTAATATTTCCTATGGTAACCCATTACAATGCTTTCGTGGCTTTGTCCCCACAAAACATAGACTAAATATAATAAAAATATACAAAATCAAACCATTTTCGTAGCTTGTAGGTGACCCTATTCCAAAAACATCGGTGCCACACAACTTCCGGGTGGGTGGCAAAGTCCGGCTACATTTGTGTAAAGACAGCGCCGCCTGGCCCCATGACAAGCTTCGACCGTCCGATATGGGTCATACACCATCAACAAGTCTATAGGGAAAAATTCCTTTGAGCTCGCGTGTTCCACCATTCCTTGGTCTACACCTAGTACTCAATTTGGACCGCCTTCATTGCTACTTCCCTCTACCGACACCTTTGACATTGCAAAAAAACTCACACCAACAAAATTAAACCTAGACTACATGGAACGAAAGCCACTACGCATTGTATCATGGACAGTGAAAATCAAAAACATCCCCAATAGAATATCCAATCGCATCGAAAGTTGTCAATCCGGCCAACTCGCACTCACAAGGCAAGTGGTTCACCGACCGAGTTCACGAAGTTTCTCATCTCATGGAGGACCTCAACGCAATGGGAAGCATTGTTTCCTAAGGGGAGGAATGATCTAGGTGGATATTGGTGTCCACTCACCTATTCCACTTGGAGCCCCACCATTGTTCTTTCATGTTTCGGCTATTGACACAACTTACTATTTTTTAGTAGTTTTTCGGGTCCCGAACTCCTGAGCCATTTTGAGGCCCTAAACGACATTTTTTTGGGCATCATTTGTTCCTGACAACATGATTTTATTTTTAGAATATTTAGTTGTAGTTGGAATTTGTAGTCCTCGGATAGATATTTCTAAAGACGTATCATGTGTATCAAACAAAGATAGTATGACAAAGTTACGACAGTGAAACCGATGTACCAATTTACCCCAATGGGGCCCATATTCGGCATTTCATCTCCTAGGTTACGTTTTTTAGATGTTTATGGTTTTCAATTGTTTCTAAATAATATATAAGTCTTTGAGCCTCATTGTAACACATAGTTCGTAGGCCTTTAGTGATACATCTCTTCTCGCAGATAAGCTAACATCATCCTAGCTAGTTTATTTCATACCTCTATCCGTAAGAAAATTTTAGTTTCTTTGATATTAATGAAATGAGGTGTTATTTCCACTACATATTTGTATTTATGGTTATATGTGTATTCTATTGTGTTCTCTGCATAAATCCGGACTCGCATTACACATCCATAGACCACACAGTTGACCCTCAAAAGAAACCTTACTTCTAGTATCTTTCCACTATCCATGCTTATGCTAGCATATCATAGATCACACTAATTTCACTTCACTAATGTATCTCTCAACATTACCTATCCATAACATAAACATAGGCATAATACAAGCATCTAATATCACCCGTATCCACATGATATTGACCTCTATAGATATAATCAGACTACTCTTCCCACTTGATTCCTCACAAGACCAAGAACCTCTTCATGCCATTCCCCCGCATAAGAAATCATTCCTCCACGAACGATCCTCGAAAACCATACATACATACATACATACATACATACATACATACATACATACATACATCCATACATACATACATATATATATATATATATATATATATATATATATATATATATATATATATATATATATAAAATTGTTACATAAAACAATCATGAGTATGCTTCATACAATGACATACATACACACATATATACATATAAACATTAGCATTTAACAATCATAATCAATGACGACCCCGGTCTGCATACCTACGACATGCCTACACACATACATGTATACATATATAAATATGAACATAATCATGATCACAAGAAAATTTCTAGATATCACAAGGTCTAGGTAAGAGAACTTCCTTTATTCATGCACAACATGTACAACGTTGAGAACAAAAATTCCCAACATAGTCATTGAACAGGTCCCCTAAAAAGTTGCGATTTTGCATAAGTTTTGTATATTTTGGTCTTAATTAGTCTAACGTAGGGTTTTGGGGTGGGTCAAATCCCCTAATGCATTGTAACGGGTCAAGGGTAGAGCAAGAGTCCCGCAAACCACGGTTTTCAAACCATTGGTATGACTAGAAGCAATCGGTATAAATAAGATGAACCTTTTTGAGTCCATAGGTACGAAAGAGAATAGAGATTGATGATAGTTGTGAATTTTTAGATCTCGTTTTGAGTTGCTATGGGAAAGGACTCTACTGGATGTGCACAGAATCCTCACCCCACTGTGCGGACTCTTTTCGTCAGTGTGCGCAGTCGTATGAGGATGTATTGGGATTTTAATGATAATATATGTGATTTTAACTAGAGTATCTTTGCATTGTCCTAAAGTTTATGCAAACCGTTGAATATATTATTGGTTATCCATTGTTGATGCATTTATGATATTACATGTGATGTTTCCGATACAAAGGTGCTTCGATTAGATCTATGACCGATAATAACTCGGTGGTTGTGGACTATAATAATTAGCAAACCCGCGACTAGATCGTTTTATATCGCAAGAGTATCCTTGTTTCTATTATATAAATTTACGATCCGTTGATTACCGCAATTATAGCTATTGTAATGATAGAGTGATGTTACACATGTGGATGCGAAGGTAATTAGTAGATATGAACCTCCGCAATATAAGTCCGTAGCTAGACCCGTTAATTATGAAGTCGATAACCGGGGAACACAACTCGTTGACTTACTCGCTGCTCTCTTAGGGTGTGGAAACTTGATTCCAACACCCTCCCATATCGCTTTGGGTGAGACTCTGGCATGCGCAAGTAGGTCACCGCCGAAAGGGCCAGTAGTATAGGCGTTATTGGCAAGCCTTAACCTTCGAACCTAGGTAAAGACCTCTCGAGCCAACAAATGGTTCCGTTTCCGGGACCGAGAGAATTTTGAGAGAGATCGTGCAATTCCAAGAACACATTAGAGACTCGAGTAGAAAGAGATCGATGAGTGTTTAGAGAAGAAAATTTAGGAATTTGCAGAAGAGAGAATCACAGACAAGGCTAACCACGAAGAGTGGAAAAATAAGTACATCTTAACAAATATCTAAGAAATTTTCTTTGTGACATTTGCGATCGAGCTTCGGTGAGTGGCTCACAAGGCTCATAGATTTCTAGAATTATTGGAAGGCTCGAAAGGGTTACATGTGGATCTAGAGCTGATCCGAGCAATTAGAAAAGACTAATAACACCATCACGTGCACGGTAGATCATTAGGGTGGACGAGTGATAGGAGGATTCCCCTACAGAATTTGCAATTGATCAATTTTTGTCCTACTGTGAGGCGCGAGTGAATATTTTTCAAGGGGGTTTCGTGGTAGGTTTCAGTAACTCGCCATTATCGATTAAGATCTTGTTGTGTGAAAAAACATCCTGTGAAGCCACACAAGGTGAATGAGATCTGATCGGCAGTGAGGGTACAAAGCGTAGTGGTAAATACTACAAAACTAATCAGGAGGAGATTGATCCGTATACGGTACCCAGCAAGAAAGTTCTCGCCGAGCATGGCTTCCGTCTACGCCACTATCGAACCTCATAGGGGTAATAACTCGCTACCTTCACCATCGGAAGATGATATGGCTTCGCACATGAAGCTAACCACCTTCAAGGGCATAGGATATGAGGATATGGATCGGTTTCGGTTCGTTGCAGGATCGCATAGACGTGTAGAACGTAGCTAGTGATGTAGTGGACAGTGAAATCTATCCCTTGCATTTGAAGGAAGGGCCTGAGCGCGGTATATGGGGTACATCAACCAACATGGGAACACAACAATTGAAGAGATTAAGAATGTGTTGAAACAACAATTCAAAAATCCCAAGTCCTACTCCACAGATAGTGAACGATATCGCAGGGATCTCAAGCAAGGACCATCCGAGTCCGTATGGGAGGCCGACCGGCTGGTTAAAGAAGCATTAGAGAAGGATGATTTATGTACGATGATGGCAGGCCACAAGGAGTGGTTCATTTTAGCGTCGCTGCACCTCGCACATGCCAATGGGACATCAAGCCATTGAATCACATGAAAAGGCCTTGGAAATTGCGATGAAGCTAGAAGCTACGCCAAGAGATGATACCTAGTTAGGAGTACACCGATATACAAGGCCGTCTAGAAGAAATGTGTATGGAGATCCGGACATCCGTGGAAGGAGCGAGAACGTAGGCTAGCCCCGAAAGATGGTGCATACGATGCGAGGTGAATGGACACACCAAGGATAAATGTCCTCCGCTAGTAGACTACATATGACGGGGGACCCACTCCATTGTGACCTAGGGAAAGGCAGTGGGACCCGGTTAGGGTGCTTTGGTGTGATGATTTTCATGCTTTGGCAACACAATACCAACCACTCGCCCCCACCTTACCGCATATGTCTTAGAGATAAAGCAAAAATGGTGTAGGTTCGTAGATCTATAGGCCATGATGAATAGAACTTACAATGTACGATCTAATGATAGATCGCAGGAAATATATAGAGTAGTGTGGATCTGTCATCACCAAGATCCCCTTTAGGCATAGGTAGTTCTCCACCCGAGGGTGGAGGGGCGTAGTGTTGAAGCATAGGAGGGGGAGGAAAAAATGGTTTGCTATAACTATGGAGAAGTAGGGCACTTTGCAAGGACCTGTAAAACCCACAAGACAATCCTCGCGGACATCGTAGATAGCTAGATCATGTGCTCCAAAAAATTGCCCGATTCTAATGGCCCAAATACGGGAGGAAACAGCAGACACTCTCGCACGCAGATGTACAAAGTAGACAAATAACCTCGAGATGAAGAACCAAGTGTTAATGTTATCACATGCAATGGCATGGCCATCGGGGGAGTTGAAAAAAGGCGAGCAGCCTCTCACCCATAAAGCAACTATTAAAAAAATAAGGTTTGGACTTACGGAAGAAAAATAAGCCTTTGTCACGACTTGCCATGAATTTTCTAAGGCTTTGAGGCACCTACTCCTCAAAGCCCGCGTGAGATGATGAGGTTAAACCATTCCCAGGGCATGTATGAAGTTGTTGCACAACCAAGGGGCCGTAGAAAACCTCCAAGCTTTGATAGATAGGCAGGTGAAAAGAAAACAGCTATGGAAATTAAGGATGTACACAAACTCTATAAGCATAAGAGACGCATGCGTGAGATGCAACAAAACTGCACGTATTGGTGACTATGAGATGGATCAGGGTTATTCCGGACCTAGGCTTGGATGCAAACGTACTACCTAAGCAAGCCCGGGCAGACAAATGGGAGAACCTAAGTTGAATGGTCCACTATCCACCTGCATGGCTAATCAACAAAAGATCACCCTTAAGAAGGTTATCAAAGATCATGGTAGACGTCATAGGGGTCAAATTTTGGGCTGATTTTGGAGGTCATTCATATTGAGAAGATGCGGACCCCTATCCTAAGCTCCTAGGATTGGATTGGGCCACAGATATGGGCGTGTATTATCAACTTAAAGAAAGAGGAGCATGGTATTTGAAAATGAAGGAACACGGGTGACAGTACCGCTAGATCCTGTGAGGGGAGAGTATACGCAGTCGGTGCGTGAGGAAGAAGAGGTGGATCACATCTATAAATGCTCAACCTACAGGGACGAAGACTGAGCAGTCCTACGGCCGATGGTATGCTTTTCCGGGAAAAGAGATAGCGAACGCTTCTTCGACCTGTATGAGGAAATGGGAAAATTGGCAAAATCGGCCGCATGATGTCTCTGCACACGCGCCGCTCGTCGAACTTTAGTGAATTCACTCTGCATATCTTCGCAGGTAAGATAACTTCCCTAATTTGATGACTCGTTAGTATAAAAGAGTGTGATGAGGATCCGCGCAATGCCTCTATTCCCTGAGTCGGAGGAGTGCGTAGTTGGGACGGACTCACAGTGCACTACGATGAAGCATCGAAACAAATGAATTTGATCCTTGGACTCCGCGGCTACTACATAAAAATCATTCTAGGATACGCACGACCATCGCACACTCTAGACAAACGCTGCTGTAAGAAAGATGTTTCATTATTTTGGGATGACGAGTGCCGGGAAGAGCTTTGAGCCTACTCCGTGGGAAGGGATGGTATCCGCACCTATTCTTAATTGTTCCAATGGGGCGAAGGAATGTCATGTACATGTTGATGTCAGTGATTTCCTCGGGAACAAATCTTTCATGTGGGCCGTGCACCGAGACATTGATCACCCGCGTTTCTGTGCTAGTCAAGAAATCTCGAGTATGAATGATAATTATGCCACCGCGAAAGGGGAAGGGTTGGCCATGGTCTATGCAATTACGTAGTATCAACACTATATGTTGGTAGGAAACTTTAAGATGTTTACAAATCATTCGCTTTTTCAAGTCCCTAATGAATAAGCCTTTTGTTGGGGGGAAACTGCACAGGTTGCTATTGATGGTTCAGAATACGAATTTGAAGTCGTAGTTAAGCCAACGAACTGAATGCGGGGCCCGATCACTTGTCCCGACTCTGAGATGGGCGAGGGACTCACTAACTTGAGGGAAGGATTGCACGATGCACATCGGTTCGCCATAAAGGGTCGTTGATGCACACTTTTGTCGATATCATTGGCTTCGAATAGAGCGCATCTACGGAATATTCGGTAGTGACAAAACGAAGGAGTTGGTTACCGGGCGACGGATTTTACCATTATCGTAGGTCCTTTATATAAACTAGGTGTCCAGGTAGAAGTGTTGCATATACTTTCTAGATCATGGAAGGCACGCTACTCCTGGCGTGCTCACGAAGGCATAGTAGGAGGTCACTACGCAGGCAAGGCAATGGATCTTGTGGGCTTGCTATGGCGACGTAGACTTACATTTGGAAGGAATAAGCTCAAGTTGCGGCTCGGTGCACTAGGAGCATAGGGGGTATGCTCTAGCGCGAGAGGTGCGTTGGGGAGTGCAAGGGTACGCCCAGCACACCCAAGTTGCAAAAAAATAGCCATTGCACGATCACAAATCGGGCAAAAAGAAAAATTACCGTTGATGGGGATGGGTGGCCGACATTTAATGAGGCGATTTTCGGAGATTTTTTACCGTTTACTTAATGGTAAAGTTCCACATGAATTCTACCCTACCGTTGGGTGATCACCAAAGCTATAAAATAGGTGGGACCAGCGTGACAAGGGTTTCGTATCACTGAATAACTCGTACTTGGAATATTTGTTCTAGATGAAGTTGTGTTGTAAAAATTTATGTGCCCCTATCGTCTCTTTCCTATATGAGCAACCTTCTCCCTAGCATGGAGAAATCCGGAGTTTGCCTTTCACGCTGGATGACGAATCTTTCGCTGAACCGTCGGAACCGGTAATCTCAGCGAGAATCGTGCACCTGAGGAAGTGGTGGAAATTGAGTCTAAGATTGAAGAGTTTTCTCCACCCCAATCACTAAGAGAGGGAAAAGACGAAACAAGATTACCGCGAAACTCGTCAAACCCTGTGGGCAGGGGGAAACCTCGTGCCTCCCCGTCGCAATGTACCATCCCCGAGCAGACATCCCGAGCACGAGCTCGGCCAGGAGGAGGCCTCAACTCGTTGGACCGATCAATCGAGTCACCTCCTTCGTCCCGGCCCGCGTAGGACTCCCTCGACACGCATGCCAGTCAACCTCGATGGCCCGATCACTTATCCCGGATTCCGCTAACCCCGTGAGAAGTCCCTATCATTGGTGACCTTGTTGGGAAGCCGCACGAGATCAAATTTGAAGATCATGACTCTGGCCGGCTTTGGAAGCCTTCCCGTAGTCGGCACTTGAATTATACCTTGACACGATTCGGGAAGATAATGGGATTAAAATTGTTCTCAGCACTCACTGTACGTGGATTGGTTGGGTCCGGGCGAACTGCTAAGGATGCCTCACTTCGGTCACTACAATGTTATGTACCAACTAGCCTGACAGTTTCTTGCCCTAATTCATGATGGATGCTCGTGGATCCCAGGACAGATCCCCATCACGACGCCCTTTGCTGTTCACAAAATTACCCATGCCTTCCATGCCGTGGCCAACCCTGCGGAGCGCGTGGGTAAAAAGGGTATGAGGCGGAAATGGTCAGGCATGTGCGCAAGAACTACCATGTGGAGCGCAATACTCACGCTTTATAATCAAGTCTATCAATGACCAAGGCACACAATGGGCATGATGTTGTTGGCATGCAAAAATGATGAGAAAAAATGTTAGGTCTCTCATCCTGCCTACGTAATTTAGTTATGAGTTGCGACAATGCAGAAAAGGGGTACGTTTTAACTTGGCCCAAAGATTTGTGCGATGAGTTTCTAACTAATGTTCTGCGAGTCCCTGCAGAGCAGGACCGCACATTTTTATTCCTCGGTTATTGTTCCTCATAGCGTTGGTTGCTCCGGGAAGCCCCTTAGGAGTCACTCTTCTTACACTCACACCGAACATGTGCGAAGGGGTTCTATGCACGCACTTGTGGGATCTACAGGACCCACATCATGTCGGGATAACCAAGCTTCGGTCCTCTTTCGTAGTAGCTCGCCGCAGCGCACGAACTCCCAACCATGATTTTTCCCTACCATGTATGATAGATACAAGATATTACCGCATTTCGGATCACTATGCACAACGTCCCGATCAAAGCACACAAGGATAAAGCCCGGACTTCGCTCCCTTATATGGTGGCAAATGAAGAAATTTACAAAGTTATTGCGATCGGGCCTCCCTAACCGGAAGATCGCCTTCAAAAATGGCATGAAGGGCATCGAAGGAACCATCACGTAAAAAATCACCCCTCCGTCTGTCTGCCCCTCAGGATACCATAGGTGCGACCAAGAGTACCAAACAAGGACATGGGCAGTAGTTGCACAAAAGGATGTGTAGCGTGGCTACCTTTTGAGAAGGATGTTGAGGTGGAGACTCGTAGATTTGCGCACAGACCTCCAGGAACAAAAGGACGGAAATGGTGGAGGACATACCTCCCCCCGCGACACGAAGTGAACGAGCAAACCTATCCAAAACGACCCGCAAGAAGTAGTTCTCCCGGTAGATGGCACGTGACGAACAAAATCACATTAACCGATGGAGACTTGAACGGATCAACGATGTGATCATTCTAGCCACGAAGGAAAGATGGGTATCCTTGAGGAGCAGTGAAATATGGAGTTGAAACAATCCAGCCGAGGCTTCTGCGCTACGGATGAAGATTGATACATTATAGACCACCGCGAAGCACGCGAGCTCGAAACGTGATTCACCAACCTGGCGAAAAATGTTACCATAGAGATCCCAGCTATAGCCACCCCTCAGTGAAGGTTGAAAGGTTGGTCGTAGCACTCGAAGGCCTCCCATGAGGAAGTTTAGATGGTCAAGGCATGAATGGAGTAAGCGGATCGCCGACCTCCAGGGCTAAGTTGTAGCTCTAAACACCTCACGAGGTATGGGCCCAATGAACTGCGCATCGGTCAATGAGGCTACGAACTCCATTACGGGGAAAATCGCGTAGGGTTCCCACTTATTAGAAATGACCATGCGGCTATGGACCAAGGTCCGGCCGCAACCTAATCTTTGTATGCAGGATCAATCGCACTCGCGGCGGAAAGAAGAAGAGCTCAAGACATTAGAAGCCACCGCCCACTTTAGTTCCTACTCAACACTTGACATGGTTGTGCACTATTCACACCCTCCAAGCCGATATTGATGAACTTCGGCAAAGAAGAATGCCCTCGTCGACTTCGAAGCCCAGGCACTAAGGCCCTCAAGCTTTCACAAGATATGGATGTGCGTGTTAAGCTGTACGAACCGTAACTGAGAGTGTCACTACCGTGACCAAGGCCCGATTTCGAAAAGTTGGTCAAAATCGCATGACTCGCGCTACTCCGCAGTGAAGGCCTCCTGCTCCATTAGCCAAGGAGATCCAATTGTTTCGGGCACAAGTGTAGAACCCATTATATCCGTGACTCGGACAAGTCATAAGATTGTGTTGGGGGACTCTTGGAACAGTGGGTCCCCTAAAAGCCGTGATTTTGTATGCTTTTTATATTTCTGGTCTTAATTAGTCTAACATAGGGGTTTTGGGGTGGGTCAAAGCCCCTAATGCATTGTAACGGGTCAAGGGTAGACCAAGAACACCGCAAACCAGGTTTGCGACCATTGATGCATAGGCTAAATCGGTATAAATAGATGAAGCTTTTTGGAGTCATAGGTAGAAGAGAATAGAGATTGATGATAGTTTTGAATTGTTAGTTCTGTTTGGGGTTGCTAGGGAAATGACTCACTGTCGTCGGCACGGGAGATCCTCGCTCATGTCCGTGTGCTGTTTTCATGGTGTGCGCGAAAGGTCGTATGGGATTGTATTAGGTTTTTCGAATGATAATATATGTGGATCCGGTTAGAGTATCTCCCGAGTTGTCCGAAGTTTATGCGAACTATTGAATCTATTATTGGTTATCCATTGTTGATGCGTTTATGATATTACATGTGATGTCGTCGACTATAAAGTGGCGTATTAGATCTATGATCGATAGTAACTCGGTAGCTATAGACTATACCGATTAGCAAACCCGTGACTAGATCCGTTTTATAGTTGCGTGAGTATTCCCCGTCTATTATATATATCACGATCTATCGATTACCCAATTATAGTGTTGTAATGATAGATTGATGTTATGCACGGGGATGCGAAGGTAATTAGTAGATATGAACTCTACGATGTAATTTTGTAGCTAGATCTGTTAATTGCTTAAGCCGATAAAGCGGGAACGCAACTCGTTGACTTACCTCCGCTCTCTCCGGTGCGGAAACCTAGTTCCAACACCCTCCCACACTCGCTTCATGTGAGAATTTTGGCGCATAAGAAGGTCACTTCCGAGAGCGGTCGTAGTATAGGGGTTTGTTAGCAAACCTTAACCTCCGAACCTCGGGTCGGGACCTTCAAGCCAACAATAGCGATGGCATTTAACACCTCAAATCCATTCCACTTTAAATTTCATGTTACCTTTCTCGGGATTGTTACTGCCATCGTCCATTTACCTCAATGGACTAAAACAATCCAATCTGGGTTGTCATATTATTACCTTAAACTACCCTTATACATGCACCGACCTTCATCCAAGTATTTCATTACATATCGGGTTCCAAATGTGCTCTTCAGGCTCCATCAACTCTCTTTCCCAACCAATTCCCAAGACTCTCAAACAAAGGCAAGAACACAAAACAAACAAGAAGAAGAACATGAGAAACCAAAATAAATACAACACCCCAACAAAGTGGGAAGGCATTGCATCAAATTACAAACAAAACTACAAATCAAGTGCAAATAAATCGTAAAAGACCGAAATCAAAAGAATGCAAACAAACACCATGACTCAATCCCCCATGGTTCCCTAATAATCCCAAAGGAAATATCAATTGAGCATTCTTCATGATTTCATGGAAATATCTTTCCATGTAATCCCCTCCATCATATCGCTATAAACACATATAATGTCATGTGCATAACTAAATATAACAACATACTCGCTTATCTTACCTTGTTGTGCTGAGTGTAACACTTGTGAATAAACATGTACACCTCTCAAGGAACTCCAAATCCTTGATGATTTTATTCATGGGATGGACACTAGTTGTTATACCTTTCAAATACACGTTTACAAAATAAAATATATCCACATAATTTCAAACAATGTCAAGGTTAAGAATACATCCCATATGAAAACTATGTATCTGCTCGAAATTAGGTTTCCAAACATAGCCAAAGGAATTCTTACCCAATTCATTTCTTTTAACATATACCTTGCTACAATTGAGTCTTTATTGTGTGTTATCACATCACCCAATTGTTAGTTATATAAGCAATCAACTCACAATCATCATTCACAATACATATCGCTACAACTATCACCTACTTACAATCGAAGTACTTATCAATTGTCTCAATGCATATATATTATTACAACCGTCATAAAACAAGATGATTATTTCATGAAATCCTATGTATACACATGCTCATATCATGTAATTAATAAAACATTCAAACAAACTATAAACGTACCATGTTAGATAAATCAACTAGATGACATAGTAGATACCAAATAGAAGATATAATCAAACAAATCAAAGCACCGAGTAAACGTACATATGAAAGAAAATTCACACCTTAATGTATCTCTGGGGAGGCTGATCTTTTATATGCACAAGCAATATAATTAGTACGTATAAATTCGAACACCTCAACTCAACACAAATAATGTCATGATATCCATAATAGTATCTAGCTAGATATGTTCACACCATAAACTCATAAACAATTGTCATTCATGGATAACAATCAAATCTACATAGTCGGTCTAGATTAGTACAACATACTATCAAAAAATATATCATCTCATACTTGAATGTCATAACCATAACCATCCGCATAGGTAAATCGAGATCAACACGATACATATAACATCAAGATCTTAATTCAATAAACCTAATCATCAAGCTAACTAACATATAACAAAAAATGAGTTAACACATAACATACCTATCAATAACATATAACATAATAGTCAAGTTGACTATCATGTAAAAATCAACAAGTTAACATGTAACATACTTATTAAAAACATACAACCAATCATCAAGTTAACTAACATAAAAAAAACAATAACAATGCATATAAAAACACATTATTATCATTCATGACTATTCGACACACATGCATATGACCACACCGATTCACTAATATCTACCATGTGTAACCACAACAACGATAAAATGAAAAAACATTTTTTATAACCCTAAGGTATATAAAAATCTATTAACTAACATACATTTGCATGCCAAACATACAATACTTGAAAGGACGATATGCTCTTACCCCGAATTATAGTGCCGCAACTCTCACTTTGATGATATACATTTCCCTATTCTATCTCAACCAACACATTAGAGTCATAACATACCAATATCATAACGATGACCTAAAATGCATACAATGACCTCATGGATAACAAATATAACCATAATACGCATGCATAACAATGTATAGACACACGACATACATAAAAAAATGCATACTGCACATGCGCCAGTCATTGATAATCACATTCAATTAACAACACCATCAACTTCCACATGGAGACACATGCGCAAATAATGACCACCACCATGTATACGCAACAAGCACCTATTCCACCAACATACAGAAAACATATGCAACCTATATGTATGCACAACAAACACATCGCAATGCACAACCAATCATACATTCATGACGACACACTTTGCAACAACAACATCCTATTTCACATGGAGACATCACCGCAACCATGACCAACTCCATGCATATGAAACAAGCATATAGATCACAAGGATGATTACACATGTGCAAATCGATGACAGAATGCATCACCAACACACACCTCCTATCTGGTCCAAAGGTAACCCATGCTTTGGTGCACCACTCAGAACACCCTCTTTCCCACATCTACCCAAATAACCGATCAACTTGGGTAAATGTGACGAAGAGTTTCTATGATCATATTAAACCTCATAAGTGACCTTAAGGAAGTGGAATCAACATAAACACATCACACAAACCCTTCCACATAAGAAGAAGGACTCCCAAGACTCCCAAAAATACAACCCCACCATTCAGTATCTAGACCCTAGGTCCCACCGAGGTTTTAGTCTTCAAACCCTCGAACGTCTCGGCATGGGATAGACATGGGTGCATATCCGGAGGCTTTCGACACTCCCAAGCATATGCGAGCATGCGTCCCAGAGAAATTTTTCCCCATAGACATGTGGTAAATGTCCCTAGGATTTGAACCAATTTTTCGGGCCCAAAGCTCGTGCAGCCCAAAATTCAATGACAATCGAGACATGAAATATAACAACGAAACAATGGTGCAAAAGCAAATACTAGAATAAGGACTTGACTAGACCCTCTACTAGCCATGACAAGTATTTCTTCAAACATGCCGCAAATGTATTCTATATGTTTAAATAACACATATAAACATAGGTGTCTCTATAATTATGTGAGAATCACTAACAAGCATTGTTCCTTTACATCATTTGCTACAATATGATCTATTAGGTCATAGATACATTATTTATTCATTTCTAAATAAAAATATGGGGATAGCCATACATCATCAACGTTAGAATACAAGCTCATAATCAACATAATAACAACATAATAACTAGTACATTCACACATCAAATTACAAGGAAATGAACTTCGATTAATGAATGTAGAAACCAACCGGTGATGGGACTACCACATTTGACTTGACCATAGATTGGTCTGAGCCAAATCTCTCTTCAACCAATCACCCCCTGTGCCATATTCCAAGCATGAATGTGGGACTCATAACCAACCGGAAGAACCAAATAATCATGGACGCTACCGCGAGTTATCCACCTACACCATGAGGAATTTTTATTGGATCCTAGTCTCTCAAAGGATTTACCCTAATAGACAGATCGATCCGAGGGATCAATAGGCCCTACACCGAGACCCACACTCCGGGATTTACCATTCATCCCATCCCCGGGGACCACTAGGCCCAACAAAGAGCAATCCGCCTCTTGGATTTACGGTATATCCCACCATTCTTCGGCAAGGATTCCTAGGCCCACCGAGTGGAACACAACTCGGCTTTACCACAACCCACGTCCATTTCGGGGGTTACTAGGCTGAAAGATTTACCGTGATCTACCGGTGCCAGGGATCACTAGGCCATGTTTTTTTTCTTATTTCGCGAGATCCACCTCACTCAACTTTGAATCTTCCGACAATCCAACTCAACCAAACATAAGAAACCATATCATCGAGGCTCTCAAGAAAATGACAAGGCTAGAGACTGAGTAGTGTCGTCACACCCGGAAAACACCATGCCATGAAAGAAAATAACCACATGCAATACCATGCATGCAAAATATAGTAAGGAAATCAAACATACAAATCAATATATGCAAGAATCTTGTTGTAGCCGCTTGATCCTACTCTTCCTTGCTTGCTCCTTCTTTGCTTTTCTGATCCAATGCTAAAGTGCTTTAAGAAAACTATAAGTGTCCAAGAGTGGGAGAGAGAGAATAATGAGAGAGTTTCCAAAAATCGAATTGAAAAAAGTTTTTCAATTGATATTCGAAGCATTTTTCATCACTGAGGCCTCTAATTTCTTCATTTTTCCATTATTTTCCTTCATTTTCTCTCACATGAAACTATGGACCTTTCACCTCCATTTTCTCCTATTTTCAAATATTTTCATAAATAAAATGCCAATAATTCCACTTTTACCTATCCAAATTCCTTTTCCATTGCCTTTTTCCAATTTCCTTTATCCATAATAACCCAAATGAACACCCACTAGGATGCTTTTCCAAACATTTAGCTTGGAATACTGTCCCATCAACATGGTCTGATATTTTTACATGGATTTTTAACTAGGTTTGTTACAACCTAAGAAAATTATTTCAGTTTTGAGATGATAAGTTTACTTTTTAAATTTTCGAGAGGGTTGTTTACTAGTTTTTGGGACAAAATTACCTTAAGTATAACATATCATCCAAAAATAGATGGGAAGACCAAGAGGATAAATAGAGTGTTGAGGGACAAAGCCTAGATGTATTTCATGCATCAAACAAAGAAGTGGGAATAATTCCTTCTTTTGGTGGAATTTTTCCCTACAATAATTGGTACCAAGAATGCTTAAGAATGATTACATTTCGGTTCTTTAAGGTAGGAAGTGAAAATCTCCTATAAACTAGGGTGATCCAATGAACAAGGTGCATATTGGACCAACACACTAAGAGATGGAACTAAAATGACAACCATCATGTGGAACTTAAAGATGTCTAAAGACGGATAGAAGTGCTATGCATACTAGCATTAAATTCAAATAAATTTAAAGTGGACGATCATGTGTATCTCCGAACTAGACCAAAGAGAAGTTAATTGAGAAGTGGGTCATGTGCCAAGTTGACACCACAATTTTGTGCCATTTCAGGTTTTAGAAAGAATAGGGACAATGGTCTATCGATTTTCCTTGCCACGTTTAATGACCACTCATGATTTTTTCCATATTTTTTTAGCCAAATATATGTGTATGCTAATCATGTTATTGATAGGCATGTGCTGTAGGTAGAACTAGATGGAGAGTTATAGCCGGAACCACTGGGAATTCTAGATCGAACGTAGATTGAGCTAAGAAATTGAGTCATAGAGAAGGCTCGAAGGTGTAGTGGAGAAAATTTAGGCTGAAAGGAAGCCATATTGGAGATGGATGATCAAATGAGGGTGTCATACTAATAAGAAATGTAAATGTAATTGTAAATAGAGTTGTGTAGGTATAAATCTCACCGTATTTTATGTGTGTGCTCGTATGTAGAACACTACGAACACTCTGTTCCTCCATGGAGGCGAGGTTTCAAACAACCCCATCGTCACACTCTTGTAAATATTTCTATAATATATTATTTAAATTAATTTGAATTAATTTAAATGATAAAATGACGACTCTATCGAGAGGACACTAATTCAGCTCATGTAGTGAAGACAAAGATTGCTTTGGGAGTCCCCGCATATAGTGCCATTTGTTTCTTTGATTTTTAGGAATGGCACTAATGGGAAATATTTAGTAGCATGCCTCTAAAAATACATTCACTTTTCCTTGGTTTCAAATCAATGGAGCAACGAATGCATGGATGGTTAGGCATTGAATCTTGCATATGGGTTGTGGTTGGAAAGATGAGTGAATACAAAAAATATTAATATAGCATATGGGTTGTTGTTGGAAGGATTAGTGAAAACACAAAAGATTAATATAGCATATAAAGGGGTGTTGTTGGAAGGATGAGTGAATACAAAAAATATTAATATAGCGGATGGGAAATGAGGAGAGAGAACGAGTTGTCCCAATTTTGTGCGCAACAAAGCCTGGATAACATGCCACAAATAGTCAACCAATAATAGGAGTCAAGGGGAGAACACATGGAGGCATGGGGAGATATAGGAAGGAGACATAGAAATTAAGAGAGAGAGACATAGGAGAAACCATTGAGCAGATAAAAGTAAGAGAGAAGGAAAAAGAGAATTTTAAGGATATAGTAGCTGAAGTAATTGATCCGAGTCCTTATGTGCATTAGGTGGAGTTTGGATAAAGCTCTAGACTCTCAAATTTTGGTTAAACAGGTGGAGATACAAATATCTATATTCCCCCGAAGGTCATATGTAACACATAGTGGGATTTGGATTCATGCAGGAGACAAGTAGAGGAACTATACTTCTTGATTACCTGATGAGAAAATTGGGTGGAGAAGTTTGGATATTTGGATTCATTTAATTTTGTTGTGGGTGGAGATCTATAAGTTATGGATTCATTAAACCGGCTTGTGGGGTGGAGTTGTATCATCTTTAGATTCCCTCAAACCTATTGTGGGATGGATCATTAGATGCTATAGATTCCTGTTGGCGACAGTCAGTCTCGCAGTGCAAGACCCGTGTTCGCAGGTTTGGGCCAAAAAGGGTATGCACCGTAGTCTAGAACCACGCCGGCATTGTCACCCTACTCCAGGAGAGCAAGAGAGTCTCACCCGAGGCATGCCACGACCACATGCGAAGATAGATCAATAGTAGAGGAAGGATCCCGCAACTCATGATTAATATGATTGATTGCATAAACATCATCATATACGTCAAGAACATTTAGAAGAGTGAACAAGTATTAAGCAAATAAAATTTTAAGACATCACTGACATCATGCATGCATGTAACTCATAATAAGACAACAACCCGCAAGTGTATTGATAATATTCAGCCAAATCCACAATTTCATCGCTTCCACAGGGGAAGAGCTTACAAATCCGTTACAGAGCACTTATCGGACGAAAAGATAGATAAGAGAAGCCTAGAACCATAGAGATATCATGCTCGGAATCGGTTCCCCTCCGCGCATCCGCTCAATCCTCTTCGGTCGCTCCGCATTCATCTCCTCTTTCGCTATGATGGCTATTTATTCACCCGCCATTGCAATCGCTAGTTCCTCTTGTGTTCTTCTTCAATCCTTCCCAGCTCTTCTTGTTGTATATGAGTTCTGCTCTCTATCTTCATCATGTATCTTCTTCATCGCGCTTATGCATCTCGCTTTCTTCATTATCTCCTATTTCCTCACAACCCCGCAGCTCCGCTACTCACCGTAGTTGCGACTTGGTTGCGGCTGCCATGTGTCATTCCGCAACCTCAAAAAATCTGCTCTTTTTTCTAAAAATTCAAAACATTCAAAACAAATATTCAAAACAAGGGCCCCAACATTTTTATTGTATTTGGATGGAATTGCGAACATTGGAAAATTGTACAGCAGATGACATTACTTAATGTCAAGCCAAAGGATTTATAGGGTAGAAGACATTATGGGAAACCACGAAAGTATTTAAAATCTCTAAGGTTTTTTAGAAAAATCAAATTTGAACTAGTCTTAAAATGCTAATTGCGTGCTTTATCCTTTGAGAGGAGCGCCTGCTTGAGACCTTTCGCCCGATAAGCGCGCATTCCTAGTGGAAAAATGTCGCTTTCGGGACCACACAAAGCAAAGGAGCATTAGCTCCTTACATGAAGCTGCCTAAGGATAGCCACCAACACCCTCCTTAGACACTATGTGCAGCACAAAGGAATATTTGGAGCACACAATGGAATCATACCTTTCCCTTGGGTCACCATCCACCATGTACGAAGGAGGGAAGGAGGATTTGAAATCCCCTATATAAATCCACCAAGAGATGAAGAATGGGTGATCGTACTGTTGGGTTGGCCATAATCTCCCAAGAAATACCAATAGTGTGTGACCCAAAGCTAGAGATAGAGGGGACTCGATTTTTGGCCACCCAGAAAATCCTAGTCCATCACAAGGAGAAAGAGGGAGATCGCATCAAAGGTAGAGCTTGGAAAAACAACATCCTTTTGCACTGAGACCTAGAACTATTATCTAGGGGCCCTCGCAAGTGGGTAAATTATTCTCCATATCAAACGTTTAATAAGAAGAGGCCTAGAGCCACTGCTTGTATTATCGTTTTGACTCCTTCAATAGCTTCGTATATTTGTGTTTTAGTTTTAAGTTCAATTTGACATACATTTGCATACCTTTTCCTCTAGATTGTATGATTTTGAGCTCCACCACTTTCTATCTATTACCAATAGTTTATAGGGGTAGACCACACCCCTTAAACGCTGGTGCGATTTCGCAGACACTCGTGCGTCAAATCCACCACAACGGATTGGCGACTCCACCGACATTTTACAAGTTTATGTGGTTGTGCCATCTCCGTAGGAGACCTTTGTATACACTAGAGAGTGGAGTTGATAGTCTCGATCCATCTTGCGCTTCCTAGATTCACTTTGAGTGACATACCGAAGAAGGCAGCCCTCTAATATTTTTACTTTGCAGGAATTGTGCATTTTTCTCGATAGATGCGCGGTGTGTGCATTCGGGATTAACCTACGCGCAGAAAGCGCACCATGGTGGCCTTTGCGCGCAATTTATAGAATGAGATTTTTTCTCCCTATATTCGCATTTTCTTCTTGTAGTGTGCTATGCAACCCATAATGTATCCGCTGACATTTGTCGTTGATACTTGCACGGCTTGTGAGAACTCACTTTAGCCTGCATTCTCGGCAGGCTTAGAGTTAGTTTCGCATCAAGTTTGTTTTTTGAAAAAATCTTCACATAGTTTAAGTAGGGGGAAAATTAACCATTGGATTTCGAACAATTTATGTTTTGAAAATTTCGGTATTCACACTTAGATAACTAGTCCAAGTAAGTGGCCCAAGACCATGCATGCATACATAGTTTTATTCCTTCCTTAATGTAGAAATTGTTTAGTTTAGTTCAACTTTTGCATTAGATATTGCGAGACTAGGATTGAATTTTCAATTAGAGTAAGTAATAACCGCTACCTTTGCACCCTCCGGGTGATCCTAGGTAAGCATATGAACACTCTTTATTTACAAGCTTCCATCTCCCTTTAGTTAGTCACATAGATTAACTAGGAAAATTTGAAAGCGGCCCATTATCCACACATGTTTACCATTTGAGCCAGAACAATATAACATAGTTTAACTAGGGGATTTTTGTAAAGGATCACCGATATCCATATGTTCAAACTATGAGCTTTTTCACCTTATGCTCACACACACTCACCCACTAAGCAAAGGAAGACACCTAAAACTAACTTAACCAAACTCACTAAATTCTCCCTCACAGGCCACAAAATAATTTATACTTTAAGTTAGGATCAAGGTAGGCATCCAATAAGACGCCTTGATCATACTTCATATTGAAACATAGAATTTGTGTATTTAGGGAGCTTCAAATCCACCCTATCAGCCCACGATAAAGAAAACTCGAGCGTGACTGCAGACCCAATTCGTAGAGTTAGGCTTAGGTGCATGCGTGCGGTACGACTGGGGCTACCGACCCGACCGATACCTCGATGATCGTTAACCGACCATCAAGAAGCCCAAGACTTGAATGTTCATGTGGAACGAGTGGTTCTTAGTGGCCAAAAACTAGGGCATCCTTTACCCTATAGGTGACGATGCAAGCAAGCGCCGCACCCTTTACTCCTTACTTTGTGGATTTTCTTCGATCGGGCGTTGCCAACTCTTACGAGACGTTGTGCCGGCACTCACAAGAAATCTTCTCAAGGCCCGCTACTTTTGAGTGTGTGAGGATGCATAGGTCTTCTAGGATTTTTAGTATCATGTGCAAACAAACAAAAACCATCTTTTTTTTCTTGATTGATCACATAGATTAAGTTAAAGGGAAAAATTTATTTTATTTTTTCTTTGTCTTATGTGATGTGGCCATAAATTTTCTTTGATCACGCACTCTATCCTCTCAAATTTTTCCAAAACTGAACCTCGGTCGACACTCGAACGATCCCAATGGAACCTCGTCGATCACGACATCTTTTGGACCTCCCCCCCATTACGGGAGAGGGTTCTAGGTCTTTCGACATTCAGAGCGTCAAAGACTCGAACATCGCCATTGTCATTGGTACATTATTTATTGGAGCAACCATAGTTGGGAACCCCAGTTGGTCTCCCAACACCACACCGCACACCACTCCTCCCTTGTCCCCCGCGCGTGAGAAGTGCGTCCCATTTGGGAAGCTAGCTGAATACACATCAAGGTACATCACAGTACTAACCCTCGTTCTAACCAGAAATTTGTGTCTTCACACATTGCAATGGCGTCAACCTCCCAATCACCTTTCTTAGCTTCGCTGAATCTACCCGATTTAACCAAGTTAACGAATGACCCCATCGCACACGATCCGTCATGGCCTCCCATGCCCACAAAGCTCTCTTCGGATATACCAAAATACAAAGGCAAGCAAGCGGAAGACCCGAGTAATCATGTAATGACCTTTCACTCGTGGTGCTCATCGAATAGTATCATTGACGACACAATTCGATTGAGGCTATTTTCAACACACTCTTATGGGAGTAGCCGTGAAGTGGTAAGTGTAGTAACCTCCTCGCTTCACATGAAACCTTTAGCACCCTCACTACCACATTCCTCACATATTTTCGCTACCCATTCACCATGATTCACGTAATGGAATTACCGACTCATTTTAGACAAACCCCTGCCATCCATATTCGTGAGCATCTCCATGAATGGAGGTGGTGACACAATTTATGTAAAGCTAAACTCGACGATCGTGTCCTCTTAGATTTATTCTTGAAAACTTTGACGAGTGGATATTTCAAAGGACGTGGCACAACAAAACCCCACATCCGAAGAGGATGCAATCCGCAGTGCTCGTGCTTGAACCCGATTTATATGCAATCATGATACATCTACAACATCCTCACCTAACGCCCGCACCCTCGAAAACTTATCAAGAATTTCAGCACGTCGAACTTCGCAAACAGATTAATAGGGTCAATGACCCAAGGTTACCTAGGCAAAGTAGTCAAAATCCCGGTTACACATATAGTTCTACCCAAAACATGCCTCAACCGAGGATTTCAAAGTCATCATATGCTTCAACAAAATTTGACTAATAGGTGCAAGCGTATCACCAAGGAGGACCCTATTCTCCGACTAAGGGGACCCAAAGACGTAAAGAAACAACGACGACTGATGAGCTCCCTCCAACGAACGACAAGGGACAACGTTATGCTCACTCCCCAAGACACGACCCATCTACGCAAACAAGGAGAACTACCCTCTTAACATGGTTGAGAAAAAAGTCAAAAAACAAGCCAAAAGGGTACCCTAGACAACGGGGGAATCAACCAACAACACCCACCGCAATCCCAAGCACGAGGCAACTCCAACAGAATCGAAACAGGAGCCAAGAAATGCCCAACGGCAAGGAAAAATGCCACCTCTATGAACAAACCATTCTTGTTCAATATGTGGTGAGTCACGGCACTATACTCATCACTATCCCGATCTCCCCGAGCTAAAAAAGATTTAGAGTAACAAAGGATAAGGAGGATATTCCCAAGAACCCGCTGATGATGAAAGAACCTTTCTCACTAAGGGACAGAAAGTACTCACCAAAGAAAACCTAGATGATTCCGGGGAAAAAGCAACCATGAAATCTCACATGACGGGGAAGAGATGTTTTTCCAAACACGGAACCATAGCTACGACACCCACCGTACACCACTACATCGTGGGGCTAGTACAAGTGCACCGAATGCACCTTTGACTATTCTCAAAGATGCCTATAGAACCATTGCCAAAGATGGAAAAGGGACCTACTAGGCGAGCAGTAACTACTCCAAAGCGACCCATAATTATATCATCATGGACGATTTAGCTCAATCTCCCATCGTTATGTCGCCTTTGGAAGTACTCGTCGTTTGCCCAAAGTAGCGTAAAGCCCTACTTTCCGCGTTAGGCGCTATCGACCTCTACCGATACATGCATGATGGCTTTTGACTTAGAGAAAGTCACCCCTAGGATTCCTTATATGGTCGCCTTTCCAAATACCAAAGGTTGGTCTAGAATATCACTATTCACTGATGTGTCATAGACGAGGATGCATTGACATGCATCATGTCAAAAAAATTTTTGGTAGAAGTTAGGATCTCCCGAACTAAAACCCTCAAAGTCATAACACTTCGAGTGTACGATGGTCGTCCCTCGACCCCCGTCGGCCTCTATGAAAATGTCCCGTCCGCTAGCCGGAAAGACGGTCAACATAGACATTGAAGTCTTAGATGCTCACTTGGATTACAATATACTCCTCGAGCGCAGTTATATGTACGCCATGTCCGCCATAGCCTCCTCGTTTTCCGAATTATTATGTCCCCCCACGAGGAATACATCACATCGTGAGACTAGCCGACACATAGTGAGAAGTATCCTCTAACCAACATGGATGTAATTCTACCCTATGTAGATATAAACCCTGGATGGCCTTTCATGGTACCAAGAATATGGCCTTGAAAATTCAAACCTGTCGTCCGTCCTATGGTCATTCCCAGGAGATTCTCCCATTATCCCCGCAGGCATCACCCAATGTCACGTAGGGCCCGATGTGCATAATCTCCATATCAAGTGCTGAGGCTAGTCAAGACACGGATTCAAATAGTAACGACACCGAGGCATCACCCGCGATAGCCTCTCTAGCCCACGTCGCCTCCAAAACCCCTTTTCCTCTACTCCCCCACCGGCTAAGCCTTTCCCAAAGCGGTGTTTTGGAAACATCTGGTATTACCCGAAACATATCGTTGGAATTTCCCAAGTATGGCACCCTCGCTCCTCCTTCCACGAACAGGAGCCACCCAGCCCATTACCGCCACAAGGTTGAAGCCCTCGGCCTCAAGGAGCCCCCACCCATCCAAGAAACGGTCGAGACCACCCCCACAAAGGAATCTACCATTGCAAAAAATGGTGATCACGGCTAGAAAACCAAAAAAAAGAGGAAGAAGATGGTGACCCCCACCATTCCATGGGAATCACCCAGTTTGTGCCATATGCGACGTAATAGGCCATCCTACCCATATATGTCCGGGAGCTAGACGAATTAAAACCAATCCTTGGCTCCGAAACAGTACATCTCGACGCCATGTTCCCGCAGTAAAAAGGAACTTACCACCAAAGATAAAGGCAAAGTGTTGCATACCAATCACGCATGCGCTATCTACAACATCTATGGGCACTATACCTATCGTTGCCCGGAGAGATCCCAGTGATATATGGACACCTTGCATGCCATCGAGTGGTTCTATCAAGAGGATCCCCCCACCCGACCTATGGGAAATGAACCACATGTCATCCCGCACTGCAGGGGAGGAGAAACAATCACAAGAAAGACCACCATTTGTCCCTCCTCAAACCACCATACACCAACCAAGTGACAAGGGAACTCCGGGTGCCTCGATCCTCTTGAGTTATCAAGTGCATCGATTGCGAGATGGCTTGGTCGGGTCTTTGACCTAAGGTCACCTAGGCAAGCAAGTAATCTATATTCGGAGATCCCTGAACAGGGGAGTAATCCAGAATGCTCCCCATGATCTCAGTCTGAGGGCAACCCCGACTCGAAATCAAAACTGGGAGCCAAGTAAAAACTCCCAAGAAAACGGAGGCAATGCCACACATTGACACTCTTGAAAAAATAAATTTTCGACGCCGATAGGTATGCCCTCTCTCATCTTCTTTTTTTAAAGCTCATGCCTTACAATGATATTTGATGAAAAGAAGATGCTTTCACTTGAGGTATTTGTTTTTGCAGGGAGGAACCTCGCAAACCATTTACAAAGACCACCTACGTAAAGGTTCCGCAGACAAAGGTATCATTCTACCCCCAACATGATAGAGTCCCAGTAAAATTTTGCATATCCCCGACATCATTTATCCATCGTAAATAACCCATAGGGTCCTCATATCCGACCATGTTTATCATCACCCCAACCCTCGCATATGATAAACATCCGTGTTGGTTGGTCGAGCCTCCCCTTTATGGCACTCATCACCCAAAGTAGATCGTGTATCAAACAAAAGTGACGCGCATGGCCATACCACTTCGATCCGAGAAGCACCTCGTGCCCATCCATTCATCATGCATAAGGTAAATTTTTACCATTCAAACCGAAACCCCCTTCCCGCACGACCAAAGGTTGTACAAGGAGATCGAAAACGCACCCCACGCATCTCATTTGGCCCACCATACCCCCACCATCATAATTCCAATCGTGACATTTCTTCATCATCTTCATCAACCCCGCACATGAGAGACCAACCAATGGGACCCACACTCCCGTAAAAACATCATCCTCACGCCTCTAGTGAGAAAACACTTTCATGTTTTGGGGTACCTATCTTTGTGCTTTGTACAAACCAAACCTCATTATTTTATTCTTTTGGTAAGTGTACAAAGACCGCAAACGATGTACTTCACCCCATCACCCTCATATTTAATATTTTTATCCCATGGCAAATGCAGTCCCTCATCCCCCTTGGTCAGAGTATTTCACCCACACACACGCACCATCATGACACCGATAGCCGTGTTTACACCCGCTCCGGACGTCCCACCGATTCCAGGATTTTCCCTTTAGAAATAACTATGATCGCACGCTAAGTTGCTATAGTATACTCCGACCTCGTGCCACCGAATCCCCATCATCAATTTTTCAGCCCAGTGCTCACCAATATGCTTATGTTAAACCCATCATCTAGGTCACCAAACCCTTAGGTCGGCGACCCATGGTTCGGTTAAGGCTTCCTTTTTGTCGACCTCGAAACCTCTTTTGCAAAAAGGAAGTGATACCTTGGATCACCCCTCCCCATGCAAAGGGGTATCCTCACGTGGAACTCGTCGAGGGAGACATCATTGTACATAGATGTCATCGATCCTCCCGACATTCGACTACTGAAAAAATATTTCATGTCAACATGGTATCGTACCTTACAACCATTTCATTTTTGACTGATCCGTCGAATATCCATGCCTCCATAAGCGTCTCTGTCAAACAATGCCTACACGGGAAGATCCCAACCGGTACCTATGCATACATCACGCAACTATATGCCATACTAAGTTCATGCATATGGGTACCACATTCCACCAATCGTCAAAGAAAAAATTCCCCCGAGGGCGTCAACGTCATTGTCGTCAACAACCACCGCAAAGATCACTCACTACGTAGTGACGCAAAACATCACATACATATGTCAATTTTATTTAACTAGCCATAGCATCACGAGCATGGGACATGCCCGCCTCGTTGAAATTTTGTATATATGTTGTATATTTTGTTTGCTTGCGAGGGGTCCCTTAGGCCATTGTCATCTCGAAACGGTGCAGGTGTTGTCAATCCCAAGATCTGCGTGTGTCTCTCTCTCTCTCTCTCGCGCACGATACAGAAAAAGAAATTATAATGTATTTTGGCTATACGATCCCTTCCTAGACCCTCACACATTAGGAGGCAAATCTGTGAATACTAGAAAATTGTACGGCAAAGATAAGATGACATTAATTAATGTCAAGCCAAAGGATTTATAGAGGCGGAAGACATTATGGAATCAAGAAAGTATTTAAAATCTCTAAGGTTTGGAGAAAATCAAATTGAACTAGTCTTAAAATTCTAATTGCGCGCTTTATCCTTCGAGAAGAGCGCCTTCTCGCGCGCCTTTTTTCCCCACGATAAGCGACATTCTTGGAAAAGTGGAAAAAATGTCGCTTTTCCGAGACCACACAAAGCAAAGGACAATTATTCCTTACATGAAGCCGCCTAAGGATAGCCACCAACACGTCCTTAGACACTATGTGAGCACACAAAGGAATATTTGGAGCACACGATGGAATCATCCCTCTCCCTTGGGTCAACATCCACCATGTGCAAAGGGAGGGAAGGAGGATTTGAAATCCCCCTATATAAAGCCACCAATAGATGAAGAATGGGTGATCACATTGTTATGCTTTCCTGAATTTCCCAAGAAATACCAGCAGTAGTGTGACCCGGAGATGGAGATAGAGGGACTCTGATTGTTGGCCACCCAAAAATCCTAGTCCATCACAACTAGAGAGAGAGGAGACCGCATCAGCAGGCGTAGACTTGGAAAAACAACATCCTTGCATCGACCTAGAACCATTGTTTAGGGGCCCTTTGGAAAGTCGGGTAAAATTTCTTCTCCATATCAAACGTTTAATAAGAAGAGGCCTAGAGCCATCGTTTGCATTATTATCATTTTTGACTCTCTTTAATAGCTTTTGTATATTTGTGTTTTAATTTTTCAAGTTCAATTTGAGCATACATTTGCATACTTTTTCCCTCTAGATTGTATGCTTTTGAGCTCCACCACTTTCTTCCGTTACCAATAGTTTATAGGGGTAGAACACACCCCCTTAAACTGGTGCAATTTTGTACACTCATGCGTCAAATCCACCACAAATGGGCATGTAATGCACTCTAGTTTCTTGGAGGTTAGATGGAGGCTATGTGGAATTTTGATTACCATGTGAATGTGTATGTTCCTCGTGTGATTAGCTCTTGAGGATTTACCTTCACATGGTTTAAACCGAAGGCTTACAAATGGTTGGTTGTAAGAAAGAGCAATAGTATAAAACCAACTTAAGGTTGGGGTGGAGGTTTGAAGTTCTAATATTAGTTTCCATTCATCTATCCAAAGATAAGTTGTCTACTTGTGTCACTATCAAAAGCTAATGCAATATAAATGCTTGTTGTCATTGTTAAAAGGCATGTGATGTTGATGAGGAATGAATGTTCCTACGTTTACATATGGAATGATGCTTGTTCATCACACTGTGATGAGAGGGATATGTGTAATCTTTATTCAACTTATTAATTTATTCTAATAAAATGTCTTGTATTAAAAGGCATTGGGTTGTTGAATTATTAAATAATCTTGCCTCTATGTACATATGTAATAATCATGGACATGGCCATTATCATCTTATTCCTAGGAGATTGTTACGCTAATGTGTTGAGGACCTGGATAAGAAGACCCTAAAGTGATAATCTCAACATGTGAGAACCTCGACCTTCCCCATTGAAATTGCAGCTCAAGAGGAGTATACCAATATACCAAAGTAAGGGAATCCCATATTTTTAATATAAGCTTAGGAGAGATGGGCACAAATCCCATTTTAATCGTTAATATGAGGCATTGATGGAGGATAACTTCGTTATATAAATTGGAAGAGCGAATCTGCTTCTCGTCCTAGACTAAGTGGTATTTCCTCGATAGCATGGCCTCGAGAGATGAGAACCGAGAGACAAGGATTTTTTCCATTAGTAGATGTGGGAGAAATCTGTCATGCCACATCCATTTGCAGTAGTTGACCCCTTATACATATTATGGCATGGAGGAGGGTGAGGCAAGAGAGATATGAAGTTGATGGAAATCCTTTATCATCACATGAAAGGAATAGTTAGATCCGGTGTCATGGAATTGTTGGAGTGTTCCATATTATTGTAGTGAGAGTGGGTAGGGGCAAGACCGTGGAGGCTTGAAGGTCAAGATCCACCATAAAAGGCGATATAACATGAGATTAGTTTGTACACAAAGTCGAGACTTAGTGGGACCTAGGCCTCGAGGGTGAGGTTGTGGATGACGTGGTGATAGTGGTGACATGGCATGCGCATGACATGTGGTAGGTATGAATGGCCTTATTGGAGGGCCAAATTGCCTAAATTTGCATGACACATGGAATCCTTAGAGAGAGCCACATGGCCATCGTGGACGTTAGCGAGATGACATCATCTTAGGACCTCAGATCTTAGGGGAGAAACAAAGTAGCATTGTAAGGGAGAGTCATGGATGAAAAAGGTTGAGGAATGAGAAGCCATTCCATCAATTGAAGGAAAATGAATGGATGCATTGGGACCTTGGACCTCAAGGGTTCTTGTGGTAAAGTCATTGGTGGTAGAGGTCACGATAATCGGGGCAGGGGGATGGGAACAATTCCCGACATTTGACAGAGAAGTTTCTTTGTCACACCTCGATAGTTGGCATGTGTTGCATTTCGTTTGTGGCCATAAAAAATCCCGAGGATACATTATAACATGAAAGTGCTTGGAAAAACAAAGCTAAGTGCATCCACGATGGGGGTCCAAGAGAGGGAATGATATGGCATATGCCACGAGAGAAGAAAATGGCTAGACATGATGATGTTGAAATGATCGTGGTGGGAACCACATGGGGGACCACATGAGTGCCACATGGTAGTATTTTGCTGATGTGGCAAGGGTATATTGACCAACCCTTAAAACAAACCAAATTTTTTATTCGTAAGTTGGACAGAAAGGTAATATTTATATCATAGGAAATCTCTCGACGAGCCAAATGTTACGGCTGGTATTAGCTTTTAGTATCTTGAAATTTGAAATTTGAGAGATTTTGTAACCCCATTTCCATAATGAGACCTTGGAAGTTGGGTTAGGACAAAGTTACACATCTCATTCAGCTTGGAAGGTCCAAGGGGTTAGGAGGAGTTTTAAAACCAATGCCCATTGGTTGGGGGGTTTGTAGGGGGAAGAAGCCCCCTACATTTTTCGTGTCCATTTGGTGGTTTTCAACTCACGATTTTCCTAAAAGTGATTTGTGGTGCATGGTGTTTTTTTCCCATGGTTTTGTAGTTTCGATTTACAAAAATACGGTTGGATTGATGGTTAATTTATGCTATATCCATGTATATATATATTGATTGTAATAATGTACGTAAAATATATAATAACAAAGCTTATTGGTTTTCCCGATCATTTTGGTTTCTATGATGAATTCTTAGTGTAAATTTGTGTGTTTTCTATTTGATATTTTATATATTTTTTATTAATAATCTATTTGCAATGATTAATTGTATAAGGTTAAAAAATTACACAAGACATGTAATATGTTCATAATCAACCTTTTAGTACAAAATTCTAAGAAATTTTGGCAAGGGTGGTACAAGAATTAGTAGAAAGGGTGAATTTCCTAAGCATCAACGCCACACAATGCACAATAAGTTCATTGATTACTCTTTAGACATAAAAATATTCAAATTTGATAGAGCTCATCAACATCTCTTCAATAAGGCATGATTCATTAATAAGCATTATTGAATTAATCTAGGAAATTTGCTAAGTTCCAAGGCAAATGGATTGGTTGTAGCTGGATCAATTAAATCCAATGCAAAGAGATTAATGAATGAAATCCAAGGAAAGGGAGATCAATAATCATGAGCCTAATGAAGGAATATTTTTAATGGAGGATGTACCAATGACAATTCTTTTGATTCCATAAAACCCATTCACCAAAGCAAAAATCTTATCAATGCTAGCCACATTGGTGCTAAATTACATTAGTGTAGGTTGAACAAGTTCTATTGACATATATTTTTCTAATGCGTTAATCATATCCAAGTCAACGAAAGCCACACAAGTATTAGTTGACTATGGGGAAGTTGAATTATATTTGAGGTGGAATCAATAGAACAAATTTCGTCTAAGGACACATTATTTAACAAATATTACAACTCCAACGAGGGGTTCACATAGGTTTTCTTGGATCCTTTGTTCCTTTCAATTTAGCTTAGCTCTAGTTGGCTAAAAGTTACGTACAATGTAAATTTCAAACTCATGACTTGATTTTTATTAACTAGAAATGTTATTTCTCTAAAGACCCGAGAGGTCAAATGTACTTTCCTGAATCTAAGTTTTCTATGATCCATCATATAAATTAGTAGAATTCTTTTGGTAATAATCACATGAAATGGAACGTGGTCAAATGTAGTTCACTTGTGTTATGTTATAGTTTGGACTTGTCACCACTATAATTACTACCTTTGTTATAACTCATTATTAATGAAATCCTAGAGATTTTTATTCTCCAATTGTAAAGCTTGTATTTGTGTTAATGATGTGATTGTGTTTTTTATTGATGTATAATGGTAAGAATAACATTTTGGGTTTTAAATTGTTAATTTATATTTATGTATCCCTCACCAACAAGTCTAAGAATTTTGTAACTTTTCCTTTATCTATACATAAGTAGAGCCAAAATGGAAATCCCCAACAAAAGCCATGCTGACCTATATGATCTAAGATGAAACTACTTATGGATCAAACACCTAAAATTAATTTCTCTAGTGATTAATAAGTCGGGCTTACATATGGTTAGTTGTAAGAAAGAACAATAGTATAAAACCAACCTAAGTTTGGGTGGAGATTTGAAGTTATAATATTAGTTTCAGTCATCTATTCAAAGATAAGTTGTCTACTTGTGTCACTATCAAAGGCTAATGAAATATAAATTCTTCGTTTATTCTATTAAAAGGGCATGTGATATTGATGAAGAATTTATGTTCCTACGTTTACATAAGGGATGATGCTTGTTCATCATCGTAATGAGAGAGGTATGTGTAATCTCTATTTAAATTATTAATTTATTCTAATAAAATGTCTTGTATTATAAGGCATTGGGTTGTTGAATTATTAAAGAATAATGCCTCTATGTACATATGTAATAATCATGGACATGGCCATTACCATCTTATTCCTAGGAGATTATTTCGCTAATGTGTTGAGGACCTGGATAAGAAGGCCCTAATGTGATAATCTCAGATTATGAGAAACTCAACCTTCCCCCATTGAAATTGAAGCTTAAGAGGAATATACCAATATACCAAAGTAAGGGAATCCCCTATTGTTAAGATAAGCTTATTGTTAATATAAGCTTAGGAGGATGGGTGCAAATCCATTTTAATCGTTAATATGGGGAATTGATGGAGGGGAAATTCTATTATATAACTTGGAGGAGTGAATCTCTATTCTCGTCCCCTAAAGACTAAGTGGTCTTTCCTTGATAACATGGACTCGAGAGATGAGAGCCGAGAGACAAGGATTTTTCCATTAGTAGATGTGGGAGAAATCTATCATGCCAAATCCATTTGCGTAGTTGATCCCCTTATACATATTATGGCATGGAGGAGGGTGAAGCGAGAGAAATATGTGATGGAAATCCTTTATTTTCACATGAAAGGAATAGTTACATCCGAGGTCATGGACTTGTGGGAGCGTTCCATAGTATTGTAGGGAGAGTGGGTAGAGGGTGAGATTGTGTGGTGGCCGAAGGTCATGATCCACCATAAAAGGCTAATTTTTTTATAACATGATATTAGTTTTTATACAAAGCCGAGACTCAGTGGGACCTAGGCTTTGAGAGTGAGTTTGTGGATGACGTGGTGATAGTGGTGACGTGGCATGCGGGTGGGGGCATGACAAGTGGTAGGTATGAATGGCCTTATTGGAGGGCCAAATTTCCTAAATTTTCATGACACATGGCATCCTTAGAGGGGCCACATGGCCAATATGATGTTAGTGAGATGACATCATCTTAGGACCTCAGCACCTTGGGAATAAAAAAAAAGTAGCATTGTAAAAAGGAGAGTCATGGTTGAAAAAGGCTGAGGAACGAGCAACCATTCCATCAATTGAAGGAAAATGAATGGATGTATTGGGACCTTGGACCTCGAGGGGTTCTTGTTGTAAAGGCCTTAGTAGTAGAGGTCGTGATAATGGGGTTGGGGGTATGGGAACAATTCCCGACATTTGACATTAAGTTTCTTTGTCCCACCTCGATAGTTGGCACGTGTTGCATTCGTTGTGGCCATAAAAATCCAAAGATACATTATAACACGAAAGCGCTTGGAAACAAGCTAGGTGCATCCCAATGGGGTCCAAGAGGGGAATGATATGACATATTCCATGAGGGAAGAAAATGGCTAGACATGATGATATGAATTTCTCTAAGCATCAAAGCCACACAATGCACGAGAAGTTCAATGATTACTTTTAGACTTAGAAATATTCAAATTTTATGGAGCTCATAAACATCTCTTCAATAAGGCATGATTCGTTAATAAGCATTATTGAACTAATCTAGGGAAATTGGCTAAGTTCCAAGGCAAAGGGATTGGTTGTAGTTGGATCAATTAAATGCAATGCAAAGAGATTAATGAAGGAAATCCAAGGAAAGGGAGATCAATAATCATGAGCTTAATGAAGGAATATTTTAATGGAGGATGTACCAATGACAATTCTTTTTTATTCCATGCTCTTTTATAGAGGTTGCATTAATGGTAGTCTCATCAACATTGATCATTTTTACATAAAATCCATTCACCAAAGCAAAATCTTATCAATGCTAGCCACATTGGTGCTAAATTACATTATTTTAGGTTGCACAAGTTCTATTGACATAGATTTGCTAATGCGTTAATCATATCCAAGTCAACGAAAGCCACACAAGTATTAGTCGACTATGGGGAAGTTGAGTTATATTTGAGGTGGAATCAATAAAACAAATTCTGCTAAGGACATATTATTTAATGAATATTACAACTCCAACGAGGGGTTCACGTAGGTTTTCTTGGATCCTTTGTTCCTTTCAATTTAGCATAGCTCTAGTTGGCTAAAAGTTAGGTACAATGTAAATGTCAAAGTCATGACTTAATTTTATTAACTAGAGATGTTATTTCTCTAAAGACCTTGGAGGTCAAATGTAGTTCACTTGTGTTATGTTATAGTTTGGACTTGTCACCACTATAATTACTACCTTTGTTATAACTCATTATTAATGAAATCCTAGAGCTTTTTATTCTCCAATTGTAAAGCTTGTATTTGTGTTAATGATGTGATTGTGTTTTTTTATTGATGTATAATTGTTAGAATAAAATTTTGGGTTTTAAATTGGTAATTTATATTTATGTAGCCTCACCAACAAGTCTGAGAATTTTGTAACTTGTCCTTTATCTATACATAATTAAAGCCAAAAATGGAAATCCCCAACACAAGCCTTGTTAACCTACATGATCTAAGATGAACCTGCTTATGGATCAAACACCTAAAATTATCTTCTCTAGTGATTAATAAAAGGTACAATGAATAGCATAAGCATATAACATTTAAAGCAATAAAATAAATGGAGTGTGTCTTCAAATTGAAGTGTGTATAGTGTTAACCCTAGGGTTGTAGATCGGCTTGGTGATAAAGATTATTGTTAAGACACTCTTTGCGACGTTGAAGGTTCAAACCTCACTCCGGCTCATGTGTCATGCTTTAAGGGTGTGCAATGCACCTAGAGGATATAATGCTACCGCTTGGAATCAACCTTGTTTCATGCGAGTACAAACTCAACCTAGTTGTTGATTCCTTTTATACTTGTTTCTCATCACCAATGCTCACTTTTTTGCATATGCATGTCGGTTCTCCATTTGTACGTCAACATATTGATGCTTTAAGACAAGACTAATGAATAACACTTATGATTTTTTTTTAATATTCACAAATGAAGTATTTTTCCACATACTAATTTTAGATATTTTATTTTAGATTTTGGTCCTTTAAGTTTAAAGCACAAAAAAAATATTAACATCTAGCTTTAAAACTATCAATCTAACCCTAAAATTTAAAATAAATTGATGAAAAGGTTTGAAAAATATACATATATTTTTTTGAAAACACCAAAAATAACCCAAATCATTTGCAAATACATCACAAAATGATTAAGAGAAAATAAATTGACCAACAAAACTAAAACCTTAATTATACATTTCTCTTCAATATTTTATTTTTCAAAAATTTTCCTCTTGTTTTTTTTCCATCTTTGTTTTCTACCCTTTTATTTTCATATATTCGGATTTCAATAAAAGAAAATATAAAAAATATATTTAAGAATATAGAAAATATATTAAATTAGAAAAAAACATTTCTTAAATGTTTATTTTTTTAACTAATATATTTTCTTTCAATAATTCTTATTATTTTTTTTCAATATTTTTTAATTCTTGTGAAATATTTTTGTTTGAAAAGTTTATCCGAAAGAATTTTTCTTTTTTAAAAGTATGTAATGTTGTTAATGTTAGGGTATGACCTTTGAAGCATTTTATTTGCGGTGTGTGATAATAATTATGTTGATTTTTATTAAAATACTTTTATTATATATATATAATAATTATGTTGCTTTTTTATAGGTTTTGCATATTGGCTCGGTTCAATGCTCATTTAAAAAAAATTTCAAGATGCATTAAGGTATTTTTTGAAAGAATTTCAAATGCATTGACGCAAATTTTTGAATAACAAGAAGGGCTACGACGCAACGAAAGTCGATTCAATTGACTTCCTTTTCCTCATATGGGAGGTGTGGCTGGCCCGAAATTGTTTGATATTTGATGGCGTGCCTTTTTGATATTTCCTATTCATACACTTCAATACTTAGGTGGATTGAATAGATGCCTATGATGACTCGTTAAGGTGATTGATGGATCACACTGCATTAGGGCCCCCATGAAATATCCATCCCGGCCATTTATTTTGATGGTGCCCTGTTCGAATGCGATCATGGGATTGGGGGCATGGGTCAAACTCTCTCCGTGGGAAAGAATCCACTATTTCTGGGAATGGTGGCATTGGGACCAATAACAAAGCAGAGTTCATGGCATTTTGGGGTGCTTGTTTGGTCGCTTTATCAACCTTAAATTGACAAATGCCAAATTCTATGGGGATTCTAAGACAATGGTCGATTGCTTTCAATGGGAAACATTCAATTGAGCAACTCGGGATTACGTGGGTTGGTATCGAGAGAAAATTATATATGGATTAGTGGGTCGAATGGACCCCCTATCATGCATATATATGGGGAGAACAACTCTCGTGCTGATGGTCTATCAAAAAGAGGAATCAACGAAGTGTTTGGGTGTATTCGAAAGTGCAACATTTTAGAGATGGTGCTCTTGTATGGGAAAACACCAATCCTATGCCATGACACGGTGTTTTTTACATTATATGTCGTCATTAAGTTTTTTTCCCTCATACAACACTATTCCAAAGATGGCCTGCCTTTACGATGATTCAAGTGAGGTCGATGGATTCATATGTCACGTGGTATTGTTTTTTTGTCACTTTCAAGTGAGCCTCGAAACTCGTTATCAAGTGAGTCTGCAGTTATTCAAGCGAGCTCGCTACCTCTTATCAAGCGAGTCCCGCATATTTTTCAAGCGAGCCAGTTCTCACATCAAGGCTTTTTAGGCGCTCTCACATCCGATCATGTATGATTGACTCGTAATAGACACTTTTGTTTTACCAAACTCGATGTTTTGTTTGTTACAATGCGAGTACTTAGTTTTTTTCTACCAAGAGAGCTTGAAATATGTATTGAGTGCTCTTTGCACTCATAATTTGTCTTGCCACAATATGAACGCAACCCTATTTCTTTCTATGAAAAGGGTATGTTTAAGGGTGGCATTGAATTGATGGTATCCCTCACTTAACAATAGTTGAGGATGTAATGTATGTTTAATGAACTGTATTACTAATACACTGCGTTTTTTTTCCTCTGAAAAAAAACAAGTCTTTGCCACCACGACGCTTGTTATTCCTGTGTAATTGATGAGCTTGTTATTCCCGACTGATAGCCTATAACGTCCACCATCCACCATATTAATCTTTTAAATGGTTGTTAGAGCCTAGACTTGAATTGGTTTTGATTAAATGAAGAATGTGTAGTTGCTAATAGCTTATCCGTGATTACGAGCGATAGCGAGAGGAGAGTACAAATTATTCTACAAATGGTAAGAAAAATTGTGGAGGAGTCTAGTGCATGTAATAAAAGAGCCAAAAGTATTCATTTGTGCAAGCGTTATCGAACAAATGAGAAATTGGCCACAAACATAATCAACCTTCCCACTCGATACTCGCGCGAATGGTAAGGAAAATGTGAAAGAGTTTGCATCTCCCTAGAAACAACCCGGATCCTTCTCCAAAAGTGCCATTGAAGCCGTCATCGTCTTCAAAGGGAGGAGTCGAAAACACCGAAGATGCCAAGGAAAGATCTTATAAAAAGACAGTTTGATTACGTAGCAGATAAACATAATAAGAAGAAGCCTCCCCTGATAATATTTTCTTCTTCATCATCATCATTTATCAATTCATTCATTATCCAATATGATCCGTGAAACCATTCTCACCAGCTCACGTCAACACCGCAGAGTTGTCCATGGAGTTTTTATTTTTTGTATAAACTCAACGTTTTTAAATAAACTGAGTTTGTTGTCCATCCGTTTTCAATTCATTTCTAAAACGAAAATGGTTTCCGGATTTTGTTGAGTTTTATAATTTTTAAAACTCCAAAAAATATGAAAGATCGTTGGTTTTTAGTTCGCCAAATTTAGATCTACCGATGACTTATACGATCTTATATTTATTCTATAGAGTGATAGAATTGGAATATTTTTACGCATTTCTCCATTCGAATGGTCCGATATCTTGTGTGCCACATTTACTTTGAAATAAAATAATTCAATGAACAAAGTATTCAATCACATGGAAGACTATGCTTCACCTAAACTAGGCATTAGGCATGTTGTTTGGTCAGCCCTCACACGAAGCTAAAAGAGAAAAGCCGAAATAAGCAACGATAAGGTCCATGAAGATAGCGGCACATAAATCCTTTATGATGCGAGCACATACATGAGATTAAAGGTGCTAAACAATCAAGCAAGAAGCCGCTTTCCACATCGTGGAACAACACAAAGAAGGAGGACACACGCAAGATATTATAGGGGGGACTACGGAGAAGCGGAAGGAGATGGATACCTACCCCTCGGAACACGTGACATCAAAGCATGGCGGAAAAAAATCACAAACATTCCACTGGGTGGCAAAGTGTAATGGAAAGCCCTCACGGGGCCCCCCGCCCGGAAGCTTAGGGTGGGCCCACCGAGGAGTACATGTGGCGCTATGTAAACAAAAGGTAAGGTAAGTTTAGGGACCCCCGTACAAGACCAGTATAAGTATTCACCCGGGCGCATGGCTTGCAACTACCCATTCCCCGATAGCCAACAACCTATCACCACACATCCCATTATCGACGTCCTTATGATGTTAGCCCTACGATGGTCGTCCTAGCCTTATTTCCGCAAAGTTTGGTCTATTTAACCTTGTTTTACACCCACGACTTAGTAAAATACTTTTTTTTTACGAATCCGTCATTCAAAGAAAGCTCCAACTCCGGTACCGTGTCGTTTTCAACCCCCGCATCGCTTTCCCCCTCGGGCTTTCTCCCATTGTTCGCAAGAATTTAGTCATTCCTATGCCTCACCGTTTTCCTTCTGTTTTACTTTTCAAAATGGTCATGGGGAAAAGCAAATTCAAGAAAAGTCGACACACCGAAACCCCTCAAGCCCGCAAGGTCGGGGTTGCCCCCTGGACCTCGAACCCCTCATTGACGCTCATGCGCGAATTCATGACCCGTCATACCCTTTCGAAAGTGTAGCCCATGCTAGAATCGAGTATGTTTGAACGATATTTGAAGGGCAAAAGATAGGTTTAGAGTTTTCGAGTCAGTCTATACTACAAAAATTGTCCCTCGACCACATTCCCGGGTTCCCGAGTTTATTATTTGGCTCGGTGAAGCTTATGATGAGCACGAGGAGTTATTCCTATCTACTCGGGGTAATAATATTTTCCGCATATCCCCCAGAGCTCATAAAGAATGCCCTCTCGTTACCCTCACAGATCAAAAGTTATGTCGAGTTCACTCGAGCTATCCCTCTCTTGTCAATTCTCAAATTTTCCCCGGAGGCAACAAAGCGAATTTCTTAGTTTCATTTCGGACTCTCGTCTCACGACTATCCCACCCTCGGATGTCGTTCCCCTATCCACTTTCGGGAGACTATGTTCGACCCGATCCTTGCTTTCATTTCGGGTCTATTAGGTCTTAAGGAGGTCGAGCGAGTATCGAAAAGAATGTATAGACTCTTCCGTGGCTCATGTTGCAAAAGGAAATTATTTTGGATGTCCCTACCTTCCCGGCTTCAACTATCCAAACTTAGTTCCAAGAGTTGCCCTCCTCCGGGTATTTCCGGTTTTGCTCAATAGTATTTTATCTTTTCTCGTTCGAGCATGCGGACGAGTTCGAGAGTCTAGGCCTCAAGAAGCTTTCAAGAACGAATGCCCCGGACCAAAGAATTGTTTTTGAGTGGAACATCGTTGTTCATCAACAACCTAATGGGAGGGGGTATACAAATTTTTTAAAATGAATTCATGTCCATAGCCTATACAATAATACATGATAATCCTCCACCTGAATTTTTCCCGTAGCGATAGACCCGAGTTGCGATCGATGAGGAAGATATCATAGGGGGACCTGTACCGTATGATGATTACACCAAGATCAAGGTCTCCGGAGCGGAAGTAACCCCTTATCGCTTGTCGTGTTTCCCAGCTATGCGAATCTTTGCCCTTGAGTTCATCCGTCAAACCCCGAAGGCCGACCGCATCCACTTTATGCCCGTGGAAGAAAGGATATATTCTCAAGCTCCACACCTCTCGTTGGCCCCTTCATACTAATTCGAGACACACCCTTTCCACGGTGGAAACGCTCGCTTCAAGGAATGAACCTGATACAAGGAAAGGTTTGGCCTTACGACCCGAAACGAATCCTTTCCAATAGGAAAAGGAAAATAAATTCGACTACTTATGTACATGAGACTAGGCCCTTCATTGAGTGGAGATCTAACCTTGATACATGGCCTTTGGATTCACAAATGGAGGCCGAGTCTTTAGTTGCGAAGGAAGGGGCGACACTACTTCCGCGTAAACGAAAAAACAAAGGAAAAGCGGATGAGGCAGGGCGTTTCGGGAGGTCAAGTTGGCATGGAAATGGGTGAGGGAACCCATCCTCTAAGAAGTAGAGGACTAAAGAACCCCGGAGATTGTGTGGGAGGAGCCACCATAGGAGGAATTTTTCCCCGGTATGGACTTCTTGACGAGAAACAAGGTTGGTTTCATGATTACTTCGATGGCACCTCTTCGTCCGAACCGTCCGGGCTATCATAGGCCATTTTTAGTTAACAAAGCGAGAGGTGAGGGAAGAAATAAGCACTAGAAATATGGCTACACAAGACAGGGCTAAGGGTTGAATTGGCCGCATTCATGGACAAGTACCAAACCCGACTTACCACCGAGTTTGATATGGATAAAGATCAACTCATAATTAGTACATAGAGGCGAGCTGCAACCTACAACTAAGGGGATTAGTTACTAAGCCCCGGGAGCTCACTTTGAAGCCGGCCAATGTCCCTTAACGGATAAGCTTGGTTTGCATCGAGTGTGTTGGAGATATGTTGAGAGATGAGGTGGTGAAGCTTGCACTCTCTCCGAGGAAGCTTGAAGAGAGATACAACTCAATCTTGGAAAATCGAAGAGAGAGAGAGCTAGTGCTAGGGCTATAAACCACGGCTTGGAAACTCTCGAGGGAAAGCGGTTAAGGACAAACGGGGTGACAAGGATGTAGTATGAGTGAAGCTCATCCATGATCTTGAGGCAAAGAACTCTAAGTTGAAGAGAAGGCTAAATATTCCCCACGGAGATCATGTTCAAATGGATGAGTTGGTCCGGATGGAGAGGGAGGAATCGCTCTCGCCGACTCACTCGGTCAAAGAACAAAAAGGTAACACCAAAATGACTCGTGGAGATGGTCGACTTGAGGCAAATATTGTCCGATTTACGAGGACAATGGGACAAGAATGTATGCATGGCTTCAACTTCTAACGAGCCCGGCACTACCCCGCAGTAGATAACCAAAGCCTTGTTAGATTTAAAGGTTTCGAGAATGAAGCCCGAACAGGTTCGCCACGAATATAGGTGCTTTGAAGTCGCATTGGCAACAAATGATAAAGTGGTAGAGGCCTTACATGTTGAAGTCGACAAATTAAAAAATAGAGAAACAGATACAAGATAAGACCATCAAGGATTTGACTACTCGGATGAAGGGCAATGTGACGCTCTTGGAAGCTAGGCATTTAATATGGACAGACATAATATCGAGGTCGGAAAGCATCGAAATACCTTACTATGATGGACGACAAGAAAATCGTGGTCCGCTTATTCAAAATAAAGTTGCAAGAAGGGCACGAGGAAGCGAGAGACAAAGGTGACAATGGCCAAGAAGCACATCAAGTACCCTGAATGGGTTGGACCATGAGGAATTACTCACTTAAGGGATCACAGATCTGTTTCGTGGGGAGTGATGGAAGTCAGAAGAGTGATTGAAAAGGAGATTGCACGCGCAAAGGCATTGATCCGTTTAGAGCATGTTGCATAGGGAGTTGAACAGGTTCGATCAAGAGTGGGATCAATTGGTAGAGGCAGGGCCGCCCATCATGTTGGGATATTGAAACGGCCACATTTTTTGGAGTTATCGGTTTATGAACGAAGTTACCGAAGTCATGAATCGAGCTCGATTTACCTTTTGGAGAAAACTACCCGCCCGAAGGCGAAAACAATAATCGCCGCTCCGAGTAAGGAGTTCACCCTCCTTTGCCAAATCAAACAGACATTTAACCATCCGAGTAGACTACACAACGCCGACGCATATCCAAGCTCTAGTCAAGACTTTTGTCACCATGCTCGTCACCGGGGGGAGAATGTGTGGCACAAATTGCGGTGATTATGCCAACGCTCAAGCATCAACACCCTCTCGCTAGTCACTACCCCCCCCTTAGCCGAAAAACCGGTTCGTCCACGTCATCAACACATCCGTCATTAGCACATCTAAGTCAACGTCATTAGGCACTCCTCTCCTTTCTAAGAAATTAAATTCATGCTCGCCTGGTGGCCAATTTACTTTTTATTTCTTATGTATTGTAAAAAGCGAGTGAAATATTTATTTCACCATTTGCACTTTTATTTTTTCATTTTACTATTGTGTTTTCGGTTAGCGCCTTCTTTAAGGCCACTATGTAGATGATGAGATGTCGTTTTCCTCATCATCATTTTTGGTTTTTGATGGAGACCCAAAACAGAAGATATCCCGAGGGGGAATATTTTGTCTAAGAAATATCTCTTCTTAGGTTCGATTGAGGGCTATAAAAGATGAAATCAAAAGTTAAGAAAGGGTTCCTGAATTTTGAGCAGAAACTCGTTAAATGTGAATTTTCCTTTTGTAAAGTTTTGAGATACTTTCATAGTATATGTTGGAAGATCCCGTTGGGAAATAGAAACGAAGCTATTCCCGTTGTGTGAAGGATTCCAAATGAGATGACTTACAATATGTGTTTTCTTAGTAGTGATTTAATATAATTTTCCATTGTATTCCCATCATTTTCATCTATCGTAAGCTTTCGAATGCGAGTGTTCTTTATTTATATGTGAATTTATCTTGAATGGTACTCATATATATCTGTTCTGCTACACTTTAAATATGGCTCGAGGCATGATATTATGTTCATGTTATATTTAAATTTTCATCTTTATTTTGATTTTAGTGTGGTGGATTCTTATTTTAGTATAAGCCTACCTTATGCTAATATCTTCTTGCAAATTCTGCAACTATGTTCCATACTCATTTATTTTAGTAACTGCTTTACTAGTTTCATGTTCGAGCCTCCTCACAACGAGCTAGTTTTATGCCGCCTTCTGATGCTCACTTGTAGTCCCTTAGGCTCTATCATTGGGTGTCATTATTGTCCATTTTCTATTTATGATGTCTCGAGTCCCATATCAGGGAAAAACTAAACCCTTATTTTGTAACAAGAGGTCCGTATTATCACTCGTAAAAACCTTTGTAACCCCTCTTGTTTTAAGATGTCCTAGGCAATCGGTCTTTAACAACTCAAGGCTATCTCTAGGAGTTACAACAAGGCGTATTATAGATGACAACAAAGAACATTAAATTTCGATTAATTTTTCTTACTTTTGGCGAGGGTGGATCATGCAATGTGCCACCCCGTGACTTCATCGCATGTATTACACTTGTATGAGCTACTTGATAAGTTTTATTTTAATCGATCGGTACTCAAAGGAGGGAAACCGCCGCATGAAAATGGTTGGGAAAGCACTCATGGTATGTTTTTCTCGGGCAAAGGAGGCCGTCGGAGGATTCATTGACCAGTAGGCAGACAAAGAGGGCACATTCTATATGACTAGGGGGCCGCCACCTCCACCTCCATTGCCCTCGTGGCAGAGGATAGTTCCGGTGACCCATCATAGAACGGCCACCACCGCCGGTGTTGTAATGGTGGTAATAAGGCTGGTGGGAGTGATATGCATGGTGTGGGGGCGGACAAGGATCTCGCGTAGGCATATGGGACATGGTAAGGGGTGTTGGTTGCAAACATGTAGGAGCCATTCTAGGGTTGATACGGTGGTGCTCGAGGAGGAGGGGGCCGAGGATATTCCGGGTTATTCTACTCGTGAATCTGAGTTGCTGAATTGTTTACACATTGATTTTTTAACTTCGGTGAGCCACCTTGCTTCTACTTTAATTTTAAGCAATAGGGAGCTCGTGAAGGGATGGAAATCACAATAAACCGAACCTAAAACCCATAGAAAGTCTTGAAAAGAGGCATGGCTCCTTTTTATATGTTTATTGTTTTTTTAATTATCTCGAGACTTGGATGATTCCTAGAAAAAAAGAAGGTGCGTTCTCACCAATGCAACTCTTCCCAACAGTATCTCTCCCCCTGGAACGACCAATGCTCTCTTGAAAATCATAGCAAAGTTCCAAAATGTTGGGCTTTCGATTCACTAGTCGTCGTTGCTCGTCAGGGTATATCTTTGTTAAACTAACAGAATTAGAAATAGACAGTGTGTTTAGAATATAATTAAATAAATATATAATACTTTGAACAAGTGCTAAATGATAATATATACTAGTGTGGCATCATACATTGGAAGAATTACATATTTATATATTCGTAAAAACAAATGATGGATTTTCGACAACGATTTATCATTTCTACAAGTATTTATTTGTTAAGTCGAATTAATATGAAAATAATTATGTAAAGAAATATGTTTGATATCTTCACTTCCGCCACTTCCACTTTTCACTTCGCTTATCCGCTAATCCACTTCCGCACAGCTCACATTTGATAGATTGAAGCCGCTCCAAAGGAGGTAGTTCACCGACTCCTATTGACTAATTTCGAATTCCCCCATAAAGTAGTTGGGATAGGATGGGATTAAACCGCTAGTTCGCTCTCCCCATCTCCGCATCCACAATCGGAGAAGGGAAGGGCATGCCTCAACCCCACCAAGAATAATCAAGACAATTGTTTCTTTCTTTCCAATAACTAGTCCTTCGTGTAGGTATTTCCAGTATCCGTAAGTTTGAACTAAATCAATTGAAAGGAATCAGGTAGATTTCCTATTTGTTACTATGGCTACTTCATCGATCGAATAAACGGACTTTCTATCGAATCGGATACCAATAGAAACCGCCTACAAGTGTGTTAGAAAGCCGTAAGACAATCCCATTAAGGTTTGCCAATACTGCCACTATATTAGCATCTAACACTATGCCTCGCTCATCGAAATGACTGCTTTGTGGACATCACTCGCATAAATGGACATGTCAATTCCAGCAATAAATTCAAGTCCATGCACATCCGAAGTACTTCCGATACCATTGAATAACACCGGAGTACATTACTAATGCATGTAAGTGAGGAAAACCCTGCAATAACTAGAGAATGGCATTTTATAACCATAATGAATAGAAAATCCTCCCCTGAAAAAAGGAAAATATTGAAGAAAATTATAAGTCAAAGCCTGTGTTGTGAGTCGCCAAGATTGGGGACATCTCCGAGAACAATATTCATGGCGGTTTTCCCGTGGCCCATTCATCCGACTCGTCAAGAAAATGAAATAATGCCCCCGGGCTTTAGTAAATGAAATAATGCCCCTCAGCTTTTAGCAAAAAACTTTCATCTCGCTATCTTGATATATCAGCTATTAAGAAGCCAGACATCTCTTGCGAGCATCCAAAGAGAGGTACATTGGTCAAGCCACGTTGCTTACATGCGGTGGTAGCTAATTGAGTGCAGAGTGTTAGAAGATTATAAACATAAAATGTTGATGAATTAATGTCGACATTACTTCGTTGAAACTTAAACTCTCAAGATCATTCGCCATTTAACCTAAGTTTCATAACAATTTTCCTCGATATAAGGCCAAATAAGACCTCAAAGTTTCCTATTAGCTGAAATAACGGTGGGAGGAAGCTCATACGTTGACTAAACGAAAGTGAACATGATCTAGATTCAAAAACATTTCAAAAACAATGGAGTAAATTAAGTTTATAAACTTCGGTTTGTGGCGGGGACTAATGAAAAAAATAGATTTCGATTACAATAGTCCTTGCCATGATTTATTTCAAGAGATGTGCATCGATTCACTTTTTCAAAGGTTACGAGTTAAAAGGTTATGAGTTTCTCTAGAAAATTCACATATTCAAGGCAAATATGTTTTTAGAGAATGGATGGCTATATGTAATTTTTTTTGCTTAAAAGTTATATAATTCTATTTTTGTTTGAAATACAAATATTATAATAAAGGGTAACAGAAGATAAAGTATAGATTTGGGTTATTGGATAGTTTAACGGATAAAAAAATATGTAAGGGGATTTATTTTAATTTTTAATTTTAGGTTTAAAAAAAAATTGAAAAGAAAAAAAAATAGAAGAATGAATATCACATATATAAGACGATTAATATATGAAGAATGTTGTGAGAGTCAAATAAATTTGGATTGTATCATTATATTATTTATTATCTATCTTAATATTTTTAGAGTAGAAAAAAATGGAGGAATTAACTTATAGGGTCATTTTTACTAGCGGGTCTAGTTTGGAGAATTGGGGTCTAAAACCTTTTAAAGTCATTTTGAGGCAATAAATAATGTTTTTTTGGATCAATAATTTTTTTTTAGTGTGGGACCTCAAGAAGTTTTTCTACACTCAAATACCTTTCAAATGGTGCAAGAATCACGTTAATCAAAGTGAGTATTAAAAATTTAAGCCACTCTTAAGGTGATCTACCGAGTTGACTAGCATGGTATAAATGGATGCCATGTCAACCTCGTTACTCATGCATATGAGACTAGTCACATGTGGACTTGGAAGAAAACTCTAGAAGGTTCAAACCTATAACTTTAGTTGAGGGTTAAGAAAGTCAAAACTTACCCCTACATGGATTTAAAGCTAGGTTAAATATCGGGCCACTAGGAGGAGTAGGGATTCCATTTGATGCTATTGTAATTTGTTCCATAGTTGAGTAGAGAAAATATGAGTGGGAAGTTAGAGATGATAATAGAGGGTCAAAAAAAATAGTAGCCATATAGGCCATAGTCCTCGAGTAACTTCATAGAGAGTACCTCTTTTGTTGTACTTGCACATTTTCCATACTAGAGAAAAGAGACTAGAACAATCTCACCTTATCACTAGGTTTACTTCGTATGGGTTTCCCAAGGTAATTAGAGAAATTTTGAGGTCTAAAACGAGCCTCCTAAGGAATATTATAAAATAATGGTGGAAATAATAAAATAATATTAGGTTGTCCTCATCAAGTTTTGGAGGGAAAAAAAGAAAACCTACTTTTCTTATCTCCCTACAATTTTACCCAAATTTCGAGTGGGAGTACTTTTTTGATGTATAATTTAATTTTGCATCCAAGGAGTTCCCATGTTGCATGCTTTCAATGGACCCTCGCTACACAATTTTTTCATGTATTTCACATTTTTTCGTGTAGCGGGGTCCATCAAAAGTATGCAACATGGGTACTCATTGGATGCAAAATTAAATTACGCATCCAACGAGTTCTCCCTGCTCGAAATTTGAGTAAAACCGTAGGGAGATACATTGAAAATACAAGTTGAAAATGTAGTTTCTATATTTTTTTTATTTTTTATTTTTTTACCTTTTTTAATCCAAAAAATGGTGAATCATCCCCATGGTTGACATCATCATATTGAATCCTATCAATTCTTATAAAGTTGATTTTTGTTGTATATTTTTTGTTTTGAGGCTCATTTTTTACCTCAAAATTCCTCTAATGAATTCTTTGTATCTATTGTAGATGGTGTGTTTATTTGTTTTTATTTTCTCGTTTCTCACACTTCATCTATTTCAATTAATTAAGTAGAAATTTAGCTAACCAAAGAATCAAGAATTTATGAAAAAAATTAACAATAAAAAATTGAATAATTTTATCGATTTGTTTTGACAAGTTGTTCCAGTGGAATATCCATGAAAGTTTACATATCATATTCATATCACAAAAAAGTTATTTATGAATTTTTGTGGGAAGTTACTGAGGGGACCGAGAAAGTAATTTAAGCATAAAGTCACGAAACCCTAGCCATGTGCAACGATTTTATTCAAAACAAACTTCACAATCTAGCAAAAAAAGAGATTCACAAGAGTGGAAGTGTAGGTTGTCGACTTAAATTAAAATATGGACCTCCTTACGATGGCTCTAGTAAATAAGGTTGGAATTAGAGACTATGGAGGTTCTAACTCAAAGGTTAGATCAAAGGGGAAATTGAGAGATCATGTAGACCCATAAAAGGAGTCAAGAAAAGGACTTGAGAAAGAACAATTGAGTTCAAGTATCATCAACCATTCATAGTCTCTATTCAAGATGGAAGTGAAGATGCACATAAATCCATACGAAGGTGATAAAAATGCATTAAAAATAATTAATTGGTTGCATCAATTAAAATTTTATTTTAGCATCCACCATATAGATGGGGGGGGCATAAAATATCATTTTCCATACTAAAGTCGGAGGGCCGTGCTCTAACCGGTGAGAAATCCACATGGAAATACTTAGGCTAGAGTGTGATCCACTAATAATTAAGTGGGAGGACTTCAAAACCTTCATTAAGTCTCAATACTACCCTATTGGGTGTAGGGGACCAATGGATATGATGGCACTACTTCAAGAAGAGGCAAGGGAAAAGTGTACATTAATGCACCACCGAGTTTAGGAAGATGACCATCATGTTGGTGATCTCTACCAAGAGTCCAAATGTACTCCTCAATTATATGGGGGGGTTTACATGACCATCTACACAACCAAGTGATGCTCTTCAAGGCAAGAATAATGAACGAGACATGTGTGCAATTGCATTATCTAGAAAGCATAAGTTAAATGAAAGGGTAGAAAAAGTGGCTCAAAGTAGAAAGAGCACTAGGAAGCTTCTAAGGAGGGGTAGAAGAAGTGGAAAGGGGGGAAATGATATGAAGATATTAACAACCGCACATCAATGCAAAGATACTAGCAACCATTGTAACCACTAAAACATTGATGGTCATATTAAGGAGAAGTGTTGGAAGCTATATCCAAAGTTGAACCCATAGAACCACAAGAAGGATTCAAAGAAAGAGAATATTTTAGCCATATATTCGAGCAATCAGAGTGCATAGAAACTTTGATATGGATGATAATATTGTCTACATATCGGTGTAAAAAATAGGTTTCAAACTTGAGTAGCCTTCATCACTAGGAAGAGAAGGACATGGCTAAATTATTCCATACTAAAATTTGGGCCAAGATGACCAAGATATATGCCTAGTTGATCGGGTTCATAGGATAATATCATAGAAACAAATATAGTAAACAAACTTGGATTGTATGTTCACAATCATCCTAGCCCATATCCATTGGAATGGGTAAATAAGGATGCATAAATAAAGGTAACAAAACAATGTAAGATACAATTTTCTATAAGTTCTAATTATATTGATAAACTAAAATTGGATGTAGTCCAACTTGATGTATGTGAAGTCTTGTTTGGGAGTCCATAAATGTGAATAAGGGATGAATATTCATGCAAAGAGTCAACTAATACCAATTCATCAAGGATTTGAAATCCTTCATCATCAACGTGCATAAAGGGAGAGTCTTATATTTCACTTGGGAAACCTAACCAAGCTAAGGAGTCGATTAGTTCCAACAAAGAATTTTTTTTTTACTCTTCTTAAGAGAAAATCAATTTGGTGATGAGCTTAATTAGGGAAAAGGGAACCACAATAGAAAGGGGTAATTAAAGGGAAAAAACACGACCAGAAGGGTTGATACATGCATGAATTTTCTAGAGTTGAAGGACACCACCTAAGAGGGGAAGTGGAGCACGAGGTGTAGATCTGCTTTTAAATATTCGTAAATACACAGTTTTTTCTAGAAGTAACAAAAGAGAAATAAAGAAATTGAAAGAAGTAGTTAGATAATATAAAAGATTCAACCAAGTACCTCACCTTGTGGTCACTTATCATCATTGTACAAAGAAGGATGGGACTTGGTCAATGTACCTTGATACAAGCAGTTAAACAGCATTTTGCTAAAGGATAGGCACTTCAATTTCTCCGTATATCGATGATCTGCTAGATTAGTTGGCAAATACGGTGCCACTTTACCAAATGGAATTAAACTTAGGATACCACCAAGTCTTCAAGTCAAAGAAGAGGTCCCATCAGTCTACCTTCAAACCAAAAAATGTTTGTATGAATGGTTTTTCATGCCATTTGTTTACGAATACACAAACAATATTTATGAGATCAATGAATAATGTTATTCTCATTCAACACTATTTGTTAAATTACAAAAATTATTTGGATGATATACTAGTTTACAATGCTACCAAGGAAGAGCATATCTTGCTCTTAATAAAGGTGCTAGATACTTTAAAAAAGCACCAATAGCTATAAAACCTCAAGAAATGAGTTTTTCTAAAATTGTTTGGTGTATTTTTGGTATGTGATTGATGGATGGGAGCTTAAAATAGATCTTGAAAAGATGGAGGGCATTATGAAATGGTAGGTGCCTACAAATTTTTTTGAATTTAGGAGTTTTGTTGGGGTATAACAATACCTATAGAAGTTCATAACTTCATATTTCACAGTAGCTGCACTGCTCCATGTCATAATAGTGAGTCACAAGAGTTTCTAATGGGAGAAGAGTCAACAAAAGGCCTTTGAAGTTGAAAAATAAAATCAATCAAGCACTAGTTCTTGTGTTTCCAAACTTGTAGAAGCCCTTCAAAGTGGAGATAGATGCAATTGGGTATGCCATGGGAGTAGTCTTGATGCAAGGAAGAAGGCCTATGTGCTATCATTTTGAAGTATTTCCTTGATCTGTATTTGAAAACTTAAGAGTTTATGGTAAAATTTGCAAGTGAAAAGATTAGGGTTTTTAAACACTTATGTCAATTTCATTAACACATTAACATGCTTTAAAAATCATTTTTTCAGAAATTAAAGAAGACATCAGTACCATAATAGTATACAAAAAACAACAAATGATGAAGGATCCTGGGCTACATTTCTTGGTCCATCTTCTAATGGTTGGGCCTCTTTCATTATGCTCAAAAACGTGTGTTTACATCAAGTTACAGTGCTCAGAATGCTAAAACAATGTCTCCAATGGCTCTGTGACAACAAAAAACCCCTAGTGAGCTCTTTCTACTCCAAAAAAGGTCAAAAAATGAATGAGTTATGCTCCAATGAAGTTTTATGCTAATTGTCCAAAAATGCGCACTTCCCTGCTATCTGTCCTACATTTTCTGCCTTTTCCGGTCGCGTGGGGCGACAAATTTCCCCCATGCCAGTGAGATTCCTGTCGCAACGGGTGTAATTTTTCGAAGGCGAATGTTGGCCTCAAACCACATAAAAATGTGCCACTTGGTGCTCTCTTGGTTTTTGGATGCGAGGTTTGTTTCAAACCGCTCCAACTGATTTCGACTGCACTTTGACTGAGTTTATGTGGTGGTAGGGTTTCCACCGTGGGTTGGCGTTAGAGGGAACCCTACCAATGTAGGTTCCACTCCCCTCTCGACAGCCTGACTGTGGCATAAACTTTAACCTAGGTATGTGAACTGGTACATAACTCTGACTGCCAATGTTAACACTACATTATCTATCGCTCCAGACCCATAACATTACCATTGCATAACCGATGATTCTCTAATTATTCACATGTGGACTGTCGAGTCTAATTTTCAGAATTAACATCCGCTCCAGACTGTGCGCCAGCATAAACCATAAAATTTATTGTTGAAACCATGTTCAGATGCGTTCACCATAGCACTTGAACGTTAGGTTAATTGCTTCATGACTTCGTCAAGACTTTGCATATAATTATATTACATGGTTTCATTGTATGCACCACCAGTTGCCATATAGTTGGCAAGGAATTTGGTTAAATCTGTTAAACATAAGGTTTTTGGGGTCATTGTAATACATGCCCGCAGTTTATTTGTGGTGTTCAAACTTTGGTGATAACGTATATATCATATATTTTTGGGCTGGGGTTACCCCAAACACCTGGTTTCACACCACGTTGTGTGGGTTGGGTGGACCAGGGGCTAGGGGTTAACCCGGTCACGACACCCCAATGCAACCCTCCAGAATTTTAATAAAAATATGCAAACAAGCATTATAAGAACAATTGTAGCAGGACTGGTGGTATGCATGAGGTATCAGTTTCAAATCCCATGGAGCTAGTTTTACCCCGTAACAAAAATTTACACAAATGAGTGGAGGTCACGTGGCAACCACTAATTGGCCCACATGGCACTCCCTAATTGGGATAACTTAATAAACCATCAACCAAAAAAACAACACCAAATCTCGACTAATAACATCGCGACAAGTGGAAGTCAACGATTGGTCCACAAAAACACACAATCAACCCAATCAAATGCCAAGTCAACGTATAGACTATTGGTCAGGTGTACATGCACCCAATTCCTTTTTTTGTTTTGTTTCCCAACTCATACAAAACGTGATAGAAGGAGCATCCGATGTCAGATTTGAGTGAAACAAGTTTCGTCGAATTCAGGGCGACCAAATTTACACTTTGGCGCTGGTTTTGAGCCAATATGATCAATTTGAATTTTGAGCATTAAACTGATCCACCGGATCATTCCTCCCCATTGGAATATTTTGGACCTCCAAAATCTCTTTATCAGTCAAAAAATAGATGAGGGTATAACTCCCTCACCCTTCCATTTTCAATCCACTGAACTTTAATTGAATTTGACACTTTGAGCTTTTCGTGAAAATACATAATTTCCCCTGATTTTGGAGTCCTTGTCTTGCTATCATAGATGACATATTGCTGCAATTTCTGATAATATGCAAAAAAAAAAAACTGCCTCTGAAGGAATAAACACATTCCCTCCTCGGTCTTCAATCAAAGGAAACTTAAACAATCTCAAATTCTTCTCACCTTGAACACTATTGACATGACGATGCTTAACATGTCTAGCCTTGCACTTGTTTCGAATCTTGACCAAATTTGATTTCCATCACCATGCACCTTATGTTTTCAAAGCCAACACATTATGACACCCACAAGAAGAAATTTTGGAACCAATGTCCTCTTTTTCAAAGTGATTTTTAATTTTCTCTTTGACCCCTGCATTCTTTAACACTCGCATCTTCTTCACACCAATGTTCAACAATGATGCATGCTGCTGCAAATTTACTTCATCTTGTTTACCTCTTTTAGGAGGAAACATGTTAACTTCTGAAACATAATATCACATTCATTAGAAACATCAATGAAATCATATTTTACATTTCATTCATATTCTTGAAAGGTCTCATTTGCAACATCTTTATGCTTGAACATTAACAATGCAAAATTCTGACTAACATTGACAATTCTCTTCATTTGTACAACATTCATAAGAGACAAACTCATTTTCTTACCACGCGTTCTAAAAATGTATTCAATCCCATTCTTGAGCAAGTGATACTTATTCTAATGGCAATGAAAATATGATCTCCTATCATAAAGATATGGGTTTCCCAAAACTATATCACATATATCAAGCGAAACTACATCAAGTTCAACTTCATCAAGAAAGTTTACATTGATTTCAAATCTGAGTATGAAATTCATTTTCACCTGCAATTTTTCATTCTCACATACCTAACCTAAAGGATATGGTTTAGGATGTGGAATGGTCTCTAAATTTAACTTCTTGACATTGTCTTCAGAAATAAGATTTTCTTGTGAACCACTATCAAACAATGTGTCTATCTTGGTATGCTTTGAAATAACTCTAATATGGAAAAGATCAATTCTTATTTTTTCATCTTGAGTATCATCGAGACAACTTGAAGAACTAGTACTTACAATTTCCTTACCTTTCAAATCCATTGTTGTGATATTTGTTTCATCTCCAGAATCAGAACCTAAATCACATTGTGTAGTTGCAACTATCTTCTCCTTCTCCATCCTTTTAAACTTTTTGGGTCTCATCTCTGGATGAAGTTTCCAACAATGATCTTCATCATGGCCATCCTTTGAACAATGTTTGCATGTGATTTTTTCTTTCTCCATCTTGATGGAAACATTCTTCTTTCCTTTTCCCTTGAAATTACCCTTTCCTTTTTCTCTAGACTCAAATGTATTGTCACTTGTTTCATACGAAACATGTTTCCATCTTGCCTCTAGATGTGTGGCATGTACACAAAGTTCATCTAAACTTGTAGGGTTAAACATGAGAACAATGTGTCTTAAATAACTATGCAAACCTCCAATGTATTTAAGCAAAGTGTCCTGAGATGAAAAATATACATCCAATATCAATGCTCTTCTACTAAAATCTTGAGTATAGATTTGCACACTTTGTCCCTTTCCTTGCCTAAAGTTTTTCCAATCCATTATATCTTTCTGAATGTATGCTAATGGATAAAAAATTCTTCTCAATTCAGCAACAAAATCATTCCAAGAGATTAAGACCTTTCGATGTTTCTTCATGTCCTTTTGAGTTTTGGCTTCCAACCAAATGAGTGCTGCACCTTCCAACCTTTATGAAGCAAGCTCAATTTTGGTTCCATCATCCTTGATCCTTTATATCCTGCAAGAAACTTCAATATGATGAACCCAATCATCTAATATCTCAGCATTTACCTCTCCATCATACATAGGAAAATCAAACTTTATGTCAAGTTTCAGAAATTGACTTTTACCATGCCCCTTTGGAGAATGTGGAGGTGTTTGTGAAGGGGTTCTTATGGAAGATGATGATGGTGAAGATGGTAGTGAGGATGGAGGTGAAGAGAATGGTGGTGTCAAAGGTGGTTTGTCACCATTCCCTCCATTCCCTTTTTGAGTCTTTTCCCCATCTCCTCCACCTCCTCTTGAAGACTTATCTCCCTTTGGAGGATTGGAGCTCTCACCTTGCAATCTTGTGTTTCTCTCTTCATAGATAACTTTCACCATTTGTGTCATGTCAAAGAATTCTTATCTAAAATCCTTTTCATCCTCTTGCATATTTTTAGGATCTCCTTCATGTGACATGACTGTTGAAGCTTCAGGTGCAACTTGAGGTGAAATTTGTGGTGGATATTGTGGCAATTGTGCTCTCCTTGTCCTTGACCTAACTTGAGAAATTAAAACCACAATTTTTCCTTCTCCTCTCTTGAGCTTCAACCTTGTAAGCATTAGAAACACTTGCAAACAAATTAAACCCTCAAAGAAACAAAGAACCAAATCTCTGATGCCAAACTGATCTGTATTTTAAAACTTGAGAGTTTATGGTATAATTTGCAAGTGAAAAGATTAGGATTTTTAAACACTTATGTCAATTTCATTAACATAACATGCTTTAAAACTCAGTTTTATAGAAATTAAGGAAGACATCAGTACCATAACAATATACACAAAATAACAAATAACGAAGGATTTCACCCCTCATGGGCTACATCTCTTGGTCCAACTTCCAATGGTTGGGCCTCTTTCATTATGCTCAAAAAAGTGTGTTTACATAGTTACAGTGCTCAGAATGCTAAAACAATGTCTCCAATGGCTCCAGGACAATAAAAAACCCCTAGATGTCCTCTTTCTTCTTCAAAAAAGGTCAAAAACTAAATGAGTTATGCTCCAATGAATTTTTCTGCTAATTGTCCTACAATTTGCACTTCTCTGCTATCTGTCCTACATTTTCGGGTTTTTGCAGCCACATGGGGTCACAAATTTTCCCCGCGCCAAGGAGATTCCCGTCACATCGGATGCAATTTTTCGGATGGTTAAATGCACTGTGTCAGCCTCAAACCACATAAAAATTCGCCACTTGGTGCTCTCCTAGCCGTTGGATGCAGGATTTGTTTCAAACCACTCCTACTGATTTCAACTACGCTTTGACTGAGGTTATGTGGTGGTTGGGTTTCCACCATGGGTTGGGGTTAGTAGGAACCCTCCCAAAGCAGGTTCCGCACCCCTCCTGATGACCTGAATATGGCATAAATTTTAACTTCGACATGTAAACTCGTACATAACCCTGACTTCCATTGTTAACGCTACCTTATCTGCCGCTCTAGACCCATAACATCAACCACTTCATAACCACTGATTCTCTAACCGTTCACATGTGGATTGTCGAGCCTAATTGTCAGCGTTAACATCCACTCCAGACTATGCTCCAACATAAACCATAACATTTACTGCTGAAACCATGTTCACATGCGTTCACCATAGCACTTTACCATCAGGTTAACTGTTTCATGACTCCACCAAGACTTTGCATATAATTATATTGCATGGTTTCGTTGTATGCATTTTCAGTTACCATATAGTTGGCAAGGAATTTGGTTAAATGCGTTAAACATAAGGTTTTTGGGGTCGGTGTAATACATGCCTGCAATTGATTTATGTGGTATTTCAAACTTTGGTGATAACGTATATATCATATAGTTTTGGGTCAGGGTTACCCCAGACCCCTAGTTTTCCACCACGTTGTGTGGGTTGGGTGGACCGGGGATTAGGGGTTAACCCTAGTCCCGACCCCCTAATGCAACCCTCCGAAATTTTAAATACGCAATGCACCCATATTATTATAAGAACCATTTGAGCGACACTGGTGGAAGGCTTTGTTGGTATGCGCGAGGTATTAGTTTCAAACCCCATGGAGGTATTTCGACCCCGTAATTTTTTTTAACACTAATGAGTGGAGGCCACGTGGAAACCACTGATTGGCCCACGTGGCACTCCCTAATTTGACTATCTCAATAAACCATTAAACAACTAAAAAACACCAAATCTCAACCAATAACATCGTGACAAGTGGTAGTCAACAACTGGTCCACAAAAACACACAATCAACCCAGTCAAATGCCTAGTTAACATACAAACTGATGACTCAGTGTACCTGCACCCAATTCCAAATTTTTTTATGTTTTCCAATTCAGAGAGAACATGATATCGGGAGCATCTGATGTCATATTTGAGTGAAATGAGTTGTGTCGGATTCAGGGAGACAAGATCTACGTTTTGGCGCTGGCTTTGAGCCAATATGAGCACTTTGAATTTTGAGCATTAAACGGATCCACCAAATCATTCATGGGCTCGTTTTCACTACCCTACATGTGACAAGGAAATCTATGGCCTAGTGAAAATAATAAAAAGTGAAAACACTATTGGATTGGAAAGAATACCATCATCTGCATAGATCACCAATAGCTACAGTATTTGTATGCCTAGACTAATCTACAATATTATAGACACTTAAAGTGAATGGTGCTATTAAAATAACTTCATTTAATCACCGAGTAAAATAAGGGAAAGAAAAACAAGTTGGGCGTCATGATTTCAAGGCCATGTACATCAAAAATTACAATTTTGGGAATTTTGATGTGCATGGAGTCGTTCACCCATGAAGCATATAGATAGGCATACACAGAAGATGAAGAATTCAAGGAGGAGTTTTAACAACTATATTCCCACACTCATGTAGAAGATGGTGACATCAAAGTTGACTAACATCTTCAAAATAGGTTACTCTACAATCTAAACAAGCTTTATGTTCCTCAAGGTGAGTGATTAAAACTTATCAAAGAGGCTCATGCCTCCAAGTTTGTAGGGAATTCTTGTGTTTGGAATACAATTCCAACTTACATAGATATGTGTACTGGCCAAAAATGCAATAATATTCAACATGTTATATTAGAGGATGTATACTTTCTTGCACCAAAAATCTCAATAACAGGAAATAAGGTCTATACCATCCCTTATCAATACTCACTCATCCCTGGGAAAGCATTTCCATTAATTTTTTGGGAGGTTTACCAACAAATAGGAAGAGACATGATTACACGTTTGCTGAAGTTGATGGGTTCAAAAATATGCGCAATCTCACGCCCTATAAAAAGACCATCAAAGGGAAAGAAGCAACAAACTTGTTATTTGAACAAGTTTGGGTGAACTTTGGGATAACAAGGAGCATCATTTTAGATAAGGACACTAGATTGCTAAATGCATTTTGGACTACATTGTGGGACAAGATGGACACAAATTTAAAGAAGTCAACAACATTCCATCCCCATACAGGTGGACAAATAAAATTAGTTAATGGGACTTTGGTGTGACTTTTGAGATGTTACAATTAGAAGCATTTGAAGACATCAGATGAAAACTTGATCTATATAAAACACTCTTATAATAGAGTAGTCCAAATTTTTATTGGTAAGTCCCCTTTTAAAACTTGTTTTGGATATTCCCCCCTTCACCTTTGGATGTTGTATATGCACAATAAGGAGAAGTGAGGAAGGATCTTCATAGGGGATACATTAAGAGCCAAAAAAAATGTTGAGAAGATTAGGCAGATCCATTTGTAAGTTTATGAGATATTGAAGAAGTTGCAAGAAAGATACAAGGCCAAGCATGATCAACACATAACAAAGAATTCATTTAGAGTGGGAGACCAAGTATGGTTATATTTGAAAAAATAAATACTACAAGGTCTTGGTAAGAAGATCAAGGATTTACAGTATGGTCCTTTCAATATTTTAGAAAAGGTGGGAGATAATGCTTACAAAATCAATCTACCCCCATGCATGCACATTTATTCAATAGTGAATATAAAGAATCTCAAAGTATATGAGCCTTCCATTTTGGATTGAGAGGAGGGGCGGGTCCTACCTTCCATAAAGGACTTAGAATTAGATGCTCAAGTAGAGTTGAAAAACGACACAATTTTGGAGAAGAGGACCAAAACTATAGGATAAGGGAAGCATGACATTTGTCAAATCTAGTTGAAAGGATAACTTCGAAGCAAAGAAAATTGGCACTCCATATATAAGGTAGAGGAAAAATTTCCTCACTTCATTTAGTAAACATTTTGGGGATCAAAATCATCCCAAAATGGCAAGGTATGATTTGGATTATATTATATTATTTCTTATCTATCTTGATGTTTTTCATAGTGGAAAAATGAGGGTCATTTTTATTAGCGAGTCCTAGTTTGTAGAATTGGGGTATGAAAAAATTTAGAGTAATTTTGAGGCATTAAATAACATATTTTTTGGGTAAATTTTTTATTTATTTAGTGCAGGACCCTTGTTCTCCACTCATATACCTTTTCAATGATGCAAGAATAATGTTCGTTGGAGTTCATATGAAAAATTTATGCCTCCCACAAGTTTCCCTATCGTGTTAACCACATGATGGATGCCATATAAGGCCTATTACTCATGCATATGGGGTTAGCCATGTGTTTACTTCAAGAAGGCTCTAGAAGGGTAAAACCCACAACTTTAGTTGAGGGTTGAGGGATACAAAACTTACCCTAGTTGGTTATTAGGATATGTTAAATACTAGACCACTAGGAGTAGGGATTCCATTCTATGTTATTTTATTTTGTTCCATAGTTAAACAAAGCAACTAGGAGTGGGAATTTAGAGAGGAAAAAATAACAAGTTAAGATTCTATAGTAGTTATATAAGCCATAGATCTTAAGTAACTCCATACAAAGTATCTATTTCTTTGTAAGTGCACATTTTCCAAATAAGAGAAAAGAGAGGAGAGCAACTTCACCTTTTAGCTGAGTTTTCTCTTGTAATGGTTTCCTTGAGAAAATATCTGTTTCTATTGTGGATGGTGTTTGTATTTCTTTATGTCTTCTATTTCTCACATTTCAACTATTTCAATTAATTAAGTAAAAAATTAGCTAACTAAAGAATCAATAATCTAAGGAAAAATTAACAATAATTTTTTTAGTAATTTTATCAAACTTCTTGCGATGAACTATTCCAATGGAATATGCATGATAGTTTACATATGAATATACAATCATTTTTTTAACCATGGGATATCGGTACCTTGTTAAAATGATTTGAGCTAGGTCCAAGATCAAATCGATTGGTTGCCACTATGACCTAAGAGTATCTCCAACAATCCACAAGCCAAACAAACCAATAATGTTTGGCTTATAAAGGGTCAAGATGTCCAAAAACACACCCATCAAGAATTCCCTTTCTAACCTTATTACAATGATCAAATTTTTCATTAAAAATTAAATCCAAATAAATAAAAAAACATGAAAGCCACCTCCCAAACTATTATCTTTCAACTAAATATAAAACCATTAATTAAAATAATTTTAATAAGTAAAAATCTGGAATCTATATATTTAACTTATGCATTACAAAATGTGGTTAGTTTAATTTGTATTCATAACTTATCGCACAAGCAATGGCGATGGTCGATGGATTTCATTCACAACCATTAGCGTCTAAACCTATGATTTTGTTTTCTATAAAGATAAATCCTATGAAAGAAAAATGTGCCATTGGCATGCATTGATAGTGTGTATCTTCTTTACTGAATTTACTTTACAAAGTAAATATTACTTAAAAATGTGGCAGACAACACAAGTCAACTTGTTCTCCCTCCATTTGTTGAACATGTGAGATGAATTATTGACTATCTTGATGAGTTAACATCATAGTTATCCATCTATGAAGAATTGTGAAGGTGACTTGTACTCCCTCAAAGACAATAAACATCAAATTCAAATTACATTGAAATTCATGTATCAAAGGTAAAAAAGTTTATGTCAACAACAATTTCAATCAATGATTTTAATAATTATTCATTTTCACAAATTGTGTGTATTTTGGAAATGAGATTCATGAGTCACTCCAAGAAGTTTTTATAGGCATTAAATTTTTTATTAATTAAATATAAAAAAATTTATATACATAATTTATTTTATTTTTTTAAATAGAATTTAAAAATAAAATGAAATAAATAAATATAAAAGAACAATATTTAATTTTAATTGTATCGGTAAATAAGAATATATTATATATATATTTTTAATAAAAATAATAACAATATTTGATTTTTATTATTTTGATAAGTTAGTTAAAAAAAAAAACAAAATTGAAAATGGAAATGAAAGAAAAATTATAATTTTTTTTTTAAGAATAAATAATTGTATTACTTTTTAAACCAGAGGTTATATGAGAGTACTAGAGGTTTTAGATTGGATGGTCACTGAGGAAACCAAACCATATTAAAATCTGTATTCGTTTAAGAGAAACCTGAGGATTTAAGAAGTTGCTTAAGGATTAAAAAAGAAAACACATATATTGAAAGTTAGGCCTTCAAGGCCATGACAAAAAGACAAAGAAACCAATAATTGATAAACTAAAAACATAATAAGATTCAATAGGCTTGGAGGATGGATATGAGTATGTTGCTACAACCTGGATTGTCTCCTTGTTGTTGCTTTGATGAACATCCAAAAATAGGGGGGATACCAAGGTGTTTCTTAATGCACTCCAGTTGATGGTATAGGGTTGTCATGTGCCGATGTAGGTGTTCCATGGATAGGAGGATGTCCTCTCTATTTCCTTGCCTATCTAGTAAGATTTTTTTGAGTAAATCCTTCATGTGCCAATACAAGTCCATTGTGTACATGTATTGATTATATCATCCACATGGGTGTCCTGCATTAGGCACCCAATAATGCACCCAATCAGCCATATATGACAGTAACTCCATGTTCGAGAGAATACATCATAGGTTTTTTATTTCCCTTTCATACTATGAGATTTTTTCGTAAATAGGAGGCAAGGTGAGACCCCGAAGATGGATTTCAAAGTCATCAACTCTCAGCTGAGCCCATGTGTTGCCCTAATTTCCATGCTCCTAATACTACACTAGCCCCCGACGAACATGAGCTCTCTAACGAGGCTCATTGGATGCATGAGGAGGAAAGCTAAGCCTGATAGTGAGGAGTGGGGTGTCAAAGAAGAGATAGGGGTGGACGGAGGGTCAACCGTTCACAAGAAAGTGCACCCATAATAGTGTCTAGGGTAGGGTTTCAAGTCAAGAGAGGGTCAAATAAGAAGAAAAATATCTAAGAAAGGATGGGTCCAAAGAGAGGGTGCACCCCAAAGGTCAAAGTGTTGAAAGAGAATGAGGTTCCAACAAGAATGCAGGGGATAAAAAAATTTAATCATAAATCTTCCGGGAAATCACATAAGGAATTTTTGGAACCTACGCGTTTCGAACTACCAACTGTAGTTCATCATCAGGATAATGAAGATTAGCTAATCAGACATACACATTTATAACAGGAAGAGAGAAGCAGCGGTCAAAACCCAAAGAGTTAAAAAATGGTAAAAAATAAGAAAAATTATAAAATAATCCAAAAAATGTAACTAACCTCTTCTAAAAATTAAAAATGGTCAAAAATAAAACTACAATTAAAAATATAAAAATACAAAATTACCCATTCCTATCAACCATAACAACTAAATTAACTCCCCCAACAGAAATAAGAGTTAATTTAGTTAATTTCTATTGGGGGAGTTAATTTAGTTGTTATGGTTGATAGGAACGGATAATTTTGTATTTTTATATTTTTAATTGTAGTTTTATTTTTGACCATTTTTAATTTTTAGAAGAGGTTAGTTATATTTTTTGGATTATTTTATAATTTTTCTTATTTTTTACCATTTTTTAACTCTTTGGGTTTTGACCGCTGCTTCTCTCTTCCTGTTATAAATGTGTATGTCTGATCAGCTAATCTTCATTATCCTGATGATGAACTACAGTTGGTAGTTTGAAACACGTCAGTTCCAAAAATTCCTTATGTGATTTCCCGAAAGATTTATGATTAAAATGTTATGGATCACAGAAGCTTGCACTCTTGGATAAAAAATTGTCAAGTGGAAATAGAAGCCAAAAACATAACATAGGTGGAGTTTGAAACTAAGCCACCTAAAGATGTAAGAGAAATAAATAACCAGAGGATGAGGAGAATCGACCTGCAATAGGGTAAGGCTAGCCTTCTATCAAGATGGCATTCCACTGCACCAATGCTCCCGATCCAGGTTTGAAAAGAAAGAGATGTCTTTGTTTAAGAGAAACTTCTAGTGGGAAACACAAATTGAAATTCGAAGATGGGAAAGGAAAACATTGTCATTATGGACCAAAGCTCGTTAATGAATTGGGATTCCTTTCCGAGAAACTCTCTATGGAAGTTGAGAAGGTATAAGAGTTGTATGACCAAAGGAACAATTTGTTGTGTGCATGGTGTGTAGGACTAGGCAGGGTCAAGCTTGTGACCAAGGGCCTAGCTCCTTCGCAAGAAATGATACTGAGTTTCTCGAGCCTCCAATTTAACCCCTTAAAAAGCTCAACATTGCCAAAGAGCCTTCTGTTCGTTGGATGTGATGTGGGTGGTAACCAAAACCTGATCATTGAAACTCCTCATTAATGGAAATACAATTCAACCAGTCTCACAAGACAAACAAGTCAAGTGAGAAGGTGCGAAGATCATCTATCAGAGTGAATGTATTTGAAATTGATATGAAATGTAGGGGTGGTGATCTATTTGATGAATGTCAAACAAAAAACTAATAGCATTCCCATGCTAAGATCGTGCTACATGTTTGAACAATTAAGGGGGTGTGCTACCACATTTCCCAATAATGTGGCCAGGTGAGACAGCGTTAACCTGCCCCCCACCCTCTCATGTGTGAAACAACCTATCTAGAAAAGAAAAATTATAACTTTATAAGAAAATAGAAAATAAAACAATAAATATAAATATAAATATAATATTTTATTACATTGTCAATAAGATTAAATGATCATATAGAATAATGGAAATTATATTTTATGCTACATTTTCAAAGAGATCGTGAAATTGGTTTACTCTAAAGGATCCAACCCGATTCCCTCTACCTAAAGGGTTCTTTGCCTTCTTCATTGCACCAAGAGGGGCATTATATAGCTTAGTATGGCCTCGATGTGTAAGTATGTCGAAAGCCAAAATAAAAAACTAATTTTTTCTTTAAATAAAATACAAATAATGTCGGCTTTAAAAATAACTTACATAACTATATAAATAAACAATTAAAAATAAATTTAAACAGTACAATTTAAAATATGAAGAGTTTTATGAACACTCAAAAAAGAGATATGGTAAATAAATAAAAATATAATTAAACTAGAAGTATGGTAAATAAATAAAACCTATTTTTATACTTACTCACGAGGTATGGTAAATACATAAAACTATAAATAAACTAGAGGTATGGTAAATAAATAAAACCTCTTTTTATATTTACTCGATAAACCTCTTTATATTTACAAAAACTCAAAAAGAAGTTTTATTTAGGTGAAGCCTATGGGCCAAATACCATGGGAAAAATTATTATTAATACCATGGGCCAAATACCATATTTATAAAAGAGGTATAAAAAGGTAGGGTAAATAAATAAAAATATATCAAATAGGAGTAGAAATCAGCCTATGGACCAAATACCACTAACATTAATACTAAAATATCAATATTAATATTGTTATTGTTGTTATTATACTAGCAATTGCACCATATGTTGCAAAAGAAATGTCTTAAGGAAATAGCAAAGGAAAGAGTAGCCTAGAAGAAATAAGTTGTTGTAAAGAAGGAGCCATCATGAAGGAATGAAAGGAAAATTTTGCTTACATGGAAGCAGGTCGTGGAGGTTTCAAAGATATTGATTATAAGAGTTATCAACCAGATAATTTTGTTATAGATATTGAAATAGGCAATTGTCAGTGAAAACATATATGTAAACCAACATAATGAAATAAGTTATTGCAGAGAAGGAGCCATCGTGAAGGAATGAAAGGCATATTTTGCTTCCATGGAAGCATGTCGTGGAGGTTTCAAAGATATTGATTAAAAGAGTTATCAACCATAAAATTTTGTTATAGATATTGAAATAGGCAATTGTGGGTGAAAACATATATGTAAACCAACATAATCTGTTCACATCTATAAAAAAAATTGTTATAGATATTGAAATAGGAAATTGGGGAGAAAATCCTTTGGTGATTAATAATCCTCTGAAACAAGCATGAAATGAGCATGTAACTCAAATAAGATATTTTAAATACATTCAAGTACAATCTATCTAGCATAGATGTAAATAAAGAGATTTTTTATAATCCAAGTATATGAAGAACAATAGTCTTGGTATACAAGAAAATGAATGTTATTTTAATATGGAGACATTTTTGGAAGGAGATATTGTTATTCATGTTATGGTTTATTTTCTTAACTCCAAAATACAAAATAATTTCACAAATTTAAGTTATAGTTTTATATTTTATAATTACAAATCTAGTTTCTTATTAAAATATTTTACACGCATCTATTCATTCAAATAAATTATATTTTGAATATATTTTATCCTATTATTTGATTACCAAATTATTGTACTCCCTACTAAGTAAAACAACTTTATTAATAAAGAATTGAATGCAAAATTGAAAGATTACTCAAGCGATAACTACTACAATATATAGAAGTGTTATTTATTTTATATGTCATTCAATTTCCATTATCTATTATCTTCAAACCCTATGGGGAGGTATTGAACATGGGAGCCAACTTTAGGCAAATAAGCAATCATATTGTCAACTTGGACCAAAAAAAAAAAATTATAATCCTAAAATAAATAATCATTTTTTTAAATATATAATTCAGTTTCATTTATTAAAAAAAAAAAAACAATATTAAGAACCTCCTAAAGTTATAAAAGGTAATTGCCATGAAAAATAAAAAATCTCATTATGACAACATACAAATTTTAATCTTAAATGAATCATTAAAAAAATAAAAAGGGAAAATAGATTTACTAGTTATATCATTAAAAAAGTCCACTTTCACAATCGAACATTAATTTTTAGAAATATTATTTTATAATTGTATATTTTAAGATATATATGTGATGATAATAATATTTTATATTCATTAACAAAACAAAACAAAATAGAAAGAGTATGTATGTAGTTACAAACTATTACAATTAAGTAATTAAAGGTAAATTTAGTATTAATTAAGAAATGAGAATTATGAACATTCATCATTATTTCTCAAGATAAATCATGTCCTATGAAATAATTTGGAAATTTTAAAAAATATCACATATTTTAAAAATTTTCGTTATTAATTTAATTTTTTATATTAAGAAATGCTACTTATGAATAATAAAACAATTGTAACATAAATAATATATAACAAAAAAACCATGTATTTTGGAATAGTAAAATAGTTGTATCAAAAATAATATAGAACAAGAAAAACTATGTATATTTGGATGTATGAAAATTTACATACATTTTATTAAGTAAAATTTTAAAAGAATAATGGTTATAAACAATTAAAAATAATTTTATTAAATAGTTAGTTTAGATATATATTATTTATCAGAGGGATCAATTCTCTTTTCACTCTAAAAGAGATTTGCATATCAAGACATTTGATCTCTTTTGGCTCTTAGTAGATCCTGAGTTAAGATTGATCTAGGCCATCTTAATTCCCCCCTTTAAATAAACTATATTCCACATGAATACCATGGGTCAATACCATGGGTTGTTTTTATAGTTTATTATTATTTTATTTTGTTACCTAAATTCAATTTAACTTATTAAAAAGAAAAAAACAAATACTACAAAAAAAATCATATATAAAACTATTTACATTTACATATAAAAATATAACAGACTTTTAGTAACAACATTTTAACTTAAAAGTCACCAAAACCTAAATTCAATCTAACTTATTAAAAAGAAAAGAAAAAAAACTAACATTATAAAAAATATATATAAAACTATTTACTTATGAATCGAATGGCCTAAAACATTTAAATCGTCTAACATTTGATCCAATGGCTCAGACATGAACACAGTGGCAACTAGGAAAGTTGTTTTCAAATAAGAATGCCTTACGGCATAATTACTAAAACTAAGATTGATATTAATATATTATAATATTAAAATTATTAAATTTAATAACTTTATATCAATAGGATATTAAATTTGTTATATATATACTCTAGATATATATGAGAGGGAATAACAAAGACATATGATAGAGGTGGAGAAATAGAGGGAGTGACAAGGGAGAGATGGAGATAAAATGAAGGAGAGTGGAGAGGTAGAGAAGGGTAAGAGAGGGAGAGGGAGACATAAATATGGAGGTGGGAGAGATAGAAGGAGAGAGGGAGGGAGAAGGAGAAAGGATTGGAGGGTGGAGAGAGAAAGAGAGCGAGAGATATAGAAAGGGGGAGAGAGGAATGATGATAGGATGAGAGAGGGAGGGATAGAGAGAATGAGTTGGAGGGGGAGAGAAGAAGAAATACATAGAGAGTGAGAAGTGGAGAGAGGGGGAGTGAGAAGGGGGAGAAGGAGAGAGAGTGTGTATGTTTAGGGGTGAGATAAAGAGACATAGAAGGAGTGATGGAGACAAGGGGGAGAGAAGGAGAGAGAATAAGAAAGGGATGGATATAGTAACATAGCTGGAGAGAGAGGGATAGAGTGATGGGGAAGAGAGAGGTTTTGAGAGAGAGAGAGAGAGAGAGGGAGAGAGAGAGAAAGAGTGAGAGAGACGGGAGGGGGGGTTGGGGGGGTGAAGAGAGAGGGAGGCAAGCGATAAAGGGAGACAGAGGAAGGATGATAGAGAGGAAGAGAGTGATGGGGGAATATATAGGATTGTAGGGGAAAGAGACAGAGAGTGAGTGAGTGATGGGGGAAGAGAGAGGGAGGTAGGAGAGAAAGGGAGAGAGAGTAAGTAAAAGAGAGGGGACTTGGCAGAGAGGAGGAGAGAGAGATACAAACATGGAGTTGGAGGGGGAGAGAGGGAGGGATAGAGAGATGTAGTTGGAGGAGGAGAGAGGGATGGATATAGAGATGGAGCTGGATGGGGAGAGACAGAGGGAAGAAGAAAGACATAAAGAGTGACAAGTGGGGAGAGAGAGGGAGTGACAAGGGAGAGATGGAGAGAGAGTGTGTATGTTTGGGGTCAGATAAAGAGACAAAGAAGAAGAGATGGAGAGAATGGGGGAGAGAAAGAGAGAGAGAGGCATTTAGTGACAAAGTTAGAAGGTGAAGAGAGAGAGAGAGATGGGAGAGAAAGTAAGAGAGAGAGTGGAGAGAGGTAGGAAAAGAGATATGTAAATGGAGGGGGAGAGAGAGGTTGGTAAGAAGAAATACATAGAGAGTGAAATTTGGAGAGAGAGAAAGAGGAGTGATAAGGAAGAGAGAGGGAGAGCGAGAGAGGATAGCAGGAGGGAATAGAGATATAAGAGGGGGAGAGGGAGGGAGAGGAGGAGGGAGTGATACATAGATAGATTGGAGAAAGCGAGTGTATGTTTTTGGGTTGATATAAAGAGACAAAGGGAGATAGAGATATAGAGGGAAGGTGAAGAGAAAGAAGAGATAGATGGAGACTGGGAGGGAGGGACAAAGAGATTGATAATTATGGAGTGAGAGAGTGCGTGCTTGTGAGGGTGAGATAAAGAGGCAAAGAAGGAGATATGGAGGGACATATAGATATATGGATGGGGGAGATAGGGAACAATATTTCTTACAATAGTTGCATTGATTTCAGTGTAGATGGTGATTTCTAATCCTATTTGATTGCTTGCACTAGATACATTTATTTTAGTGTAGCCTTTGATTTCTAATGATATTTGATTACTTTCACGAGATGCATTGATTTTTATGTAGATGATTTCTAATTCTATTTGATTGCTTGCACTAAATTCATTGATTTCAGTGTAGATGGTGATTTCTAATCCTATTTGATTGCTTGCACTAGATGCATTAATTTCAATGTAGATGTTGATTTATAATTATATTTGATTGCTTACACTATATGCATTGATTTCAATATAAATTATTTATAATCCTATTTGATTGCTTGCACTAAATGCATTAATTCAGTGTAGACAATGATTTATAATCCTATTTGATTGATTGCACTAGATGCACTGATTTTAGTGTATATGTTGGTTTCTAATCCTACTTTCTTACTTGCACTAGACGCATTGATTTGAGTGTAGATGTTTATTTCTAATCCTATTTGATTACTTGCATTATATGCATTGATTTCTATGTAGTTGTTTTTTTCTAATATTATTTGATTTCTTGCATTAGATGCATTGATTTCAGTGTATATGTTGATTTTTGATTTGATGTAAATGGATGTATGATGGTACATTAATTTTAAAGTCATTGGATTAATAGTATGCATTGATTTCAGTGTAAGCAAAAAAAATGATTGACAGTGTAGAACCATTTGTGTGTTATATAGTAATTAAACCTAATAATATTGGAGAGAAAAAGATACAAGGTATAAAGTTTATGACAACATCTTGAGCTAAATATTAAATGGTTTATGATTTATGATTTCTACTATATTTTTCATATAATCGATATGAAAAGTTGAAAAAACTAACAAGGGTGAAAATAAGAATAGTAGAAGAAAATAGTTTGAGATTGATCACAAAGAAGGCTATTTGTAATTGAATACATTCTTATTATTCACATTTTCTACCATTCAGTATTGTTACATTTTCACTTTGAATTCACAAATTTTATTTCATCATTAAAGTTGTTTTACAATATTTATCATATCAACAAACTGAGGTAACTAAAAAAATTTAAAATTAAAACTACTCTATAAATATCAAACATATTTAGAATATTTAAAATGGTTATATTAATATTAGATGTAGTTACATATTATTGATAAAATTAATCATATTTTTCTCATATTATCGATATATTTTCCTTGGTCGCACACGACTGAAACCAGCCTAGATCCATCTTAACTACAGATCTATCAAGTGCCGAGAGTGATCAAATCTCTTGAGGTGCAAACCTTTCCTCAAGTTTTGCACTCAAAAAATAGGTTTTCACCTCGAGAGATTTGATCCCTCTCGGCGCTTGATAGATCCGTAGTTAAGATGGATCTAGGCTAGTTCTACTCCCAACCATGTATTTCTTACCTATATCTTATTATCAACCAAACGCATTGCACCTCTCTTTAAATATTTCCATTGCACCTCTCGTTAAATATTTTTGAAAGATTGAATCCTTTGTCCTACATGCAAATTCAACCTTGTTTATTTTGTAAGTATATTACACAATGTAGAAGAAAGTATTGCTTAGTTTTTACCTCCCCATTTTAACTTATTCAACATAATATTGCATTTTAGATTGTTCTCGTCTTCTCATTTCACATTTCACCTTTGCGCACCTCCACACATTAGATTTAATTGTAATATTATCAATTTGTAAGACATGAATTATCCAGTTTCAAATATTTTTGCACCTTGCTTCTTTCATGTCTATTGAAAGTTGAAGTAGTATGTTTGCTTTGTTTTATATTTTTTTTTCCTTTATTTTTTCCTTTTAGTTTTAACATTTGAGATACTTTTCACTTTCTATACTTTACTTCTTATTTTATTTTTTGTATTATTGATATTTTATGTGTTTTTTAAATATATTTCAGTTGATTTTAACATTAAAGTAAAGTACAAAACTCCTGGATGCGGGTGCTGATTAAGGTTCTTAGAATGGCGACAGGTGGCTAGGCCACTTGCCACCACCTGCTTGTGGTACCTCCGCCATAAATAACCGTGAGCTGGTTCCGCAATTGAAACATCTCCTCCACTTGCCGAGCATTTACGTCACGTGCTGGTGGACTACAATGGCGATGTCGCGTGCTGGTTATCAGTCCTCCTCTCTTGATTTTGCATTAAATTTCCCTCGATTGCTCGGCTCCTACTCTCCGCTCCTCTTTCGACTTCGTTTGACCTCACAGCCTCACAGAGGAACTCATCCGCCTTCTCCTCACAATCGTTGGGCTCTGTGTGGCCCTTATTGCTCTCAGCAAAATTCCTCTCTGCCCTCTATTGAACCATCTGCGCCCACCTCCTCGCCCATCTGCTCGCCCATCTCCTTGCCCACCTTCTCACCTTCACACCAGTCTCTTTTGGCTCCCAGCTCTCCCTCTCAATCTCTGGACTGTGCTCACTCCCTTCAGCCCTCTTGCAAGCAAAACATGTCGCGCAGACAGCGCATGAGATGCAGACGCAGAGGCGGCGGCAGGGGAGTTGGCGGCAGAAAAAGAGGTGGCTCTCATTTGATGCCTGCTACAGACGAGACTCATTTGCCTCCACCCAGCAACGAGGCACGTTTCATTTTCACCAGCAGCTTGGACAAACCGCGTGTTACTGTGACCATTTCAGTGGTATTTCAGGAGGAAGATTCCAGTGACATTGGCTCTGGTTTCGGCAACATTGGCTCTGGTTCACGTAAACACTGGAGGAGGTCGATCATTTCTGAGGCGCCTCCTCAAATCCTCAGAAAAGAAGCTGGCCTTCCAGCCAAATCTGGTTCTCTGACCTCCAGCAACGATGATTTAGGTAGTTCTAAGAGCGAGGGCTCCAGCTCTCCTTCCTCCTCCGAGTTCTCTACCCATCCATCCAAAAAAGAAGAGGTTGACCCAGACGCAGACTACAGCTGCCCGATTGTGGAAGAAGATCCTCCCCACCACGGCAGCTAGCATTATGACAGGTCGTTACTATTTTTTTGGCTTTTGGTCTATAATTCGGTGCTACAATGGACACAATGATTGTATGCGGGATAGCATAAGTTTCTTTCTATTTTGGAACAATGTCAGTATGCTAGTTTCCCACTCATGGGTAGCAAATTTTTGGATCGGTTTCCCGAATATGGGCGATCTACAATTTGTTGGTTTTGATACAGTATGTGTTTTCTACTTTCGCTTCCCTTCAAGCTAGGCCTATTTTGCCACCTTGGAGGTGAAAGCCTGCTCTGTAAATTATGTTTTTATTAATAGAATTAAACCGAATTAGAAAAAAAAGTAAAGTACAAAATAATTAAAATAAAAAAAATAAATAGTATGTAAAAATGTAATTAATAATAATAAAGAGAATAATGTAAATTATAAGACTGAAAAAAATCCATTTATAAAAGAAATAATTTATAAAAGAAAAAGAGTGATCAATTATGTATTATTAAATATAAAAATATAACACTGTGAAAAAAATCTATTTAGAAAGGAAATATTTAAAAAAAGAAAAAGTTCGATCAATTATGTATCATTAAATATAATGATGATATTTTTTTCAATAAAAACTAGAATAAAAAAAATTAAAAAGGAATTATAAATTTAATGATAAAATGAATTAATATAGCATTTAGAGGAGTTGAACCATGTCCTATCACGCAACCCATGGGTAGTCTCATATTTTTTTGACACGTGGTTGATTACAACCACTACCACTATAACTTTTAGGTGAACCATGGGTAAAGTCAAGGATTTTTAACCTCGAACCTCTTCGAACATAATAATTCATGTTAAAGTTGGGGAATTTGAACCTGAAACCTCTTCAAACATAATACTTCATTTTTATAGTCACCGTCAATTGCCCTAAAAAATAAATAAATAAATAAAAATTGTAAAAATACAATAATAAATAAAAATGGATATTATAAATGATTAAAAAGATAATTTTAGATAAACATAATGGTGAAAGGGAGAAGAAACATTGGATAAATAATACATTTTATTAACTTGTAATAATTAAAAATATGTATATTTTATTTTTCTAAATATTGAAATAAGTGATTATAGTGGATAGAGTTAAAAACATAATGATAAGGTTGTTTATAGGTCACTTGAGTGGTTGGGAATTGTGGTGATATTATCGCGCACTTCATTTACAATCGTGGTTAACCGTGTGAACCTTGTTCAATATGGTTCACATGCTATCATATTGGGTCAAATTTGTTTTTCTTTATAGTAACACTGTGATTCTATGTGGCAACGATGATTGTATATTTTAGTTATAGGTTTTTTCAGCATAAATAATAAATAAAAAAATAAATTAAATTAATATAGTAATATTATTTAAATTTAGACTTTATTTACTTAATAGGATAATTGGATCTTTTTCTTATATCATTATTATTTTATTGAGTCATCTTTAACCTTTTTCTATTTGTCGACATTGTTTTCTCAACCATCATAGATCTCTCTTAACTTCATATCTATCAAGGTGAAATCCTCTTTTTTGAGTGCAAAAATAGATGAAAAGTTTGCACCTCAAGATATTTGATCCTTGACGCTTGAGATGGATTTAGGCTCCCTCTCTCTCTCTCTCTATATATATATATTTATATATAACATTGGAAAAACCAATTGTAAATTGATTCTATGAACTCAATTTTGCTTGAATTATCGTAGCAATATTTATATGCATTAATTTGTTATACTTTTTAAATTTATTTTAAATAATTTCAAATTTACTTTTTATTTGACCAATTCAAATTCTTACATAAAATAAAATAACATAACATCACAACATCTCTTCCATAATAGGATGGAGAGCACCTCTCAACACAAAAAAATAGTTGATCTCTCATTAGATTTCTATACATGCTATTTTTTAATTTTGAATATGCATATTTAAATTTATTTTGGGTTATAAGTATGTTGTATAATATAGGGGTACAACTTAACTAGCTAGCCTAGATCCATCATAACTTTGGATCTACCAAGTATCGAGAGGGGTAAAATTTATTTTCACTCCAAAAGAGGTTTGCGCCTCAAGATATTTGATCCCTTTAAGTTCTTGGCAGATCCAGAGTTAACATGGATCTATCTTGGTAACACACTCACACACACACATGTATATCTTCTTACAAAAGAATACCATTGACAAAACCATGGATTGTAAAAACCTTGAGCGTACCCCTGGATGCGGGTGAAATCTCCAAATTGGGCGAGGACAACTCTTCCCATGCTTAGACTTACATAGCCCTGCAATGCCAGCTCCAACTTGATGCAAAACCTCAAATTGCTGATAATATTTGTCGACGTTCTGCCACACCTGAACTCCTGCCCACCACGCATCACATGCAGGCACACTTGGAATTTCCCTCTCTGCCTCTGTGCTTGATTTCAGTGCTTCATGCCTTCAAAAGGCATAGAGACTCCTCAATATTCCATTTCATTGCTGCTCCAGCTGGCCTCGCAAGCTCCATCTTCCATCTCTGCTCCTCTATTCACCATTACGTGGATGCTCCAAACTGACTCATGCACTATCACTGCCATAGCTCCCCCTATTGCGCCCCCCTACCACACCTGACCTCCTGCCACACCACACTTGGAATGTCCCTCTCTGCCTCTACACTCGATTTCAGTGCCTCATGCCTTAAAAAAGCACATAGGATCCTTAATCTATCATTTCATTGTTGCTTCAGCTGGCCTCGCAAGCTCCATCTGCCATCTCTACTCCTATATTCACCATTACGATGCTGCTCCAAACAGACTTGCGCACTATCACTGCCATCTCTCCCCCTGCTGCCCCCCCCCTGGTGCTCCCCCCTGCTGCGCGTGCCCCTACTGTGTGCCCCTTGTTGCGTGCTCCCCTTCTCTTAGCCTTGTTTCTCAGCTGGCTCCCCATCCTCTGCTTGATAACCTCTCCATGGCCCCACACCAACGTCAAAATTCCATCAGGGGCAGCTACAGAGGGGCGCTCTCGGGCCGCTCTCACCATGGCCATTATCAACGTTTGGAATCCAATGAAGGCTCCGCATCAGGAAGCCATGAAATTTCGGCTGCTCAACCATATGAAAACACTCAGTGGGAGACTGCTCTGCCTCCGGAGAAGCTTAAGAGTAGAAGAGGCCACATGAAATCCACTATTGCGCAATCGAAGCCACCCATACCCAGGAAAACTGAACTGCTTCCAATTCATGAGCCTGTGGAGGAGGAGACGGACGTTTGGATTATGGACTCAAATGGTCGCTAGACTAGAGTTTACGATGTTGAGTATCCCGTTGCTCCCATCATCCACGCAGCCCCTTCGAAGCCTCCTCGTGAGCCCACAGCTGAGGAGGAAGACATTGCAAGAGAATATGGATACCTGATTGAGGAGGAGGGCCATGTGATAGAGGAAGATGAAGGAACTCCATGACTGTTCGGTAGCAAGGGTAATCTCTAATTTTTTTCAACTCAGGACAAACCTCAACTATTTTGTTTTCATATGTGTCAACTAAATACTTTGTAAAAAAAGGTTGTTTGACTCTCTTAAGGGGTTGGTTTCCTCCTATGAGGCAGCCCCAAACTTGGTTTACTTTGAAAACTTCCAAGGCATGGATTGGCTAAGTACTACTTTCCATCTCTACCCATAGCCTATGTAAATTTATTTTTATGCTTTTAATATAGTTTAGCCTAACTTACACAAAAAAAAAAAAAATTGGAGCCTGAAAAATGCCAACGGTAAATTGACTATTTTACTTCATTTCTTTTATTTCTATTTTGATGTAATTTTTTCGATTTAAATATTTACATAACAAATTAGGATAGGACGCTACAACATCTCTTCCATACTGGACTACAAAGTGCCTCTAGTTAATAAATGTTTTTGGTTTTTTGGATGGAATTGTTAGAATAATTATTCCACTTAGGGGGGGGGGGAGAGTGAATCAATGTAACAACAAATTTAACTGATTTAAATAATTCATAATTGATCATAAGTGAAAACATAATAGTACATCAATAAGGACAATCAACACGTGAGAAGACCATATGTACATGGAAACCCTGTGGGAGAAAACCACAAATATTTTATCTTCTTTAATATTTAATTACATCAATTTATAGACACCAACTTGTTAGAGACATCAACCTCTAAAATCAATTTGTAGGCACCAACCTGCTAGAGGCAGAAACCCCCAAAGATATGCAAGCTACAACTTTTTGTAGGTTCCAACTTGATTGAGGCACCAAACTTTGAAATATGCAAGCACCAACTTAATGTAGGCTCCAACCTAATTAAGACACCAACCTTTGGTGGAGGCATCCACCTCCTTAACCAAAACATAGTGGTCCACTTTTCATAAACATCCAAACTAGTTCCACAAGCTCAAGACACAATAAACAAGGAAAATTTTAAGGATGGAAAATTATCTTGAAGTTTCAAAAATTGGCGAATATCACTAGTCCCTGATATGAAAACTATAAAATGTTTAATGGTGTATTTGTAATTTTTTTCAAATTTATAATGATATTATATATAATCTCTATATAATGTTGGCGATTTTTAATGTAAAATAATTTTATATTGTAAAATTTGGGCTAATCATTTTTATAAAAAAATGGAAATTGGCAAAACGTTTTTTTGGAAGAACCATGGAAAACTAGCCAACCTGCGAATATTAGCCCCTAAAATTTTCCACGACAATAAATCCTTACAAATAGTATCATATAAATTAAACGTTCTTTAATCTTCAACAATATCATCTTCTCTTTCTTTTTTTTGTACATTTGCATTAGTCCCAAAACATTTTGGCCATAAAAAATAGCCTCTTTCCCTCAAAAAATTATCTTCGTAACTTTTCATATCCCCCTTTAAGATTAGAAACACATTCTTTCCATTTTCCCCTTTTCAAAAATTAATTTGGACCTAAAATGGACCCATAAAACATTATAAAAATTAATTCATCAAGAAATGCACATTTTCAATCCATAGTCTACCAAATGCACTTGTATGATGTGCATTCGAAAAAATTAACCCCAGTAGTTGACTAAAGGTTTAACAAAATGCACTTTCAATTGAATTAAAATAAAAAATTATGGAAAATCTAACAAGACTTGAACTTGTGACTCCCACGACACACCCAAACCAAATACCAACTTTGTTTTATATTTCTTTTTTATGCCATCCACGAAAATATTATTTTGATGTGAATTGTACCATAGGATGAAACCACAACCAAAATCAAGTGCTAATGTTAAGCCAACACTTGACCTCGTGATAAAGCCAAAATACCTTCACAACTCACCATTGTACCAAACTATATGTTATGGATGAGACGATAAAACATGTCGATGATAAGACAAGACCCGACCTCATGATAGAGCTAAAGAAAATATGCACTTAAACCATTGCACCACACGTTTTTCTCATATACCAACAACGAGCCAAGAATTGACCTCATGACTGAGCCAAAACCTTTGTGCTTAACCAAAAATTCTCACCATCTGCCACTAATGAACCAAGACTTAACCTTGTGACATAGCCATAAAATATTCATGCTTTAACCATAGAGTACACCATATGCCAATAACGAGTCAAGCCATTACCTTGCAATAGAGCCAAAAACTTTGTGCTTAAAACATATGCCAACGATGAGCTATGACTCAACCTTGTAGTAGAGCCAAAACCTTTGTGCTTAAACCACATGCCAACGACAAGCTTAGGCTTGACCTTGCATCAAATCCAAAACCTTCATTCTTAAACCACAAAGTCACACCATATGCCAACAAAAATATGAGACTCAACCTAGCAGTAAAGCCAAAAACTTCATGCTTAAACCATTGACTCACACCATATGGAAACAATGAACTCAGACTTGATGTTTCAATTGCACCAAAAACTTTGTGCTTAAATCACAAAGTTACACCATATGGAAACAACAAATTGAGACTTGATCTCAGAACTACACCAAAAGCTTTAAGCTTAATTACAGAGCCAAGAGGCACATTATTATTATATCTCAGACCAGATTGATGCCTTTCTATAGTGCACAAACACACAATCACACACACGTGTAAATATGTGTGTGTGGGTTCCTTTAATCCATCGTTGGGGTCGATGTTTAATTGATTTTGGGTTGACGTGATTTGAATTTGGATCCAACAAGAAAATTCCACATGACTTATCTGATTGCTCAAGTCGTGACCATGGTAGCCCCGTAGGCTCACCCTTTTCCTCCTTATGACCATAACATGTGACCTGGTCCTTAGAGGTCCACGGTCAATTGGATTTTGAAGTCATATTTACATCATCATGCCACATGGCACTCTTTGAGTGGTGCTACATGTCACTTAGATTTGGCTCGATTGGCCACCCAAAATTTTTGACTAGACATGCCACATGGCATCATGTTGTGCTACCATGTAATCCACCATATTTCCACATCATCCAATGTACACACTACAATGTCATCCTCAATTTCATCTCATGCTCCTACCTATCAACCTACCACTACTCTCACATGTGTCATCATGTTGACATGTAAAATTACCATTAGCTCTATCTGTAGTGTCATTAACCCATGTCTCTTGCCATTTGAGAGTCCATGTCAAGCAATGTGTCGTGATTCTATTGGGTCCATGTGGCAAAGTTCAAAGAGCGGTACCTCTATTAAATGTTGTGGAAGATTGTGTTCCATCCACCATACATCACATCCACAATCGTTGGATCTTCCCATAGTTGCGTGATGGTTAAGATTGTTAAACAACACACATGTTTACATGCCAAAACCAACCAATTGTGCATGAGTGCACAAATCCACCCTGAACATGCACACACTTTAACAAATTTGGTTTTTTGACCATTTTTTACCATGTTACTTTCAAACTAGCATATCTTCTCATTCTAGAGGAGTTTGACCAAGTGTAATATATTGTTGGAAATGTCTCAGAGAGGAATATCCAACCAAAGCATTTGCATGCTCATTTTATAATCTTAAATTCCAAAAAAAAAAAAAAAATTCAAGCTATCATACCTCTTTTGAAATCACTAATATTTCAACAAATGATCAATGATCTTCCAAGGCATCATACCTCCTTTGACATGATAACACTATACCTAACATTTTCCTTCCTTTGACATTGAATACATCATTCCTTATTTGACATCAATGACATGACATTGGTTGTCATCTATGTCCAACAATCCCCCCGTACTTCCTTTGACATCAATGGCATGAAATTGGTTGTCATCAATGACAACACTATGCCAAAAAATTTCCCCTCTTGTCATTGATGACAACACCACTAGAAATTGATGGTGATTGATGGAAATGCACAAAAATTCCCTTATCAACCTAGTGTAAAATATTACCTCATTTTATAGTCAATGTAATATGTCCTCAAGATATATTCAATGTATACTATTTATCCCATCATTAAATGTCTACTTCTCTCCCCCTTTGACATCAACAAAAAAGGGACTCACTAAAATGGCTTCTCATCAAGAGATTGTATACTATCGATTCAGTGCCTCACAACTGTACCTGTATCTTCCTGTGGACCTGCTTTCCCTATGGATATTTTCCTCTTATAAATGATTCTCTTCATGTGGCTATAGTCATGCTCCCCCTGTCTATACTCCTTTTACATATAAGATATCACCTGCAAAAAACCTTGATCGAATACAAGTGTCTCAATATCAATACAAATTTCCTAGACAACTCGACTACTCTTTCTTATATATTCTCCCCTTATGCTTGGTCTCCCTTCTTTCTTCAAATCTGCATCTATCTTGCATATTGTTTCTTCTTCAAGTTTCATTTCAAACATTCATATACTTGAAGAATATTTGACTAGTGGATTAGATTTGAGTGATCAAATATATCTTAGATCTTCATGTTTCCATTTCTATGCTTTGGTGATATCTCTTGGGTTAGCAAATAAGTCTTCTTCCTTGAACCATTTGAAATTAATCCTGCAATCATGGGCTATGTGCCCTTTATTGTGGCATTTTTATCATTCTATATTGAGCTTGAATATTGGAAAAAATCCCATATGACATGTTGTTATAACTTCTAATTTTATTTCCCATATATTTTTTCTTGGAAGTATTATAATATCTTTTGGTTTTTCTATAATCATTCATGGCATAAGTTATGCAATCCCTTGATTTATTTCCAAATATTGTGCATTATAAACAATGACCAAAAAACATATTTTGATACCTAAATTAATGGAGTTCTCTTGATGAAACATTTATTATAAATTTGTTCCTTAGATTCATCTCTTTGCTATCTTTAACTCCTATTCCAATGCTACTTATAGATCCCTTCAGAGGATTTTCTATTATAATGGATCTTATACCCTCATCCTTGTTTCTTTCCTTGCTTGGGCTAGTTGTATCTTGCTAATTCCTGGTTTCTTTTTGAGTGTCACCTGAGATGCCGAAGTGAACATGCACTTAGGATGATCCTTTGCTTGACTAGAGTCTTAAATTGTATTGCTGCACTAGTAAAAAATGATGAAATTAATGACCAGGTGACTAAAACAGTTAGTCACCGCTATTATTTCAAGTGAATTACTACTAAATTTGAGCAATTTTAAGTAGTCGAACTAAAAATGACTAATTTAGTCTAGGAATAAAATATACGACTAGATAATAAGTGACTAAAATAGAAATGGCTAACTTAAATGACTAATTTAGTCAAGGGATAAAATATATGACTAGATAATAAGTGACTAAACTAAAAGCGACTAACTTAAATGAATAATTTAGTCTAGGATTAAAATATATGACTAGATAGTAATTGACAAAATTAATAATGATTAATGTAAATGAATATTATAGTTCAAGAATAAGAATATGACCAGTACAACAAGTGTATGAATTATTCATTTATGCCAATAATTTTTAATTGTGTCACGCCATAAATGGAAAATTGCAATTTTGATATCGAAGTGTTACATTTCACTACAAGATTCTCTGAATCCATCTGCAGTGTTAAAATTCTCTCATCTATGTCCAATACTCTTTCCATTAGGTTTTTGATAAGTACTGGATGACAGTTCTCCAAGAAACATTAATGTTGGATACCCTGCCCCTCATTTACCTCAGAGCGATCATACCCATGATTCCCCTTGCCACCACGGGTTTTTGATCCGCCCTGATGACTAATCGGCCACCCGCGCCCTATCTCGCCTAGCTCGCCCAATTGCTACATAGCACTCTCGTATCAACGAACATGCTCACCAACACGACTTCACCCGATGCCTTTGATTCGTCTGCCCGCTATGGGGCACACACCCATTTGACGTTGTCGCTCGTCGTGTCCGCAAAAACACACGACTCGCACACCGCTACACAACGCGCCCAAGGTGGGCGTTCGCTAATATGGCGCGGCTATTGCACATCGTCGTCACACATACCCAAGTTGGGCGCCCGTCGCACCAAGGTGCACCCCCCCACCACTCGGTCGTCGCGACACTAAGTCGAGGGTGTGACACTCCCTCATCCTCGCTCCACTTGTATTTACTCATGCGAGACTCCTTCACGTGTTGCCCAAACCTCACTCCCATTGGAGAGTGTATGAACCTTTGTTATAATAATAATAATAATAATAATAATCTAATTTTAAGGTCATGGCTAAGCCAGACACCAAATTGGTGTATGAGACCCCCTTGTTTGTGGGACAAGGGACCCACCTCCATGTAGTGATTTGATTGCTAAGTCTACAGAGCCATACATACTCTACCCCCTCTGGTTTTGAACCTATGACCTCTTAAGAGGAAACACACGCTTTGAACCATTAGACCCACTCAAGCTATAAATACTTACAAACATATAAAATTTATTTATAATATGTTTGACATAGATATATTGTGTGACACCAATTTAATATATATATTATTTGATATGAACTTTAATTAATTTATTAAAATAATAATTATCAATATTTATATTTTATTTGTTTTAATTATATTATATGAAATTAAATTTTAAATATATTGTGGTTTTATATTTAATTAATAATTAAAATAATAAATATTAATATTAATATTTTAATTATTTAAAAAAAAAATATTTGAAAATTTGTAGAATAGGCACATTCGAAGTCTATCAAAGTCGGGGGAGGGCATGGGTGGATTTCATTCAAAATATATCAAATCTGAATGAAAGTCAAAGTTGTCACTCGTCTGGAAGCCCAATAACAAGCCCTAACAAGCCTAAGAACAGAGAGTTCTTACCTGAACGAACTGCTTCACCGAGACGATGTTCTCAGTCTTTGGCGCCCAAAGTCGAAGTCGAGGGAGAGCATGGGTGGATTTCATTCAAAATATATCAAATCCGTATGAAAGTCAAAGTTGTCACTCGTCTGGAAGCCCAATAACAAGCCCAAGAATAGAGAGAAACTCGGTGTTCTTACCTGAACTGGTTCACGGAGACGATGTTCTCAGTCTTTGGTGCCCAATTTTTGTAGATAGTTCTAAAATTTAGATAAAAACTGGATGAAAAGTGGATGTGGTGCCAAATTTTTGCTGTTTGTGGGAGGATTTTTGCTATTGGCGGGAGGGTTTTGATATATTTCGAGAGAAATTGATACTGTGATTAAAATATTTTAGGGTTAGCAAATTCTTATATATAAAGACACATTAAAAAGAAATTGGAGGCTTTTGAAGAGGCGGGAAGCAACCAATTCACAATTGAAGTTTGCATACTTGGAGTCACAGGTTAGTTGGATTTATAAGATTATATTTTTTTATTTCCTGCATTTGTATTTGCTCTGTTTGTTTTAAGATGTTGTTGATTCATACGATTTTTTTGGGGTAAGGATCGACTGGAAATGTTTTTTTTTTTTCGTTTGTTCTATGATGTTGTTGGTTTTAGGATTTTTGTTTTTGATGCTGTTGGTTCTCCGATTTTTTTTCAAGTACTCACTAGCTAATCAATGGATTCAACCGAATCGCTTCCTCCATCGAGCAGTCCAGCTTAAGTAACCGCATCATTAAAGGAAGCGAATCACTATCATTTCCAGTATTTCCAGGTGCAGAGGATATGTTTGGTCCCAAATCTGCCCCCAAATTATGGTTGAGCTTTCCCGTCATTCATAGGTTAGGCCTTCCCATTTGAAACCTCTCTAGTTGGTTCAGCATGAGCAAGATTGGATAAAAAACTGACTTTAATAGGTTCTAGTCCAACTGAGAAGTATAATCAGGAAATAGTTGTTAATGTCGCTGGCTAGGATTCCTTTGATGGTATCATCCATATTTATCTCATCCTATCTAGTGTATGGGCTCACATCTTAAGCAAAATATAGAATAAGTGGTAGGACTTGTAGACGAATGAAATGATGTGTCTAAGAAATCAGAAATAAAACAGCAAGTCAATAGTTCTGTAGATCATTTTTTTAGGTGGTAGCATCCATTCCCCACATTCAGCCACCCATTACAAGTTGCCACTGGATCAGAGTGAAGTCCGCCAGACTGCTAAGGAATTCTTACTGCGACTTCGAGAAGACCTATTAGGAGTGGAAGGAGGCTATAACCGAGGAGTAGAACTCTATCCTATAGAATGATGTTTGGGAGATTTGTACGAGACCAGAGGGGAACCATTGATTTATTTCAAGCGGTTGCACGAAGTAAAAACGCAGTTGATGGGTTGATGGTCATATTTAGAAATACAAGGAAACATTTGTTGCAATGAATTATTACTGCTCAATCTATGGTTATTAATGGTGATTTAAACTGCTGGATTGTTGTTGGGGCTAAATGATAATAAACCATCCTTATCCACTTAGTATTGAGATAAGCCTCAAGTGTTGGGAATAGACATCTAGCAGCAAGGTCAATTTCCTGGTAACTTTTGATGGGTGATCCCTTCTGATCAACTATCCATCTGTTCTTGGAATTTATTTGACTAATTCTGAATAGGGGAAAACAGCAGGCCTAGCTGCAGCCTTGTGTAGCCTGGTTTCAGAGGCCTTGGCATCATCTTCCAGACTTATCAGTTCAGTGAATTCTTCATTGTTGAACATTTGGAAAAGTTAATGGTGATTTAAACTGTTTCCTGTTGCATCCCTGCTTTCATTTTTTGCAATTTCCAAACTTTAGTTTTTATTATTTTTGGCTATAGCAACTCTGCCAAAACCTTTTTCCGTTAAGCCAGTCCATAACGTAAACAATTACTCAGTTAATTTATTCAAGCTCATTATCTCAATTGAGTTCCCTCATTCCCTCATGGAATTCCATAGTAAGCTATTAGAAGAGAATGAGAGATCTAATGATGTATTCACCAAGTTTGCACTCTTCTCTTTATAGGATCTATCTACTCTTCAAGTCAAGAAAACTGGCTCCTTGAACCCAAGTCCAACTGCCTCATTGAATTCAAGCCTAACTGACATCTAGAACTCAAGCGAAATGGCCTTTTAAATTCGAGTCAAACTGCCTCACTGAAATTAAGTCTTAGTGAGATAAAATCTCCATGCATGCTCAGTTATATTTTCTATATTTACTATTTTTGACCATTTAGAGAATTTTCTTAAGTCAACACTAAGAGAAAGTTAGATTTCCCCCTTTGCTTCAGATGTGGGTTTTTTTGCCAAACTGCTAAATTTAGCATAACCCTTCCATCTCTAACTTCAATTAATAGATCTTTCTACAGTTAAGCCTTAGGACTGTTTATTTTTTTATCATGTGTGGGTGGTTCTATGTATATGTTGATTTCACACTTGAAATATTGAATATAAAGCTTTTTCCTTGGAAAAGAAATTCCTTTTTTGGCTCTTCCAGAAGACTAGTCACTCTGCTTCTTCCAATAATAACTAAAGCGAAAAAAGAGCATGCCTATAAAAGTCAATATTTACAGTCATCCAAATAACCATGGCGAAAGGAGCCAGGTTTGTAAATGAAAAAAGAGTTGTTTGAAAATGGAAACCTACAGAAAATTTCTTATCTTCTTCCACATAAAATTTTCCTCATTTCTATGTCTTTTTTCTTCCAAGAAAACAAATGTATATTTGGCATCTGTTATTTCAAGTAGAAATTAAAGTATAAATTGACTATGCCTACGCATAAGAGCTCCTTTCAGACAACTTCCTGATTATCATCAGATTTTTCAAAACATCCTTCTAATAAACGTTGAACATCAAAATGACATTTCCACCTATAGTGCTAACATTGCAGACAACCCAAAATAATATCTTAAAACTTCCTGTAAAATTCTTTTAAAACAATATTTCTGTGAAAGATGAAACCAAAACCCTCCCTCTAATTTTCCATGCATAATCCCTTTGCTGATTGCAATGGGATCCTTTGAAAAATGATCTGCCTTAGAATTAAATTCTCTATGAACATGCTGAATAGAAACCGGATGAAAAGCTTCCTGGAGTTCCTTAACTTAGTGTTGTTAGTGAGAGTGAACCAGACTATCGAATGGTAGATAACCTTTAAAACTCTCATTACCACTTTCGAGTCTCCATCAACCTGAAGATTTTGAACACCTTTAACCATAACAAATTTCAATAGGGCCCAAAGCGCTACTAAACTTGCACGAATACTAGTACCACTACTAGTTCCAATCTTGAGTTAGAATTAATGATCATAATTGTAATTAAGGACAATACCAGCAACATAATCACCCAACATTTGACATGCAAAATATAAATAATTCCAAGAAATATTAGGATTGAAAGAGGCCACATTCCTAAGGTTGAACTTAGAAGCCCCTGCTTTACACAATTAGTTACACTTTTTATCATTAGCTTATTTTCGTAAGTCTTCTCATCTTTGTTTGTAAGAACATATAAGATATTGGGAAAAATCTTGCCATCGTCTAGAAACATTCTGATCTATTTTCAAGTGATTAGCACAAGCTAATGTGCATCTTTGACCCATACAAGCTAATGTGAGTTGGGATGATTTGAGTTTGGTAACTTGTGTTCCTTTTCCAATTAAAGCAAGAGAAGGTTATTCTGGTTTCCATTATCAATGACCATATATGCTAGTTTGTGCTTGATTTGACATTTCTATGTACAAAGAGCTTCCTTGTTGCTGGAAAGGCTATCTTTGGGCATTAGCATCAAGTGTGGATCAATGTAGATGGGATTGTTGAAATCAACCTCTAAGTCTCCAACCTCTCAATAATTCTTAGAAATGAAGTGAACATTGCATTTAGGGTTGAGTTCATCTTATTCATTGTTGGTCAAGTTCATCTCAAGGAAGAACAAGATTAGTATTGTGAACGAGGCTGAAATCCTCTGTTCCAAGGGTCAAGTTCAGTTTTTCCAAGGGGTCGAGTTGCCACTCAAGAGGGTCGTATTCACTCTTACACTCATATGGTCGAATTCTGTAACAAAGGAAGTACAATAACCAGTTACAAGGAAGCTCGAATCTGGTCTTTGTCTTGTGGGCGTGTTTCTGGAAGGCAAGATTGATATTTTTCTCATTTGTTGAAGATCGAACTTCGTACCTTCTGAGAGTGACATTGTGTTGAAGAACGAGTTGCTAGTCAAATTTCCTTGTTGGCTGTAGCATTATTGTGGGTTGATTTAACCTCTTCTGGCTGCTATCACAATATTTGTGCGTGGGTTATGGAGATGCCTTAATTACATGTGTGCAGAGGGTGTCATTTAGGAGAAAAAGGGAGCCATAAATGTTTTTGAGTTTGTACAATGAGGAAGAGCTGGTTGTACTCCAGAAATTAAGTTCATAATTCAATGGGTCAAATTTGGTCCACTTCTGCCTTCAGAATTGATATTTGTCACTTATTTTATAAGCCTCCAAACTAGGTTCTATTTCCCTTATTCGCTCACTGTATATGTTGATTTCGATCTAAGAAATGGATTGTTTATGACTTGGCACTATCTTCATATTTCCTTATATCAGCAATGTACACTGAATGGTTCAATTGAAAACAATGTATCACACTAAGTTCCATTTCACTACTATAAAATCTAGATTCTGACGACATTGGTGCAAACTCATTCACTATTCATAAATAGTTCTTCATGGTTGTAGAATTAAACATCATAGTTTCTTGTTGCTTCTTTAACAGAAGCCTTCTTTGTGAAAAGAGACTCCTCCCTCTAACTTGTTTTGTGAGGAGACTCTGCAAAGGCTAATTTGCAGCATCCTCTGTTGTGCCTTTCTAGTAATATCTGAATTTCAACTGTTCATTTAAGCAACTTCTACATTCAATACTTTCTTTTCCATAATGACTTCAAATTTGAAGAAAGCTAAGCTTCCAACATTGCCAGGTTCTCGTACGGTTACCTTGCATGGGACTTTGGATGATAATTAGCACTTGCCTCAACAATTGGGCCAAGGTTTGACCACACTATCATAAGCCGCCATATAAATCCCACAATTTGGGCACATCATACATTGTCATGGAAACTATGATGTGGCTAAGGTTTCACTAGATTATCATAAGCCACCATATAAATCCCATAATATGGGCACATCAGAAATTTTCATGTAACCATGGTGTCAAATACATTGTGGCTGATTTGTTGTATTTTTTGTTTACATTACTTTTCCTCATCATAGTATGGGAAGTTGGGCACTTGTGCAATTTGTCTTAACTAGTCAGCTTTCCAAGCTTGAGTGGCCACATTCCTGTTGTAGCACACCTTCTTGTTTGACAGTGTTTGCAAGTGCAATGGCCCAGTGGAATTTTGGATTGTGATGATTGGTGGCTACCATTGTCCACTAGTATTAAATGAAACCTTCATTCTTAGTTGTTTCTCTGGGTTTTCTAATTTACATCAAACATATGGGATTTTAACATTTTTTTTGTTTGTGATTTAATAATTTTTTTTTTCTATGTTTTCTGATCCTAACCTTGCCACCTTTTTCCAGTTGTTGTGAGCTTCAATACTAAACTTTGAAATAATGACCTACAGAATCACTGAATTTTCACTTAGTTTTACTTCATTAGTGGTTGAGCATGCTCTCATAACAAAATTTAGGTGCAACAGAGAGTTCCCGAACTTCTGGCCTATAAACCAACACTTAGGCTACCATTGGCAGAGTAAAAAACTCTTCTCAAATACATAAAGAGGATGACATTTCATGATATGCATTGGTCTCAGTTGAGTATCTGCAGTTACTGTAGTCAATATATATCAAAAAACTCTAGAATATTGAATATTAATAGATCAGATATGTTACCACTGTAGACAACTGCAAGAAAGTGTGAAACGCCCACAAGAGACCTTTATAATGATGTAACTATTTTTACGCCGGAGGCGTTCTCTTTGTTGGCTTGGGGTGAGCAAACACTGTTCACCCCAGCCAATGAGAAGCCTTTCTTATCGCCCTTCCAGCCAGTAAAATTTGGACATGTGACACTTCCTCTAACCAATTAAAATCCTCCATTTGGCCCTGTTACTAGCTGTTATTTTGATTTTCATTTTTCTGTGCCCTGACACCTCTGTAGCTTCGCGGCTCTGCCTGACTCCTGGTGGCACCACTGCAACACGCTTAAGGGCAAAAAAGAGTCGCAGCATTTTTCTGTGCCCTGACCGCTCTGTAGCTTCGCGGCTCTGCCTGACTCCTAGCCGCACCACTGCAACATGCCTAAGGGAAAAAAAGAGTCACAGGATCCCATCCGCAATGCCCGATCGCGCTAGATCCCGCACGGTTCTGTTGGCCTGGCTGGTGCGACAAAGATCAACTTCAAATGTGGCTTCGAGTTTGGGTTTTAGCCATGTGGGTATTGAGATGAGGGCTTCAAATATCTCTGAGGGTTTGGAAAAACTTGGGAGCTCAAGGTTTTGTTATCGCGGTGAGGGCTTTGTTACGCATTTTTTATTCTCGCAGAAGCTAAGGCGCGCAGAGGAGTAGAAGGAGAAACCATGGCGGTCATTTTACCACAGCCTGAAGTAAAACTTTTCAATCGCTGGACGTTTGAGGACGTAGAGGTATTTTTAATTTTACTCTTGGGCCCTGGTTGTCCTGGTGTTGTTAGTTGGGGTTCTAACTTTTTGTTAGATTTTTATTGAGAATTTTTGTAGCTCAAATGTTCCGGGTGGGTTGGGATATCGAGAACCCACTGACAGGGCAAAGTGTCTGCACAAACTGAAAAATACCCTGGGAAGCAAATGCTAGAATTGAAGGCAAGTCCCATGCAGTGCAGCTGCCTTGGACTATAAAATAACCTTGACCTCAACTTTTGGAGTTGGTTCTATTTTGTATAATTTGTTTGTTGATTTAATTGTGTCTGAGGTCACTTTCGACCCGTTGATATTTCACTGTGGGCCTGTCAGGAACATTAAATTTATTTGGCCACTAACTGGAAAGATTTGGCAGGAGTAACCCTAATTTGCAGATGCAGAGGACTGAAGGATGGACATGGGAAAAGGTTTATTTCATTTTAATCTTCCTCTTCTCTTTAACACATAAATCCCACTATTCTCTCCAACACGTTCGATCTGCAAATAAAGCTGGAGATTCACTTAATTTTTTGGTAGCTAGAGATTGGGGTAGAAAAGGACTTTACAACCAGTGTAGAGTGGTTTCTTAGGTTAGACCTACTCTTTACAATCATTTGTTTCTGATTTCAAAAGGAAGTTGTGAATGAATAAACAAAATGGTTTAATAAGAACTTCACAAAGTTCGCTGAAAATGGCCATTATTTTTTTGTTAAAATTTGTATTCCACTATGTGTGGTTGGATCATGTTATAGATGGAAAGAATAGGAGAGGAGATGGGAATCGATTTCGTCATTTCTATGTGTCATTTTTAATAGCAATGTTATGAACACATCTGATCACTTGACAGTTTTCGAACTTCACAAGTATGGTCTTCAGACCTTGCAGATGACAGAGGATTATTTCTACATTTTCACTTAGCACATTAGATTTCCAAGCATTGTCAAGATTTGAAATGTTGAAATCTGTTAAGATTTACAACCTATTCACTTCTCATCAATGTTTCATTTTCATCCAGCTTTTTTCCAGTTTTAGTCCTGTTCAGGATTTTTGGCATCGACAGTTCTGGGCTGGTTAAAGGATTTGGGTTTTTCTAGTTCTGGTCCTGTTCTAGATTTTAGGTTTTCCATTTCCAGTTCTCATAAGATTGGGCTGCACATCGATAGGCTAATTTTATGTGTCAAAAGCAGCCATGTATAGAAAGAATGAAAAGACAAAAGAAAATGAGTAACATCATTGGGCGAGGTATTATTAGTGAAAACTCTTTGGAATACCATGCGAATTTGTCCTTGATTTTAAAGGAAAAAGGGTGAAAACACATGTGACATTGAACAATATGCTATAATATGAAATAATGTTTCAGATTGCTATCAGGAGTCTTCTTAACCAACAAAACATCCCCACACAACAGAAAGACGACCTGCAACAATACTAATAAAAGAAAATATTACAATGCTATGAGTTATAGAAAGCATCACCTAATGGGTGAAGAATTCTTAGGAGCAACGGTGGTGTCCGGCCTCTCCTTGTCGATGACGTTGGGCTGCCAAAGGAAAAAGCATGTTATCAAACTTGGGAAAAAAATGCAAAAGATAAAATTACAAATGTAGCAGCTGGAAAATGCACTAATAACCCTTTCCACGAGCATCTTATGATTTTTGAACACTCAGAAACAAAGGGAACGCATTCTGTTTGCCACTTGAACAATTCTGAAGCTCCCTATCTGTCCACAAATGGATTCAGGTCCAAGAAGGAAAAATCTGCTGAAGTGTGCTCTGTACAAACACACAAAGAGAAGCTACAATATATTGAGAAACAGAGGAAATTAGAATAATGGATATATTGTATACATGAATTCCGTCGTCGTAGTGTAACTGATGGTTTTAACTTCTTAAATTTTTTCAAAAAGTGACCGATCTTCTCCGTGGATTTTTCCTCTCTTAAAAAATCAAAATCATAATCAACATGCTTTTCCATTTCTTAAAGAAGAGGATGTTTGAGGTGCAATTGATCTTGCAAAACATGGCTTTCAGCCCTAGATAAAGCAGGTAGAGTGAGACCAAGATCATCGAGGGAAGGTTTTTGAAACAAAGGGTATTAATAACTGGGCAGATTGCAGGTACTTAGTAGAATTTATTGCTACTATTGTAGATAATCATTACAGAAATTCATATTGTCCTTCTCTTGGAGAAATTAATGAGACCTTTGACAGCATTATGGGCAGATTTGGTGTTTCCCATCCATCAGAGGGACCCTTCAATAGATTTTTAAACACAAGAATTATGATGTATCGTATAGAGAAGGTGGGTTAGAATGAACACATCACTGTACTTTGTTGCATATGAACTTGATACTAAATGGTATGTGAAGAGACCTTGGAGAGTGACTTCTATGGGTATTTAGGAGGTGAAAGAGGTATTCAGAAAAGCTAATTCGAAAATGTTCAAAATTGAGAAGTGTAAAATTGGGAGCTCAAGGTTTTGTTATCGCAGTGAGGGCTTTGTTACGCAGTTTTTATTCTCGCAGAAGCTAAGGTGCGCAGAGGAGTAGAAGGAGAAACCATGGCGGTCGTTTTACCACAGCCCGAAGTAAAACTTTTCAATCGTTGGACGTTTGAGGACGTAGAGGTATTTTTAATTTTACTCTTGGGCGCTGGTTGTCCTGGTGTTGTTAGTTGGGGTTCTAACTTTTTGTTAGAGTTTTATTGAGAAGTGTTGTAGCTCAAATGTTCCGGGTGGGTTGGGATATCGAGAACCCACTGACAGGGCAAAGTGTCTACACAAACTGAAAAATCCCCTGGGAAGCAAATGCCAGAATTGAAGGCAAGTCCCATGCAGTGTAGCTGTCCTGGACTGTAAAATAACCTTGACCTCAACTTTTGGAGTTGGTTCTATTTTGTATAATTTGTCTGCTTATTTAATTGTGTTTGAGGTCACTTTCAACCCATTGATATTTCACTGTGGGATTTTCTTTTTGTGTCCACTGGAAGGTTGAAGCAACTGATCTTGATGGGGTATTGAACTGTGGTTCAGAAGTTTTCTGAATCATAGATTACTTTGTTGAATTAGATGGCTTGTCAAAAATGAGTATGATCTTTAAATTAAAATTATATCAGTGTCCTGCAATGTATTGATCTGTTTCTCTATTGGGTAAGCTTACATTAACATCGTTGTTAAAAGGAGATCTTGTTTGAGGAATTTTCTGAATCGTAGCATACTTTGTTGAGTTAGAGGTTTTTTTTTACATATAAATTTTAAATAAACAACTATTGTTAATATATATATATATATATATATATATATATATATATATATAATTTTCTGTCTTATAATGTATGTGTAGGTTGTAGGTTGGCATTTTCATCACGCTATCAAAAAGTTACATCTGATATGTCATTGTGTTATTGGGTGCCTGATTGATTTGCCTGATGGGAAACCAGACTAGTAGAACAAATTTATAGTCTTCAGATTGCTGAGATTTTGCGTTACAAGAGCATCTGACATGACAAAGACTACTGAGGATAGGCACACAGGCCTTTTCTTACCGATTTCCCTTCCATGATATGCATTGACACAAAAATTGAGTGCTTAAGACCCAAGACTATAGAGTTGACTATAAAATCCATGCTTTTATGGTTCAACGCCCTTGGATGGTGTTCCCATACTACTGTATCCCCAAGCGCGTTAGAGGGCTTGTTAAAATTGAGTATGATCTTTAAATTAAAATTATAGCAATATTCTGCAATGTATTTTTTTGTTACTCTATTGGGTAAACCTACATTAACATAGCAGTCAAAAGGGGTATTTCTAAGCAGGCATTGCATCAACAAATTTTAGAATCACATGGCTATGTTCAAAATATTATTATAATTTGAATGCCTCATTACATTGTTTCTCAAACATAGAAATCCTCTGCAGGTCTACAAACTATGTATCAGGTTCCATATTCTAGATGATCTGAAGGAATGAGAAATGATTAGTGCATTGATTGACTGGATTTTTACGTGCATAAGATGTATGCTGCTATTATTTGATTTTATTAGTAGTCTCTTTTAAATTGGGCCTTGTTTTAAACGTTGTGTTCGTTCACTGGTGATATTTGTTGAAGTATTAAGCAGTGGCTTTGGATATCGTTGTTATCTCTGCCCTATCTAAATGAAACGAGTTTCAAAGGGGCGAATATGTTTGCAAGCAGGTCCCAAGTCCATGTTTACATCCTAAAACCTGGCGTGCACCAGATGGAAACACTTACAAAAATAAAATAAACCAGGCTATTAAATTCTGTCATTTTGGCAAGAGCTGGATTTTGAAATCTCAAAGTGGCCTTATTCTGTTGTAGTGTAAAACACCTAGGACTGGTTTCAAAACATTCTGGTATTTTCTTGTTCCTTCTTGTTTTGCATATCCTCCAATGGTAGTAGGTCCAATACTGTGATTTCTATAGGATGGGCTGTGTTTTCTCAGCACTCAGCCTTTGGGTATAAGTTATTGTGGTGTTAAATACTTCCCAAGCTTCAATGGGAATATGAGTTCTCAAACACTAAGGCATACTGCTTTGCGTTTTCCCTGAGCATCTTCAACTCAAAATAAATATGGGGCCTACCAGTGTCACAAAAAATTCAATATGTATTTGTGACAACTATATATTGCTTGCTAATAAGTTAAAAGACAATACTTCTATCACACAAGCGTGCACTAAGAATGTTCCGTTGGTTTGGTCTGTTAGATTGCAATTATACGAGAATATGACTCGAACTGTTTCTTCAACTCCATTTATTCCCAGCCTTTAGATAGTGGTAACACAGCTGTATAGATGAAATAATCCACTGGATTCTATCTTGTAAAAATTGAAATAACTACTTATATTTACATTAATGATTAGGTATGTGCATATAACATGTCCATTTCATATGTTTTCCTCTTCAATGTGAGATTTTACACCCCATAAGTTTACATTCATTATGTACCTTTACATGTAGCACAACATCATTCACTAATCTCAGCTCCTCCATTGTTCATTCACTAATCTGTTCATTCACTAGCTCATGCTCTGACTTAATATGCATAAAAATCTTACAGTCAACTTTGTTCATGTACACGTTTGTCTTTCCATCCTTTACATGATTTTTTATGGAATAAAACAGTCTCTACCATTAGATAGTTTGTTAAACTTTTCTCTATTAAACATATTTGAGTTATGACTAGTTTCAATGTTTATATTGGAGGAAATAAATAAACTAATTACATTATCCATATTCAGCAAAATAAATATGAAAACATGAGGCTCATCATCTCATCAAATATGACTTATTATCTATGTGGACCAAATACTTAGCTTTGCAAATTTTTTTCCCCTTCCACCATCACAATGGAAATCCCACCCTTAGCCCAGAGGATTAGCTCAATTGGTTGAGTCACCTTCAATTGGTCAAGTCCCCGTAGTTAAAACACATTTATCATAAGATTCAAGGTTCAAAACTTATTGGATCAAGTCAAAAAAAAAAAAAAAAACCCCAACATAAAATATCAATTGATATATCTTCCCAAACATTGGAACCTACCCTATGCAAAGACCTGCCACTAGTTACCATATATTCTTGGTTCATAGACAGATTCGCAGCAGGTGGTTCATTTCCTCTTCAGCCTCACTACAACATGGATATCTTCAGGGACCTTGTAGGCCTCTTTTTTGGTGTTGATTAAAACAACTTGCGTTTCACAAAAGACTTTGAATATATTGTTGTCTGTTTCTATTAAAAACTTGAAGATGATATTGTTGTCTGTATTTGTTGGGATAGAGGCTTTATAATGGTCATACTTTGTACCATAGATTAGCTTAGGAAATTTAAGTTAGGAGTACTTTATCTTATAGAGTTGTGTTATGATGTAATAAAGTTAAGCTACAATGGTTTAAATTAATTAAGTCACATGTTGGTGGTTGGGCATTGAAGGTTTTATGTAACTTGTGTCTCCTTCATTCAGATGAAGGCTATGTAATTTTTCTCATGCCCTATGCTTAATGAATCATGTTGTCTTTCTCCCTTCTATCTGCAACTTTGTGAATATGTGTATAGGTGTGTAATTATATAGGAACTAGTGAAATCTTTGTGTGTTTGCATGGCAAAACTGTTAATAGAGTAGGCCTTTGATTTTCCTATTTCTGAGGGATTTCTGTTGTTTTAATTAGAATGTTCTCCAATATCACAACCAAAAGGGCTACCTCTAAAAATTCAAGATGCCAAAGGCAAGGAGTGGATCTTTCAGTTTCGATTTTGGCCTAATAATAACCGCAAGATGTATGCTCTGGAAGGGGTGACACCATGTATTCAATCGATGCAATTGCAAGCTGGTGACACAGGTATATGCCAGTTACTTGTTAATTTTTGTTCGAAGACAATTCTAAGAGGTTTACAAATGGTTTTCCAAAGTAATTAATACTAAGACTAGGAAGAAGTGAAGGGAAGGAGATTTTGTAGTGTTTAAAGAAATTCCAAAACCCCACAAGATAGGCTTATCCGACTGTTACTATCTCTGTTTTATTTAAACACATGCATGCATGGCCACACAGGAGGGTAAGACAGAGCAAAGTAAAACCACCCTGCAATCAATCAACCATGGAGTTACAAGCACGCCCCCCATTTCTAGTTATTCTCCAAGCAACCTTATTAAAGTTTGCATAGGTTACTTTACAGTGAATAATTTCCTTAGTGGAAGCATTCCTATGGAGCCTGGCATATGTCACAAATTGAAAATATTAAATCTAGCAGGAAACATGCAAAATGGGTCAATTACCCCAAGTCTTGGGTCAAACCCATGAAGCAAGTAAACCAAAAATTCATTTTATTATTATTGACTTCATCTTTACATAAGTACATAATTACATAGTCATTATAATGAAGAACTACCTAGTTACATAGTTAGATCTGGTTTATTATACCTTCAAACTAGTTCTTTATTTTAGTTGGTTCTTGCAGTGTCAACTTCATAGGAAAGAATTCAGATTCTTTCAAACTCAATGTAAGCAGCTATTCTGAGATCCTCGAATGTACTATTTCACTGTGTATACATATTACTGTTTTGACCTTATTTTGTGCTTCGATTGTAAATACTTCACTGTACATGTCTCTGACTTCTGTTGACCATTTCTGTGAGACCCTATGTGATACCATCAAACTGAAATGGCATACTTCTCATCAAGTTGGGATGGCACCGAACCAGTGAGACCTTTCTCACTGTGGTAGCACAAAACAGTGATAGATTTTTTACTGTGGTAGTTCCAAATTGTAGTGTCATACTTATCATGTGTTTGATTATACCGAGACTGTAGTTGACCAGTGATTATAACACTGAATATCTTCACTGTAATATGGATTATACTGATATCTTTTTGTCACACCGAGCCTTAACTGTAAATACACCTTTATAACTCATTCTCCTCACTGCTGTGGTATCAAAATAATCTTATAAGAGTAGTACTGAATTGAGGCATAGGTAATTTCAACACTGTGATGTCATTGAGATTGCAATGTTACCGAGATCCTTCTTTTCATAGTGGCAAAGATTGACCTTTCTTGTGAACTTGTACCTAGCTTAATTATTGGACTGTCTTACTATGATTTGAGCCCTTTTGACATAGGTCCTTTTAGAATGTTGAATTGGCCTCAAATAGGTCCTTGTAGAATTTTGATATGAGTCTATATGTATCCTACACATAGGTCCTTATAGAATGTTGATATGAGTCTATATGTATCCTACACCTAAAATAGGCCAAAATTACAATGGCCATAGGGCTGAATTTCAGGCCTGAAATAGGCAAAAATTGTGGATGCTACATTGGCCTAAATTTAGAGATTAATGTGCTTACTACAGGTCTACAGGTTAAAAAAATATAGGTCCAAAAATTCCATCCAGGGGTCTAAAAATATGTCTCGTTTATTTTGTCTCCTACACTATTCTTTAGCTTCTCTTCACCAAGATAATATGATATTAATTGATGTTTATTCGATTTAAACATCGGTTCTTATATATTTGTCTTCCACAATGGAGGTAAATGATTATTAGAGAGGCATGTCATGCCTACATATGTCAGTTAGTAGTCTTTCATGTTTGATCTTAAAAAAATATTTTTTATTCAATGAAAATAAATTAGGATGTGTATGGGCACTCATTTAAAATATTATAAATTCCTCTCCAAGCTGGTGTCAAACCCATGAAGCAAGTAAAACAAAGATTCATTTTATTATTATTGACTTCATATTTACATAAGTACATAATTACATAGTCATTATAATGAAGACCTACCTAGTTACATAGTTATATCTGATTTGTTATACCTTCAAACTAGTTCTTTCTTTTAGTTGGTTCTTACACTGTCAACTTCATAAGAAAGAATTCAGATTCTTTCAAACTCAATGTAAACAGCTATTCCGAGATCCTCGAATGTACTATTTTATTGTGTATACATATTACTGTTTTGACCTTATTTTGTGCTTCGATTGTAAGTACTTCACTGTACATGTCTCTGACTTCTGTTGACCATTTATGTGAAACCCTATGTGATACCATCAAACTGAAATGGCATACTTCTCATCAAGTTGTGATGGCACCAAACCAATGAGACCTTTCTCACTGTGGTAGCACGAAACAGTGATAGAATTTTTATTGTGGTAGTTCCAAATTGTAGTGTCATACTTATCATGTGTTTGATTATATCGAGACTGTAGTTGACCTGTGATTATAACACTGAAGATCTTCACTGTAATACGGATTATACTGATATCTTTTTGTCACACCGAGCCTTAACTGTAAATACACCTTTATAACTCATTCTCCTCACTGCTGTGGTATTGAAATAATCTTATAAGAGTAGTACTGAATTGAGGCAGAGGTAATTTCAACACTGTGATGTCATTGAGATTGAGATTTTACCGAGATCCTTTGCTGCTCTTTATTCATCTCTCTTTATGTGTGGTCTTGGGGAAGCAATCCAGATACTTTCATTCTATCTAATCTCTTTATGTGTGGTCTTTGGGGAAGCAATCCAGTCACTTCCATTCTATCTAAGGATCTGGCGATGCTTCATGATTTCAAACAGTAACAACTTCACTGGTTTGCTTTCTCCACCACTAATAGATGAAGGGATAATGAAAGAACAACCATCTTATGTATTATTATTAAATGACAACCAATTTTTAGGGAATATTTATAGCTCCCTTTTTGCTTCATAACAGAGATTTCAGAGCTTTGCCTTGAATTCCAGGGCAATCAAATATCAGGGGAAATTCCTGCAGAGGTACTAGGGAATTATAAATCATTGAAGTGCTTAGAGACCTCACATAATCAAATTAAAGGATCAATATCATTCACCCTTGGGAATATAACATCATGAACGCCCTCTGACATATGCTATGAGTGCTCTAGCATATATTCCACCATTCACATAGCTTCTAACAATTGACATGTGGGAGCTCATACATTTTCTCATTATATAAATCTCAGCGACTTTTTAGCTCTGGATTCCTCAAAAGTTATAAATTGTTAACCCACTAGTTGAGTAATAATGTAAAATTAAAGTGTTACCCAGTTCAGTAACAATGCAAACTATTGACTGTTAAATATTGACTATTTTAGAATTTGGCAGTTACATCAATATGTTGTTAATGCTTACATTTTTTTAAGTGATAGCCCTTGAAGAATGGCGGACGAAAAAGCTTGAAGAAGCTAAGAAACGTGAAGCAATGAAAGCCAGTGTGAATTCCTCCACAGAAGCCAAAGATACTGGTATGCATTTTTTCTATTCAGCTTATGTGTGACTTCAACTGATGGCTTGTCCGTTAGTTGTGATGGCATAGTATTTTTTGGTGACATTAGGTTCTTTTCCTCCCTGCTCCTTTTGGTCCACAACTCCCAAATTTGGGCGTGTGTTTATACATTATGTATTGGGGTTCCCATGAACAGAGATGGTGGCAAAAGTATTGGAGACTCACTGGGGCCCTGTGTTGGAGGAAGCTGGATTCTCATTACCTCTCGAAGCTTCAAGCGAGGATAGTGGAAAGATGCTGGAGGATGGAACTGAGATCAGTAATGAATATATGGGCAATCTTAGTTTGGTGTTTGCGCTTTTGATTTCTTGGGATTTTGACTACTAGGTTAGCATCACCAAATTATTTTGTCCTCTTCACTGCATTATGTCTTGAGAGCGTGTTTTACAAAGTATTCATATAGCAGTCTTATCTATTTTTAAGTTTATGACTTGAGGATTATGGTTTCTTGACAATTTCTCTAGGTTCCTTTTTTCAGCATATTTAAGGTTATTGTTATGTTGCTAAATTTAACAATTTGATTACTTACATGCGGGAGAATAGAATTTAGCATTTTGCAGTGAAGAGCTGTTAAAATTCAAAGTATTTTGTTTTAACATCTGTTTTCTTTTCCACCTTTTCCCAGGTGTGTTATTTTTGAATGAGTTATATTGTTTCTTTGTTCAATTTTTCCAAGGCCAGCAAGGGTTTGGAGAATCCTAGCTTAAAATGGTGCAATTAAAGCCTGATGCATAGTTTGATATTATTTCTGCAGAAGATGGAATCATACCTGGCAAGCCACTTCCTTCTGAATGCCATGCAGAACCACATACAGAGTATGACGGAGCGACAGTTAAATGGGGTCTGATGCACCATAAAGAAAGTGCTGCAGATTGTTGTCAGGCTTGCTTAGACCAATCAAAAGGTGAAAAGAAGTGTAACATTTGGGTTTACTGTCCATTTGAACCTGGTTGCTATTCTCCAGATATATATCAGCACAAGCATCAAGAATGCTGGCTAAAGCAGGTAGAATTCTCATGCTTCCTCCAAAACTCTAGCTATAAATTTTAAAATTGTATATTTATTTTTAAAATTGCAATATGTTAAAACATATTAACATGACTATTTATTTTGTTTAAAATTACGCAAATTCACAACATATATATGTAAAGGGAGAAAAACAGAAAAGGAAAAATAAGAACCTATGTTTTCATTTAAAACAAAAATCCAATACATATTCATATTAAGCTTAGATCCAAACAGAAAAGGTCAAAACATCTAGCCCCATTGGAAAATTTTCCACATAAAAAGACACCAAATACTGCCTGAAACATGGATGTTGAGTGAGCTATTATAAAATGGCTATCATATAAACCACAAAATTGAAATTTTGTGTTTGTTCTTATTCAAGTTTGAGTTTATTTCAAAGACTGCTACAATCTATGGTCATGTGCGATTATGAATTATATGTTGAGAATTTAAGGGCTATAGATTAATACAAATTCTCTTCTTGATAACTACTTGTGAGCTTGCTGAGTTAATCCTTCATCATGTCAATTATCAAAGTGCTTATACAAATGTAGAGACAAAATTGATCTTTCTTGTAACTGAGTATTTTGCAATATAGTTAGGAAGGTAAATCTCTTATTTACCTTCCTTAATTGAGGTTTCTAACTTTTACAATTTTTTCCTCAGAGATAACTTAATCATATCCTTTAGTCAATATCTCAATCTTCCAGTTACTTCAGAAATTACTAACCTTTAGCTGCTTTTGTAGAATACATCCTTCAGTTACCTTGGAAGTTGTATCATTCAGTTATTCCTTTAGATAGGTCTGTAATCAAAATTGTTCTTGTATTTGCTATCTTTCAAACACTATCACCTTCAGACTTATACATAGACAATCTTGTCCTTAGATCTGATTTGTTATACCTTCAAACTAGTTCTTTCTTTTAGTTGGTTCTTGCACTGTCAACTTCATAGGAAAGAATTCAGATTCTTTCAAACTCAATGTAAGCAGCTATTCCGAGATCCTTGAATGTACTATTTCACTGTGTATACATATCATTGTTTTGACCTTATTTTTTGCTTTGATTGTAAATACTTCAGTGTACATGTCTCTGACTTCTGTTGACCATTTCTGTGAGACCCTATGTCATGATACCATCAAACTAAAATGGCATACTTCTCATCAAGCTGTGATGGCACCAAACCAGTGAGACCTTTCTCACTATGGTAGCACGAAAAAGTGATAGATTTTTTACTGTGGTAGTTCCAAATTGTAGTGTCATACTTATCATGTGATTGATTATACCGAGGCTGTATTTGACCTGTGATTATAACACTGAATATCTTCATTGTAATATGGATTATACTGATATCTTTTTGTCACACTGAGCCTTAACTGTAAATACACCTTTATAACTCGTTCTCCTCACTGTTGTGGTATCGAAATAATCTTATAAGAGTAGTACTGAATTGAGGTAGAGGTAATTTCAACACTGTGATTTCATTGAGATTGACCTTTCTTGTGAACTTGCACCTAGTTTAATTATTGGATTGTCTTACTATGATTTGAGCCCTTTTGACATAGGTCCTTTTAGAATGTTTCGAGTCATTTCAAACTGCCTTTGATCATAACCATAGCTCTGATACCATGTTGAGAATTTAAGGGTTGTAGATTAATACAAATTCTCTTCTTAATAACTACTTATGAGCTTGCTGAGTTAATCCTTCATCAAGTCAATTATCAAAGTGCTTATACAAATGTAGAGACAAAATTGATCTTTCTTGTAACTGAGTATTTTACAATAAGTTAGGAAGGTAAATCTCTGATTTACCTTCCTTACTTGAGGTTTCTGACTTTTACAATTCTTTCCTCATAGATAACTTAATCATATCCTTTATTCAATATCTCAATCTTCCAGTTACTTCAGCAATTGCTAACCTTTAGCTGCTTCTGTAGAATACATCCTTCAGTTACCTTGGAAGGTGTATTATTCAGTTCTTCCTTTAGATAAGTCTGCAATCAAAACTGTTCTTGTATTTGCTATCTTTCAAACGTTGTCACCTTCAGACTTATACGTAGACAATCTTGTCCTTAGATCTGATTTGTTATACCTTCAAACTAATATGTAATTCTTGTTCTTTCTTCCACCTTTTGTTAACTTCAAAATTGACTGTAATTGTTACTTAAATATCTGCAGTACCTCAGAGACAGATCCACAAATCTGTTCTTTCTTTTAATGTGTTCTACCCAGACGTTAACTTAATCTTTGCTCCCTTCTTTACGTTGTATTTCCTCAATAGAATCCGCAAAAATTGCTTCTTTTGCACGTTGTATAACCGCAGTATCATCCGTAGATATTTTCTCTTAACCGCAGCATATGTAGGGTATATATAGTAGTTCTAGCCAAGTAATTAAACCGACCTTATAGCCATTAAGTAGGCCGACTATAACATTTGTTTGTAGGACGACTTCATAGGCATATCTTCAACGTTTGTAAGCCATTCTTCTGCAACGTCCTGGAGGGTATTCTTCACGCCTTTTTCATGACTCTTAATTACACTTATGTACCTAATAGACATCAAGAAGAAGTCTATAGACCTATACTAAGAATCTTGCTCATGAAACCCATGAAGCAAGTAAACCAAAAATTCATTTTATTATTATTGACTTCATCTTTACATAAGTACATAATTACATAGTCATTATAAGGAAGACCTACCTAGTTACACTCTTCAACATTATAACTATATATAATTTTGATGTTTCTAGGTTGGAGATTGTACTATTTTCATTGGAGGATGCTACTATTGATGCGCACAAGGCTCTTTAGCTACTTGGTAGGATTCTCACAAAATTAGTTGTTGAAGGGATATTTTTTATTCAAGATATAGCAACGGAAATCAAGGATGGAGGTACATAGCCAGGAAGCTTATTAGAAACGAGAGAATTTTGAGGTATTATTCAAGAAGAAAATTTCAAGGTAGTCTGCTCATAATTTTAATGCCTGATCAATTTTGTGGTTTATTTGTGATCTCTCATGTTGACAAGTGAATGGTTGGTTAGTTTTTAGCTTGTGCTCACATTTGTTGGTTCTTGAAGCTCGAGCACTCTATAACAAAAATAGGCAGAGTCAAACAACACAAATGGTCCACTAGCTCTCTTTTCATTTGCTAATATTATAATGAAGTTTTATTAGAGGCACTGTTTGTTTGTTTATTTTGGTTAGAAAAGGGTTTTCTCTTGGTTTTATGTGATTTTAAATTTATCGTATGTAGCATATTGAGAAATGGGAAAGAATAACGTGACATTTATTTTGCAGAAATTGATGATGAAGGAAAATTGTTTTAACACTGTTGATGTTAAGGTATATGTTGTATAAACTATTTATAGTCTAATTTATGTTATATTCTAGTGTTCATTGTCTTTCATTTCTTACAATGCATTGTATTTTCTTTTGTTTTCAGAAAATGAAATCAGTATTGATGGTAAGAAGCATCAATTGAAAAAAGAGAAGAGCAATAATATTGGAGCGACAAATGCAAAAAGAGAGAGGAGAACTGCTCTGGTGATACCCTTAGAACCAATATCTCGCATAAGACACACATATAAAGACTGATGATCAAGTCTTCAGAGTTGGTGAATTCACCTGTAATGCCTTGACAACACAATGATAATGTTTTGAAGTGATGAAACATCATTTCATGTGTAAATTGTAGTCCAACTAATATAAAGTTGGAAACTCATATTGTAATATTTTAACGTTTCATATAATATAATTTATGTGGTTGAAATTATTTATAGTTGCATTTGATGTTGTTTAGTATTGTAATTAAAATATGCGACTTTGTGTTTTCATATTAGATGAACATGCACATTGTATGACATTTTTTAAATCATACAAATTAATTTATGTTGATTAATAACGAACCCAAATAAAATGAATATGCCACTAAATTAGTTATTTATAATGATTATTAATGAAATGAATATAAACTACTAAATTAGTCGTTTATATAATGAATAAATGGCTACTGCAAATGATAAATTTGTGACTACAAATGATGACTAAATTTTGCATATATACGACTATTAGTAGCTAATTTACAGTATCTTATAACACGACTAAAATTTAGTCACATTTCTTCGGTCATTAATTGGTTTCAAACAATAACTAAAATTTGCATATATATGACTATTAATAGCTAATTTACAGTATCTTATAACACGACCAACATGTTGGTGATAGTTCTTTGGTAATTAATTGGTTTTCTCAGGTGATCATATAGTAATATATTTTGTTGTATATTTGGTCATTAATTGTGACATTTAATGACCAAATAAAAGACCAAATAAATGACTAAATCAGTGACCAAATGAATGACTAAATCAGTGACAAAATGAATGACTAAATTAGTGACCAAATCAGTGACTAAATCAATGACCAAATATACAACTAGATAACAAAATTGAGATAACCAATTAATGACTAAGCTAAAAATGACCAAAATTTGGTCACGTTATAAGATACTGTAAATTAGCTACTATTGGTCACCGACTGAAAAATAGTCGTTTATATGCAAATTTTAGTCATTTTTTTAGTAACAAATTAGCCATTTTGTACTAGTGCTGCTAGACCCTATGAATATAGTAACATACCTTTTAAGTTTTTCTCCATTTAGTTTCATTGAAGGCGCTTCATCTTTGGATGTATTTCAATATTCTTAATAATCGAGGCCTGTTTTTATAACACCCCTTGTATGGTCCCTATTTTGTAAAGTACAAATGATGAAAATGCATTTCCAACATGGAGGATCATGATTAGTAGGGATATTTTGTAAATGTAAAATGTAATGAAATATTATTTTCTGGCTTGAGTAGTGGGATTGACAAAATCATGGTTCAAGGAGGGTTGTGATTGGGTGAACTTGGCAGGTGTTGAACCTCAGAATTTTCCTCTCTCTGACATACTTTCTCATCACTTTTCCTTTCCTTTTCATAATTCCATACACTCCAATCAATGATAAAGGTCATGTTTTATTTCAAGGAATGCATTTGAATGATTTCTATGTTATATTCTGATGGTCTTGTTATTTGAATGGATTTTTGTAACTCAGCTACATAACACAGCCTATTCTGCAGCTAATTGTTGTTTCCACAGCTAATTTTATGGTTTGATAGGTTCCGAGGAGCAAATAAAGCAACGAGCCACATGGGCATCTCCAGAATGATCCACATATGGATTTCGTCCTATCCACATGGTTGAAATCGATAGAAAAGGGTGCTTGTGATCATGGTCAAAGTCCAGGAAAAGGACGTAAGTCGAGAGCTAAGAACTCTTGATTTTCTCCGACGTATAAAATCAAGAGTTAACTAGTTAGAATGTAATTCTATGTTTCAGTTATAATCGCCATCTGTAAGCGTAATTAGCTCCTCATGGTTACATTTTATTTTGTTTAAATACTGGTTATGAAAAGACCAAAGACAGTCTTAATTTCTGAAACGTTGTGTATGCTTTAAACTCTATTATTTTTCATAATACAAGGATCATGTTCGTGGTTCTAGTTTCTTCTTAATGTGCATATAGTCAACTAGGATCTCGACCTATTCTGTCGCAAAGGGCCCCTGCACAGGAGGAGGTTTTTAATTAGTTATTTTAGTTTAATTATTTTCTCTGTTTTTTCAATTCACAAGTAGATTAATATTGTGTTGCATCTTTTAGATCAATATCATCGATTCAAATTATGAATATTTTCTTAGCATCAATGTTAGAATGACTGTGTAATTTCTGATTTCCAAAAACATCTCAATAAAGTAGATTCATCTATTTTCCAATTAGATTATGTTTGAGGCAATAAAGCTCACAGTTGTTTAGTTTCCTTTCATGTTCTTACATTGCTTTCTTAGATCAGATCCTCAGTTAATTGTATAAATGGATGCTCCTAAAGATCAGGCCAAGAAGGTTATTTGTCATACTTCCAAATTGGGTGCTCGAGTGTTTAACCTATGCATTCATTGAGTTTTTCCTTTACATTCTTTTACAATGCTTTCCTAGATTAAGATTCTCAGTTAATTGTATAATTGGATGCTCCTAAAGATCATGCCAAGAAGGTGACTTGTCATACTTCCAAACTGGGTGCTTGAGTTTTTAACCTATGCAATTATTGATTTTTACTTTACATGCTCTTTAAAACTGCTTTCCTGCATTTAATTTTCAAAACTAAAGTGTAATCGGTTGCGTGTACATCATGTCAAGAGGGTGACTATGTCATAATTCCATATTGAATGTTGGAGTGATTGATCATACATTAGTTTCTTTTTCCTTTGAATCTGCTTTCATCTAGAATAGCATTGCAAATTCAATTTTCAGCCATAAGATTCATATTTCAATCCATGGAGTAAGATTAAATTAAATTTTAAAGTCATTAGAATAGGCACTATGTTTTTAGATCAGATTCTAACCATTTAACAGTTTTGATTCATTTTTATGCAAATTAGAATAGTTCAAGAACACTTCCTTTTGTTCCTTCTTTCAAAGTTAGTTTTACACATATAAATTTCACTAGATTCAGTTGATTCATTTCATAGTTTTCATTTTAACATTTAGACATAAAGAACAAAATCCCCCAAAACAACATAAAATACATACAACGAAGTAAGAAGAAGGTTAAATAAGCACATATAGTGCACCACACTTCATCAGATTACAAACCTCGATTGATAATTTATGTTGAACAATTTAAGACATTAAATTGGCTAAACAGCACGACAACACACCCCACCACCATAGAGTTATAAAAATAATGTTGGAGAGAGGAGTTGTTAGGATTCATCATGGGGGAGGGGGGGTGGGGATGAACCCATAACGTGAGAGAGGGACACAAGGAAAATAAAATGGGAATCGAGGAATTATGGAAGGGGGGAGGACATAAAGCAAGACAGGGTGGGGGGATGTGAGAAGGGGAGTGTGAGTAGCGTAAGAAAGAGTTGAATAACTCTTCTATTCATAGTTACTCTTCATGTAAATCCCCATAATTGTTTCCTGGGAGAATTTGGAATGTAGCGTCTAAGCTAAGGAGATCAACGAGAGGCTCAAGGGAGGAATAGGGTGTAAAGTTCTTTCCAAGGAGGGCTAACAAACCACTCAAGTTATTTTTTTAAAGTTGATAAACCACTAGGCACAATGGAAGACACTGGGGGTGCTTGCTGAAAGGGCTGAAAAAATATTGGGTGATTGTTGACAAGCTTGATAAACCATTGTATTCTTGTGAAGTAGGCTAATAAACCACCCATAAAATGTGCCACCGATTCTATAATATTTTCCTAAAAAATACAATTGATAAACCACCTATAAGGAAAATACCATAGTCCTCAAAAGATGAGCAATACCTGACTGAATCGGAATTGGAAGCTTGAAGAAAGAACTCCCTTAGACCATGGATCTGGCTCAGGGGTGGCCAGCAGCAAGAAATATTGGGCTGAATTTGACCTACCATTGCAGGAGAGTTGTAGTACCACTCTTAATTTCCAGCCATATAGCTACTAAGATAAGTAACCTACTCATATGAATATACCTCTCTCTGCAATGTGAATATTACTTCATAATGTTATAAATAAAGGTGTATATTTGTGTGTTAAAATATGATGGAATGTGAATATTTATTCTAATTGTGAGAGACTTGATGAGTCTCATAGTGTTGAGATGCTCCATAATGGTCATTTAATTAAATGTTCAACTGATTATTGTTGTGAGTGAATGTTATGGTTGATATGCATGAATGCAATGTATTGTGAGTCATTACCTTATTCGTAAGGGATCGATAAGTATTGTAATGTTGAGATTTTCCTACATGGATTATTCATTATGCTCATGAATGGTTTAAGTATTAACAAGTTCATGTTAATGAATATTTTACTTGTGGACTATTTATATGCTCATATTCCTCGCTTGTGTGAATGCTTGATTGACCTATGTAAAGGGCGAGGATGCCTGTGAATAATGTTGAGAAAATTTGGTTATTGTTCCCTCAAGACTAACAAAATATGTGTAAATCTCATTGTTATGAGGTCAAGGGGTCGTAAAACTACAAGTATGGAAGACGAAATATTTTTTTGTTGATATTATAGCAAAGGAGTAAGAGGAAGTCTGAGAAAAATACTAAGTGTACTGGGGTGCTTGACAAGAAGCAATTCCTCTGTTAAAGGAGGAGAAATTTCACGTCACGATCATGGATTCCCTGGAAGGTTTTGTGTTTTAATGGTACCAGTAGAAGGGATCCATGAGTTGAAGAATCCCATTGTTAGACGATGGTAAATTTCACGTCATAGTCATGGATTTCCTGAAAGGTTTTATGTCGTAGTGGTATCAGATAAGGGAGCCATGATTCAAATAATCCCTTCGTTAGAGGAAGGGAATTTCATGTCACTGTTGAGGGTCTCAGGAAGGCTTTGTGTCACATTGTTGGGATGGGTGTTGGGACATGGAGACTCCACAGGAAGAAATCCACAGTGGACCATGGAAACTGTTATAATGGTAAATAATTGAATTGCATGAGAGCATGAATTTGGTAGGATCCAGGGCGGGGTCCATGTGGTAGGGTGACATAGCTTGGTTAGAAGGAAAAAATTAATTTCTGAGTGGCATGTGGAATCCTTTTAAGATTCCATGTGGAATTGCAACGTCGCTCTAACATATATATCATGTTAACATAGGTAGGTATTCCAGTGATGTGGTGTGACCCGTGGTAGGGGATAGGTGGCACCACACAGGCTAGAAATGATATGACCAGGGACCATGTCATTGTGGATCACGAACACTAGCATTTACCTACAATGGAAAAATGTGGTAGGGCGTGATAGAGAAAGGCACGGTACATGAGCCTTAACCATAAATCAATGTAACTATTTCCATTGCACCACAGAAGCTTGGATAGGATTAACTTCGTAGTGGTTTTGGTAGTTGGAATAAAAAAATGGAAAATAATTTCATTACATAACATGGAATTTGTGCCATGGAGGATTTAAAAAAGGGTCTGACTGGCGTCCTAGTGTAGTGGCAGAGTGATGTGGTAAAATGACATTATCCATTTGGTCAGTGCCACATGGCCATGTTAGTTGGCGTGGCAAGAGAGTTTAAATATGAAACATTTAAATTCACATAACTTTTGATCGAGGTATCAGATGGAGCTAAAATTTATATCATCGAAAAGCTCTTAATGAGTCGGTCATGACTCATGATGGTGGTATTACTTTTGGGTTTCAAGGAAGTTGAAATTTGAGGAATTTTGAGGACCCATTTCCATAACGAGACATTGGATATTGGGTCAAATACATCATAAGAACTCTCACTACCTGAGAATGACTTAAGGGTATGGGAAGATGTGTTACTATTTTGATGAGGGGAGATATATGTTGGTTGAGGATGTTATCTAATGGCTTAGAGCATTTAAGGAGCTTCAAGTATTGATTGATTTTATCTTAGTTCTTTTCTAATTCTTTTCTATAAAAAATAAAAAATAAATAAATAAATAAAAATAAAAAATAAAAAATTATTATTATTCCAATTTTTCACATTGTTCTTCCTTTTCTTATAACTATTTTAACAAAATCTCATGTATCCTCTTATTTTCTTCCAGTTCAATTTTTAGAGAGATGAAAAAATTTACATCCAAACTTTTATCTTTATATTCTTTTAGTTGTTGTTCTAGTTAATCTACCTTTTTCTTAGAGATATTAGTTTTTTCAGGGGACTTATGAGTTCTCCTTCAAAGTATACCTCTCCTTCAATATATTCTCTAGCTATGAACAACATCTCTCCTCTTTCATCATTAGACATGCTTTCATTTCTTTCATAATCATGTATTTTTTGTAGTGCAAGCTTCTCTTTTTGGCATTTCATCTTCTTTTATAATCATTATATTTCAATTTTACTTCATCATCGTTATCATTTAATTTTTCATAAGGAAATTTAGAGGCATAGTGTCCTATTATTCCACATTCAAAACATTTAAATGGAAGCTTACATTTTAACTTTCTAGTTCCCTTCTTTAGCTTTCCTAAAAATTTGGCTTCGTCTTCATTTGATACATGATTGGAGTCTTCTTGAGTCCCATGCTTGCTTCCTTCCTTGGTCACTTTGAATACAACTTCTCTAGATCATGTCTTTTCCTTTTCTATCCATAGTTCATAAGTAGTAAGAGTTCCATGAAGGTTATCCATGTTTAACTTTTGAATGTCAAATAAATATTTAATGGCTGAGACTTTGGGATTAAACCTTGAAGGAAGTGATTTTAACATTTTATGAACAACATCATCTTCCTTAATTGTTTCATTGATACCTTTGACTGAGTTGAAAATACTCTCTACTCGAAGGAAATATGAAGCAATATTTTCATTTTCTTCCATTTTCAAACGTTTAAATTAGCCTTTATAAATTTGGATCTTTGCCTCCTTTATTTTATCATCCCCTTCATAACAAACTTGATTTTTTCACATAGCTCTTTGGCTGACTTGCAATGCATCATTTTGATAAATTCAATATGTGATAAACCCAATTAAGATGTAATATTTGGCCATTGCATTAAATGTATAAAGATATTTACTAATTTCATCAGTGGGAGGACTTGCAGGCACTTGGAAACCATTCTCAATAACTATCCATATATCAATACCTAAAGACACGCTATAGGTTTCCATTTTGATTTTCTATAAAGAATAGTTTGTTCCATCAAACTGAGAGGCTTTCTTGAAGATATGAGATTGGCCACATTCATTGTGATCATCCTTCCAGTGATTAACTATTCCTAAAGGAACCTACTATGATACCAATTGTTACAATAATTATTACAATGATAGGGGGGTGAATCTATGTAATGGCCAATTTAACCAATTTAAACAATTTCACAATTGATCATAACTAAAAAAATAATATTGCATCAATAAGGAAAATCAACACGTAAGAACAATAGATGTACGTGGGAACCCTTGCAGGAGAGAACCACAAATATTTTATCTTATTCAATATTTAATTACATCACTTAATAGGTACCAACCTGGTAGAGGCACCAAATACTCAAAATAAATATGTTGGAACTAACCTGTTAGAGGCACCAACCCCCAAATATATGCAAGAAACAACTTGTTGTAAGATCCAACTTGACCGAGGCACCAACCTCTGAAATATGCAAGCACCATATTGTTGTAGGCTCCAACCTGATTGAGGCACTAACCTCTGAAATATCTAAGCACCAAATTGTTGTAGGCTTCAACCTGATTGAGGCACCAACCTCTGAAATATGTAAGCACCAACCTGTTGTAGGTTCCAACCTGATTGAGGCACCAACCTCTGATAGAGGCATCCATCTCCTTCACCGGAACATAGCGAACCACTTTTCACAATATTTCAAACTAGATCCACAAGCTCAAGACACAATAAATTCTCTTCACAAATATGATCCTATCAATTCAACCTATTCTTCAATATTCAACAATAACATCTTCTAATTTTCTTGTACCTCATCAGAAGTTCCATAACATTTTGACAATTAAAAAATTCCTCTTTCCCTCAAAATATTATCTTCATGATTTTTCGTAGACCCCTTTCAGATTACAAACAAATTTTTCCATTTTCCCTTTTTCAAAAATTAATTTGGACCTCAAACTAACCCATAAAACATTATAAAAGTTAATTCATTAAGAAAATGAACCTTTTTGAACCATAGTCTATAGAATGCACTTTTCTAATGTGCATTTGATGAAATGAACCCCACTGTTTGACTAAAGGTTCGAAAGGATGCACTTTCAATTGAATAGAAAACAATTTGGTAAACCTGACAAGATTCAAAACCGTGACCACTCGTGGTGCACCCAAACCAAATACCAACTTTTCTATCATGTTGCTTGTGTATGCCATCCATGAAATAATTATTTTTAATTTGAATTAGACCATAGGCTGAAACCACAACCAAAATGAATTTCCAATGTTAATTCAAGGCTCGACCTTGTGAATGAGCCAAAAAACCTTTTCACTTCACCATTGTGCCACACTATACATTGTGGATGAGATGATAAACCATGCTAATGACAAGTTGAGACTCGACCTCATGATAAAGCTGAAAATAATATGTTCTTAAACCATTGTGCCATACATTGTTCTCATATACAATCAACCAATTGAGACTCAACCTCATGATTAAGCCAAAACCTTTGTGCATAACCATAGAGTCTCACCATACGCCACCAATGATCCAAGACTTGACTTTGTGACATAGCCAAAAAACCTTCATGCTTTAACCACATAGTTACACCATATTGTAATAACGAGATGAGATATGACCTTGCAACAGAGTTGAAACCTTTGTGCTTAATCCATATTCCAACAACAAGCTGAGACTCAACCTTGTAGCAGAGCTAAAACCTTCGTGCTTAAAACATATGCCGAAATGAGATAAGACTCAACCTTGTAGCAGAGCTAAAATATCCATGCTTAAACCACTAAGTCACACCATATGCCAATAATGAGTTGAGGCTCAACCTAGTAGCAAAGCTAAACCTCATGTGCTTAAACCACATAGCCACACCATATGTCAACAACGAGCTAAGACTCGATCTTACAACTACGCTAAAACCTTCATTCTTAAACCAAAAATTTACACCATATGCTAAAAAAAAGTTAAACCTAAACCTCACAACTATGCCAAAACCTTTGTGCTTAGCTATAGAGCCAAGAACCACACTATTATTATATCTCAGACCAAATCAATGCCTTTCTACACCACACCAAAACACACATACACAAATATATATATATATATATATATATATATATATATATATATATATATATATATATATATATATATATATATATATATATATATATATATATATATATATATATATATATATATATATATATATATATATATATGTATATATATATATATATATATATATATATATATATATATATATATATATATATAGATATAGGTGCAGTAACACACTAGTCTCTATTGAAAAAAATAATGGCCATGCTTGATGCATGTTTGGTGTTCCTGGTCGGTGGGAAAACGTCAAGGGCCTAAGTCCCCTGTGTGACTATGTTTGTTGTCAATGGAAGCATATTGCCCCTACTAATTGTGGATATTTTTTGTGAGAAGGCTTTCGACAAGGCAGAGAGGTCCCTGACTCTCTGTAAATGAGGGTTTCATCCTCTGACATATAGAAGGGGCACAAATCCTATGGTCCGTGATAGAGAGGGAGAAACGAGAGCCTATAGGACCGAAAAAATGAACAAAAACTTGGTTAAGCAAAATGACCCTCAACCTTTTCAACTCTGCAACTATTCGACAAATGAAACATGTCTATTTTAGGAATGGAATGTGGTTGTTTCAGTGGGCAATGTCGAAAAATTCCAAAGAGGAAGCGATGGGGGTTTTTATAGGGTGGTTCAGAAGGTGTTGCGCCACACCTGGTGGTTGGTTTTCCCACTTGCGGCAATGATTCGTTGGGTGTTGGGCTCAGGTGCCTGTCTGCTGCTAGAGGCCATAACCAAATGGATGCTTCCTCCTTCCAACCCTGCCATGCTGTTGACCACTATTTCAGAATGAAATCAATGTGCAGTGTGACTGGTGTTGGGGGAAAACCCTTAATGTCGAAGAAGTCAATTTGGGTCCTTTGGGCTAGCCCAAAATGGGTAATACATTCCCAGTGCCCTATTTATTTATTTTTTCGCCCTGCTATTCTTTTTTATTTTTGGATACATTATGTTCGGAGTCCTCTAGTTATTGCGAGGGTTGTTTGGGGGTTTGATCTTCTATTTTTTCACTATGCGACATAATTTGTGGTTGTGGTGCAAGGATCTTCCCTCCCACATTCTCTCTCTGTACACATTTCCTCTGATCTTTAGCCCCTATGCTAGTACTGTCATCGGTATGTGCTCTTATGGGTCTTGCCCCCAAAATTCTAACGCAGATATCAGCGTATGGGACTCTATTTCAGAGCCCCAGTATCAGATTTCCATAAAAGCTATAGTTGGGAAGTCAACAATGTTTTGGGTGTAGGATTTAGATCTTGTGAGAGACTTGAAGCAAAATATCCAACTTACTACAGGCATCCCTGTTTCAAAATAGAGTCTCATCTTTTCTGGGAAAGTGCTACATGAAGAATCTTAATTAAAAGGCTACCAAATACAAAGGAACTCTTCCATTTTCTTGAACTTAAGACTAAAACGTGGTGCACCAGGAGTAAACACACCAGCTAGATCTTCATCGACATGCAAGGGCTAGCGTTCTTTCAAATATGCTTTAAGAGGAAAAGTTGTCACACAGAAAAACAAATACCATATCTGCCATTACCAGGTCTGTATATTGTAGAAAAGATGGAAAAAAATCTAGTTCTGGCCATAGAACTACTAGAGGTAAATGGACTCTTCAATACTCTGCAAAAAAATATGTTATTTTCCTATTTAATGGATATTGGACAAAATATGAAGAGTTAAATGAATGGATCTACCAAAACTGGACTAGAAACTGTGATATTTATCTATGCACAAAAGGTTTCTTTGTGGTCTAGTTTAATAATATAGAAGATTACAATTATGTCATTAATGATGGACCATGGTTCTGGGGAAGAGTAGGTCTCTTTGTAACCCCATGGTTCCTTGGTTTTGATGTAAATTCAATGGTGGTCACTAAAATGCCTATTTGGGTAAGGCTACATAACCTACCACTCCCTTTTTGGCACCATCAGGTCTTAGAAAACATTGGGAACTCTTTAGGAAGGTTCATAAATATGGATCGAGAGAGAATGGACATAGGGATATTCACTTTCACTCGTATTTGCATGGAGATGGATTTAAAGAAAGGATTTCTAGAATACATACATATAACACACAAAGACCTCAAGTTGACACAAACATTATATTTCTAAAATATTGCTTTTAGATGTAGGGTGTGCCATCAAACAGGGAACTTGAAAAACACATGCATATTATCTAAGAAAAAAAACAAGATTCCACAAAAAAAGGGTGGAAATTTCCGGATCTGCCACATTCATATGATGAGGATGAAGAAATGAAAGAACCCAAAATGCAATCAGAAGCAGGAAATCAGCATGGTACATAAGAGAAGGGAGAATAAAAGGAGGAAGAACAAAAGAAACATGATGAGAAGCTAGATTCTCCAACTATTGTTGAAAATAAACCAGAAGGCAAGAACAATGATCGAGTCCTGGGGGGTACAAAGAAAGCTCATGTATCTAAGAGTTTAGACTTAGATAAAGAAGCTCAACACTCTTCCAACAATAATGAGTTGGAAATTATTTCTACCACTCCTTCTCTGGCGAGTTGGAAAAAAGTCCAAAAGAAAAAAGGCAAAAAAGACAAGCCCAGTTTATCTGGCAATGTGTAATTTTAATTTTATTTCATGATAGCATTGCTACTTAGTGTGTGTCATGTTGTTGGGTTCCCTAGGGAATTTCCTAAATGCTTCAAGCATCTACGCCTGTAACTTTTCATTTTTATTAATAGAAATTTACTGATATTTTCCTTGGAAAAAAAAAAGTAAAAAAAAGTAAAAATATATATATATATATATATCTCTGTGTGTGTGTGTGTGTGTTTGTTGTACCCCAGAAATTGAGTTTGGGCCAACATGATTCGAATTTTGATCTAATGAGAAACTTCCATTTGCCTTGTTTGAGTTCTCAAGTCGTGACCATAGTAACCTCTTGAGATCACCCTTTTCTTCCATATGATTATGCCATGTGGCATGATCCTTATGGGTACATGGTCAACTAGATGCCAATTTCAGCATGATGTTATCATACCATGTGGTGCTCTGTGATTGGTGCCATGTTTCACTTAGATTTGGTCACTTAGACTACTCCATACACACCTCATAAAAATGAAGTTGCAGAAAGAATGAATAGAATGTTGATGTAAAAGGCAAGAAGCATGCTCAATGGTACTGGGTTAGGACATGAATTCTGGGCATAGGCAGTGAAGACTGCATGTTACCTGGTCAACAAATCATCTTCATCAACGTTGGAGGATAAGACTCCGCATGAGGTATGGACTGGTAAGAAAACCTCTCTTTCACATTTGATGGTATTTGGATGTGATGCATATGGACATGTTCCAAAGGAGAAAAGGCCCAAGTTGGATAATAAATATGAAAGGTGCATCTTCAGTGGGTATAAGGATGGTTTAAAATTTTATAAGATTTGGAACCCAGAAACAAGGAAGTTTATGTACAGACGAGATATGGTTTTTAGATAGGTGAAATATGTTGTTAAACATGAAGTCCTACCAAAGGAACCTGAGAAGACAGAGTTTGAGATAAATGAGTATGAATCAGACTCTACAACAGAACAAGATTCAAAAGAGGAAGAGCCACAAACTCCAGCTATGAGAAGATTAGTTCAGGAAAGAAGGCAGCCAGAAAGATATAGTTTATCTGCTTTCTATTCAAATTTTGCTTTAACTATCACTGATGATTATCCAAAAACTGTCAAGGAGGCAGTGGATTTAGATGATGGAAAACTCTGGAAGGAGGCCATGGTCGATGAAATGGCATCCTTGCACAAAAATGAGGCATGGAATCTAGTGGAGTTACCAGCTGGAAGGAATCCCATCGGGAGTAAATGGGTGTTTAAGAAGAAAATAAATGTAGAAGGCAAGGTGGAGAAATACAATGCTCGGTTGGTAGCGAAAGGTTATTCCCAGATGTCAGGAATTGATTTTGGTGATATTTTTTCTCATGTTGCCAATGATCAAAGGCTCAATATTTTAGCTCAAAAATGAAAGTGCTCATAATTGATTGGAAACAGAGTGATAGCGACCTGCATGTCGCCAGGAATCCAACACAACTTGTTTTGTCAAAAACCAACTTTGGATGAAGAAGTTATAGTCTGCTGACCGTTGTTCAGGACAGGCAATTTTTTTTTAAAAATTGTAGAACAGTGACAGGTTGATGACATGGCAACCTAGTCATCATGTAGGGAATATTCTTCAGCTTTTTACTAGTGGCACTGTGACAAGTGTCACCACAGGATTCGCCAGTTTGGTTCAAAAGTGAATTTTTTTAAAGTTTTTCTCCTAAGGGTGAATTCAATTTTTTTTAATGTGGGAGGACAACCCAACCAGGTGCCGCCATGTGTCCCCCCTAGTGGACCCCCTCTCCAAGGTCTGGTTCGAATTTATTTTTAATATCCTATGGTTGAATTAATTTGTGGGTGTAATTATTTATAACAGGTTGAAACTATGGGTTATATTTTATATCAAAGTCTGATTAGAATTTTATTAAACCATAGTAAAATTCTGATTGCCATTTTATTTAACCATATTCAAATTATGATTGGTATTTCAATTTAAACCAAAGTCTGAATATGGTGGCATTAAAGTTCGATGGGCGCATATTACAAATTCCTTTGTTAATACATTACAAGCGTTTATATGGTTTGGAGCGCATATGTTATATGGAGGCGTATTATAATTTGGGAAAAACATATATATAGGATGGGCGGAAGGCGGGTCGAACCCGTGACCTCCCCCTCCTATTTCCATGAGTTTGTTGATGCAGACTGGGCTAGACATCTGGACCAAAGAAGATCTACAAGTGGGTATGTGTTTAGCCTATTTGGAGGTGCAGTTAGTTGGATGAGTAAAATACAGTCTATAGTGGCTCTTTCAACTATAGAGGCATAATACATGGCAACCAATCATGCAAGCAAGGAAGCAGTTTGGTTGCAGAGATTGTGTTCAAGTATAGAGTTGGTGCAGTGAGCTATAAGGATAGACTGTGATAGCCAAAGTGAAATTTTCTTGGCTAAGAACCATCCTTATCATTCAAATACAAAGCACATTGATGTTCAATATCACTTTGTGAGAGATATGGTTTAGGAGAAAAAGGTGTTGCTAGTAAACGTGAACACTTTGAAGAATGTTGCAGATGCATTGACGAACTCTGTGAGAACTTAGAAGTTCTCTTGGTGTAGAGAAACAATGGGTGTTGTAGGGCTGGAAAAATAAATAAGCTCTCATGTGCACCCCTGTGAAAAGAAAACAACAAGTGGGATAATGTTGGGTATGGGTTATAATCTTTCCGCGAATAGTCGCACGCGCACAGGGGGTTATAGGGGGGAAATAGCTCTGCTTGTTCATTGCACTGGGCACAATATTTTTAGACCCTATTTTAGGTGGGTGGACCTGCCTATGGTTTTGTGCATGGGTTTTCACATGGTTTTGGGGCATGATGGTTTTCATCCCTTGGTATTTTGTAGATCTGGTCAAGGGAACTATGGTTAAGTTATAATCCAAGGTTAATGGATTGGGGTTTATGAATGCTTCATCATGTATATATATGTGTTGTAACACTAAAAGGAACATTGAAAAATCAAGCTGGTAGTCCCGATTTGGGATCCAGGGGAAACATCTTTATGAATATTTGTTTTATGTTTTATGCTCTCGCTATTGTTTATTTTCTGTTTTAAGAATTCGTTTGCAGATAATCTATGTACAGGGTTAAAACCTACATAATTATACTGCACAAATATAAAATGAAAAAAGAAAACAAAAAATATAAAAAATATGAGAAAAAATAATAAAAATAGAAATAAAATAGAAAAGCAAAGGAATTTTTTATCTTCCAAAGAAAATAAACTTAAAAATTGTGGCAAGGAGTTGGAAAATTAACATCAAAATTAGTTACTCAACAAAAAAATTTGTTTAGTTGAAAATGTGAATGATCATTAATGTGGATAATTGTTGGAAGAAACTCTGTAAAGGATTTTTAATACATCTTATATTTGAGGTGGACACTCCACCAATCATCAAGGACCAAAATCAAAATGATATCAGACAAGTACTTAGGAGCCTTAAATAGAGTAGAATTCAAAGTAGTTGTTAGGGAATAATAATACATTAATTAAAGTAGTTTTTAAAGGTACAAGATTAAAGGACCAAATAAAATGTTTAAAGGACCAAGTCAAAAGGTTGAAAATATTAAATGATTAAAAATTAAATAAAATAAGGGATAAAATGGAGCATCTGGATTAAGAAAGTCAAAATAGGATAACCTGTTACCTAACCAAAAACTAATATTCAATTAATAAGTAAGTGGTGAAAGAGATGAGAATGTAAATCTGAATTATATAAATATAAAGGATAGGGGCTGAGAAATAAGGATAGGGGGAAATGAGGAAATGGGGAGCTAAAAATTATATATACATGTAGGATAAAAAAGGATAAATACGGAGGGACTAAAATGTGAGGATAGGAAAGAAAAGGAAGAATAAGAAGATAGCGAGGGCGTGGCACATATCAATGAGCGAGCTAATTGATAATCAACTTCCATGAATGGCTTAGCTTATATATATCTTCCATGTTGAATTTGTTAGGGTGTTTCTCGATCTCAAGATCCTCCTTAATGATTCAAGAGTTATAGAAAGGGACAAAGGCTAGGAATTTGGATTGATTGAAGAAAATGAGGTGTTTAGAATTAAAATAGTGTTTGAAACCAAAACAATAATGAGGGAGGGGGGGTGAATTAGTATTGTGACCAAATTAAACAAACATTACCAATTATACTTTTTCAATCCATTTAGCAACAATTCATGTAAGCAACATAAAAATTCAACATATGAAGCACACATTAGCATAAACTTATGGAACACATAAAGACATCAGATTTACAACCAATCTTATTATTAATTCCTTTTGCAAAGAAAAGCTTCAATTTTTTGTTACATCAATTTGGTAGGCTCCAACCCTCAATTTGTAGCAAGCTCCAACTTGTTGGTTTCTCAGGCTCCAACCTAAATGAAGCTCCTACTCCCTAGTTTTATCATCTCCAATTGAAAGGAAGCTCCAATACCCTCGTTTTATCAGCTCCAACTAAAAGGAATATCCTACTCCCCAATTTCTCAGTTTCTACTCCCTAATATAGGTGAGAATGTTCACTGGTTGTTTGTGTATCAACGGTATCTGAAACTATCAACGGAAAATAAAAGAAACAATAACATTTCTAGTAGTGAATTGACGAATGTTGTAGTAGATAAGTTCTTGAAATTGTGCAAAGAAAATACTTTCCTGAGCCCACAACTCTGTGGAGTCAACATTATTCAGAAATTCATTTTCTCAACTTCTTAGGTTCTTTCCTATATTTCTGTCCAATATATTTCTTTCTTTACACACTCATTTAGGGATATCTATTGGCTCTTCTCTCGCCTCATGAACACAAGAACTACAAAAAAATTTCCGAAATTCATTCTCTATTTTCTTTCTTATTGATACAAAACAGATTGTATAATCGAGTAAGCTAATATTATTTTCAATCAATTTTATTTACAGTTAGTCAATTTTTCCAACAATGATATATTCATTATGATGCCATGTCTTTGACGATTACCCTATTAACCTAAATTTCATGCAAACAAAGAACCAATGCAATTTTTGTATCTCATAGTATCTGTTGGTTCTCAAGAGACAATTCCTTGGTTGTGAAAAGGAATTAGTGCTTAAGACATTTTTAAAAGTGTATCACATAAATGATTATGTTATAAGGTCTTTGTTCTATCCCTTTGGAAATTAATTCTTTAAAACCCTTAAAGATCTGAAGTAATAAAAGATTTCACAATGCCTTTTACTGTTGATATCTGAATGAAAAGAAGAACTGTTGGAGAAACTCAAAAATAATATGTTGTAATACATAATCTATTACTTTAAGTCTCAGAATGAATTTGTGAAAGGAGAAAATTTGGAGTGCATGAGCACATATTAAGGTTATTTAACTCTCACTTACATATGTAATTAAGAGACTGACAACTACATTACTTCACTTCATTTAAAGAAGAAAGAACATAATATGACACAGGAAACACGAATCACCATCAACAGATGCAGGAAACTTGATACTTCTTTCATTATCTCATCAGAAAAATAAGTACAAAATTGTAGTCTTCCAGGGGTCCCATTAGGGGAATTTTGAGGTCTAAAATGGGCCTCTTAAGGAAAATGTACAATCAAAATTCACTTTATGAGAACCAATCACATTTTAGGAGATGACATTATCCCTAATGGTTGAGGTGGCATTACTTGAGTTAAAGGTACTTACTTGTCAAATTCTCAATGGTGGATAAAAACGCATAGTTAATCATGGTAGTGCTCTAAGTACTTTTAAAGTCATAAAGTAAAGTACTCATAATAAATGTCATTTCACACTTTTTGAATAAAATATTATTATTGTCATTTCATATTTTTTGAAAGAAACAATGCATATCCTACACAATCTTTATGTATTTATACTATTTTCAATAAATATTATATTTGTACATTTTCATATATCTATTTTTAAATTATATGTTCATCTCATTAAAAATTTATGAATTTATATTTATATTTTATTTTAATTTGTTTAAGTACAAAGGACAAATGCATTAGTTGTGCAATGATAATGATTTTTTCTTGAAAAGCCTATTCTTATTTATAGTCACATCAATACATTTTTTTATTAATTTTATTTTTGTACAACTTATGAATTGAATTTAACCATGGTTGCATGGATTTTGGTGCAAAAAGTGAATTTCAAATTTATAAATATTATTTTATTGGTTTAGCTATTATTTTATTATTTCCTTAGGAGGCCCATTTTAGACATCAAAATTCCCCTAATGAAAACTCGGAACCCTCTTATTTATTTCTCTTTTTCTTAAATACATACAAAGTAGTTTGTAACTGCTAGAAATTCTTAAAACTACTCAAACTACTTTAATTGTTTAAAACTACTTATTACATTGCAATTGAGGGCATCATTACTGCCTCAATCTTGAACAAATAAAAACAAACAAAACTCAAAATATCTTTTTTTTTTTTTTTTTTATGAATCTGATTTGTTGTTGATGTGTCTTTCTAAGGTGTTGATGTGTCTCCTTGAGGTGCTGATGTGTCTCCTGGCAGATCAGATATCCATGCCCTGCATTTCTTCCAGAGTTTAATATTGATCTTAGGAGAATTGACCAACTTGTGGAATTCCAATCTGAAAGCAGTGATCCTAGTATATGTAGGCCTTTCCACAAACAAGGTCTTAATTATCCATAATAATTGAAAATGCCTGTGTAGAAAATTGACAATTGTGGCTCCTTTTAAGACTGCATTTTTTTCATGAGTATTATCAATCTTGTTTTTTTCTCCCACTAATAAAGTCTCATATGAATCCCAAGATAATAAATTGCGTTGCAGATCCCAGCATGATGGCAGTCCAGCTCTGGTCCTTTTGTCAAACATGGTATTGAATTTATCCACAGCCTATTTTATCTCTGTCAATTTCTTCTCTGTTGATTTCCTACAAGAATTCTTCACAATCAACTTATTGATTTCTAGAACACATAATGCTCTATCTTTGATTTCATGCTCTTCTAACTCTTGATCTGTCTTGGAATTAACAAAATCAATAAACCTTTTTTCCCATAGAGATTTATTAATTAAATTCTGCTTATCAACAAGAATGAGCTCCTGTAAATCTCTGATTATGCTTTTCTCTTCTGAAACTATAATTAGTGATTCCAAAATTGTTTTCATTACCTCAATAATCTTATTCCACACAATATCCTTTTCTTGAATTAGGGACATATTTCCCTTTAATTTCTCTTTAATACTCTTGAATTCTTCATAAGTTGCCCAGTAATCAGATTTATATTTGTTAACTTCCCCATCTTTGGCATGTATTATTTTCATTGTTGTATCAAGATCACTCTGGGCTTTCTTGAGATCAATCTCTGCCATTTTCAATTTGTGCTCAATTGGGATAATATGGTTTTTGAGTCATCATCTCTAGATGATAAGACTATGGTGAAAACATGTGAATCAATTTGGCCCTGCAGATTAACCATTGTCTCCTTTAATCTAGAAATTTCTTCATCTTTCTACAACAATTGTTGTAAAATATTTTCTTTCTCATTTTCTACTTCTGCTACCTCTGCTGCCATTAGATGTTCTTCAGTAGGTAGCTTTAGATTTTTCTTCAACACATTGATTTCTAATTCTGCACTTTGTAACATTTTTTGCACAACTGATCTATCATTGGATCCACTCCAATTTTTACAATTATTTTCTTCAATTCTTATTTTTGAGTCAAAAGAGCCCTGGAATTAGCTTTCTCTAACTTTAGCTGCTTGATTAATTTTCCCAACTTATTCTCAACCTTATTAGCAGATGCACTGGTTTTAGTCAAGTAATTAACAATTAATTGACCAGTTTGCATGTGTAAGTTAACTTTATCAAGTAAATGGATCTTTCTAGTATCAACATTTAGATTTACAATTTTAAAATTGCTGGATGACCCTACTGTCATTTCAGATGGAGGGGAGAAGGAAATTTTCAACTAATCCCTTTCTAAATCCATTGCAGTCAACAATCTGGTCTGATAAGGAGTAATCTGATATTCAGCTTGAGCCTCCACACTTGCTCTGATCTTCTGGTTCTTTTCAACAATTTGGGCAAAGACCTACTTGATCAAAGGCACCTGATCATGAATAGCTTCATGTCTTGATGGCGAAGCTGGTGCATTTTGAGTATCTCTTAATTGAATTGAGAAAACAGGCTATGTGTTTGGCATCTCTTCACTTAATTTAGTTCTTTTCTTAGTTCTATGTTCTTCATCCTTAGAATCAATAGCCTTCTCTTTATTTATTTTACTTTCCTTTTCAGAGATAATTGGAGTCTTAATGCTAGTATTACCAGAGCCTACAAAACCCTTGTTAGCTAGCTTCTCCATTTTAGGTTTACTGTCATGAACAAAAGAAGAATAACCATTTTCAATTCTTTTGTTATAAATCACCTTGTGTGGGTCATAAGCCCATTTCTCACCTAATAAAAAATGCATGATTTCTATCATTTGGTTTGCCTCATTTGCTGCCTGTCTGATATTTACTATGAAGGGTATAATAGTCATAGGTAACTTAAATGGATGACCTTTATTCATTGGACCAAAATGTATATGATCTACATTCAAGCTCTATATAATAAATTCCAAGGAAAACATCCTCATGGGAACAAAGGTGGGCAATCTATAAGGCTCAATCCCAGCTCCATACAGCCTAATCTCTGAATAATAATCATACACAAACCAATCCCCAAATTTTCAATTAACACTGAGTTGAAGAAACTCCTGGGCCTTCGCCAGAAAACATGGAGGACTGATTCCATTCAAAATATTATAGGAAATTGGCATAAAATAACAAAATCAAACAATCCTCCATCATTAGGTTCATTCCTGATTAAGTATGTCCAAAACACCACTGATTTCATTTTCTTGTTTGAATCCACAATATTCAACCCTAAATGTATAAATTCTTCTACATTTTGATATAAAAATAAATAAGTAATCAATGAGGGAAACCTAAAAGACCTAGTGAGGGATAGGCTCATAAGCTGAGAATTGATGTTATCTTTCCAATAGGAAGGGATGTCCAACACCACATTAGGATTCATCATTAAAGAAAATAACCCAAGCACTAACTTGTCAATTTTTGTAGCATCCTCCTTCCCAAGTATCTTTGACAAAAATTGCAGTACAGGCTTGACCTCTGCATCGAAAATCTCAAAGGAAACTCTTTATCGTCTGGAGAGAAACGTCCTGCTCCTGGCTTTATAAAGAATACCACGTGTAAAATATTGCCCTACAAGACTGTCATAGAATGCTATCAATGGTTCTTCAGTAAAACTGACATAATACTCTGACTCAAGATAACATAAGGCTTGATGGATTAACAAATATGTGACTTGAAGAACACTTTCTCCCAAATGATTCATCACAAATCATTTTCTAGGGTACAATGTTGATACTAGTCAATGTATCAATTCTAGAAAAAATATGGGTTTTCGGGACACATGTAGACATAACACCATACCTGACCATGGCTAAGTAAACAGGAGAATTCCGTTCATTGAGTAATATTTGTTGATAAAGAGGTAGGTGTTCAACTGTGCAAAGGGTATCCTTGACATCTTGTTATCTATCCATAAGCGGAATGTGGATGGAAGAGCCAAAGAGGGACGACTGTTTGGCCATAATTTTACTCAGGGTGGCGACTATACAAACTCAGAGGTAAGGGGTTGGATGACTCAGACGACTCTGGACAACTAGGACTGAAAACTGACAAGTGAAAGAGTGGGGTTTTAAACATAGTTATAGAAGTCATGGGGCTTTGAAAACAATTGCAAATTAAATGCATGACTTGACGCACAACGAACCAATGACGTGACTGATGAATTGGTTCGCTTGCTGGTGACATTGATTACTTATGTCACAGGTTGCTTACGTCACCGCGGGAGCACTCTGGGGTACGATAGACTCATCGAAGGTCTGCCCCCGCAGTGATCGTGAACCGTCGATCACAGTCAACAAGCTCTTGACAGGGTCAACTGCAGACCTCGGCGCTATACTTCGGGCTATTTGTGCCTGCAGATTTCCTCTGATCATGATCAACTGCTTTTCTTTTAAATCCGGCTTGGTGAGTTACACGATGGTTAACCCGATGGTCAGACCCACCTTCACATATCCGCACATAATGTTAATACACCAGCATACAAATCAAAAATTATTTTTTCGACATATATAATTTTTTTTGCATTTGTTCATTTTCTAACATGTATGTTTTTTTTTGTATTTTGAGAAATATTTCAAAAGTTAATGCAAATGAGCCACAACAGTATCCAAGAAAATAGTTTGTTTAAATATTTATCTAATTCAAAATATTTTTGCACAACATATCATCTAAAAGACTTACAAAGAACCAAAAATTAAAATTCGGTAATGGACACTGAAGAAATTGCTCAAGAAATTAACATTAATAGGGAATCAAAACACATGAAAAGAGGTGTAAAACCTACACAACAATTGTAGAAAATCCTTGAAACCTTGCAACTACTAATGAGAACAAACTGATCACAAAAGACATGATATTTCTCTACCAAAATTGTGCGGAAAGAAAACCATGAATAGAAACAAAACTACACATAGATCAATCACACAGAAATTTATTTGGGGAACCCAACTAGGAAAAACCCCTATTTCTTGTATTATAAATTGAGTAATCTGATCTATTACATAGAATCTTGTTCAAGCTTGAAGCTCCCTGCAATATTGATTAACACTCTACAAGACTTTCCTAACACTTAGGAAAATAAGACCTGCTAGGATTTCCTATTTCATAGCACAAATTTACCCCTAAAAAATAGGAATTTATCATATTTCCTTACGCAATTCCCAAGATAATTTTTTTTGCTTGCTTCTCAAGCCTTTGCACACCAAAAACCTTTTTACCATAATAAATACAATTTGTGCCTTCAATGGCATGAACTACTAGGGCTAATTTTAGCAACTGCAACTAGTTAACTGAGAGTAAGTTGAGTTAACATAATTTAGTCAATTACTCAATTAAACTCAAAATATATCTCTATTATAGAACTAGAGATTAGATAACTGATAGACACTAGAGATAACTCCATTGGTTAGCTAATTTTAGCCATCAACTAGTCCACAATTCATTTTAAGCCATCTAACTCGAATTAACTAACTATAACTCAGTCACAAGCCACATCACACATGTTAATTGAAAGCTAACTTAAGCAACTATGAGAATGAATTTGAATTGGCATCTTTGACTAAGGCACAAGTCAAAGAAGCCATTCCTTGCTACAATTCCAACGCTTCCTCTTAGCAAGGAAGGGCATCTTGGAAGAACCCCGTCCACCTGGTTTTTTCTTCAACTCTACCAAGTTCTATGTTGCTGCAACTACTCCCTATGAACTAGAAGGAACCATGTACCCTATGTATCTGGGTGTCTACTTCTTAGTGTTGGGAGACTTAAATCTCTTTTGAGCTCCCTTAACCACATCCTTTGCCCACTTGGCTCAAAATTTTTCTATACTTGAAGTCTTTGACTTAGTGGCTTCCTCCACTCACCGTGGACTATGGTCCTCATCATCATCTTCATGTTGGTCAACCCAACTGCCAACTACCTTAGACTGAAATTTGGATATTGGTTGAGGCTCCATCTTGAGAGCTCTATCCTACTCTCTCTCAACCACCACATCTCTACTCTAATAACTCTCTACCTTGTTGCCCAATGATACACATGCATCAACCTCCAATTTTCATAGGTTCTCGATCTTAAGACCAATATTCTTGACATGTCATGAAGCAGAATGCTTGAGGTAGACCTTCCATTTGTTAAATACACCATCATACCCTTTGTATTCAAGAGCTACTACTGAGATAAGGTTTTTCTTCAATCCTAGGACATACATCACATTCTTGAGATCGAGAAGGGAACCATAATCCCTCTTAAAGCTTAATGTATGAACTTCTTTGGTTTTGTATCTACCATCATCTACAAGCTCCATATGGAATTGCATGTATTTCTCTTACAAACTGCTGAAGAAATATGTATTCCATGTCATATGGACTGAATCCATAAATTCAATATACCACTCACTACCTTAGACTGAATCCAATTCTAACTAAGAAGAGATTGCTTCTCCTCTTCTTACTATTGCAATATTCTTGCTATATTTCTTGTTTGGAAATTTTGTAGCATAATGTCAAAACTCATGACAATGAAAACACTTGATCTTGCTAAGATCGTTCTTTTCCTTGCCACCATTTTGACTAGATTCAGTTTGACCTTTGGCTTTCTTTCCCTTGGCTTTCTTCCCTTTTCAAACTAAATTAAAGTTATCCTCATCTTTTTTCCCATATGAGACTCTACCCCTTATGTTTCTCCTTATCTCTTCCTGAACAAGATATGACTACAGTATCTCCCAATTAGGAAGCTTATCTATGTCATTCAATGCATCATGGAAACACTACTACGCTTTGCAAAGCCCAAGAAGAGCAAATCTTAGAAGCTCTATTGATGGAAGTGTCTCTCCAACACCTCCAAGTTCATCCTCACTTGGTTAAACCTGTATATACATGTAACCCTAGGTTCATCTTTTCCCATTCAAATACAGTTCCTCAATTTGTTCTTCAAAGATAGTTTTCTGGCATCACTGTTGCTTTCGAATAGATCAGTAAGGCACTTCCACCTCTAGAAAGCAGGTTTCTTCACATGAAAATTTGGAACAATATGGTCTCTGACTCCTTCTAGGATCATCCTCCTAGTTTTGGCAGTATCCTTCCTCCATTGAGTTAGTTGTTGTGCATATGATCTAGGATGTTTAGGAATATTAGTCTTGATGTATTCCAAATCCCCATTATCATCTAACACAACCTCCATTATGTCCTTCCATGCACAAAAAGTCGAAGTCCTTTCCAGTGCATGTTATTTCCTCAAGCCATAGGATGACATGATTCATGCGCTTGTAGAATTACTGTACCAACTAATATCATCTTCAATGTGCTTTGAATATGATCAAGGAAATTGGTCTCTATACTTTTTTCCGCTTTGATACCATGTATAAAATCCTTGAAACCTTGCAACTCCTAATGGGAGAAAACTGATCACAAAAGACACAATATTTCTCTACCAAAATTCCGCGAAAAGAAAACAATGAATAGAAACACAATCACACATAGAAATTTATCTGGACAACCCAACTGGGAAAAACCCCTCTTTCTTGTATTATCAACTAAAAAATATAATATATTACATAGAATCTGCTTCAAGCCTGAAGCTCCATACAATACTGATAAACACTCTACAAAACTTGCCAAACACTTAAGTAAATAAGGCCTGCTAGGAGTTCCTATTTCCTAGCACAAATTTTCCCCTCAAAAATAGGAATTTATCATATTTCCTTATGCAATTCCCAAGATAAATTTCTCTTTTTGCTTTTCAAGCATCTACACACAAAAAAACGGTGTACCATAATAAATACAATTTGTGCCTTCATTCAATCTCAATAGGAAATTAGAATTGCATGACCTACTAGGGCTAATTTTAGCAGTTGCAACTAGTTAACTGAGAGTAAGTTGAGTTAATAAATATTCAACTACTCAACTAAACTCAAATCTACCTTTATTCTAGAATTAGAGATGAGTTAACTGATAGAAACTAGATATAACTCCACTAGTTACCTAATTTTGGTCATCAACTAGACCACAACTACCTGAAATCCATCTAACTCGAATTAAATGACTATAACTCAGTGATATGCCACATCACACATGTTAACTGAAAGCTAACTCAAGAAACTATGATATTGAATTCGAATTGACATCTTTGTCTAAGGCACAAGTAAAAAAATCCATTCCTTGCTACAATTTCAGCAATCTCCAACTTCCACATATAGTACTGGTGCAACCTCATCCTCCAGTATAGGAAAGAAAAAATCTTATGCCATTGGAAAATTGGTTCATGGTGAATTATTAGGTCACTGAGATGACGAACAACCCCTTCAGAAATTCACTATAGACAAATCACATACGATTAAAACAACCAAATCCAAAATTCCAGCAAATAGAGAAGGCATTGGACAAGCTATAAATGTGGAAAATGATAGTGGTACACCGCCTAATTGGGTTACTTCTTGTTTAACAGATATCATAAAATAATGGAGCGGATTGGAGAAGAGGTCATTATTTTGATGAACGTCCTATCGCATTACAAAATGAAAAATATAACAAGGGAACAAAGAAAATGAGAATTGAAAAAGTAAAAGTTCATAATGAAAAGTTTATTAATCAAGAACAAAAATATATTGGTATGTTTGGCATTGGTGCTAATAGGATTATGATATTCCATCAATATACTAGTCACATGCTTGCACAATCTATTAATAAACAAAATGCAAAAAGTTAATGAAAAGGTTGTTAATCAAGAACAAAAATATATTGTTTTGTTTGGCGTTGGTGCTAATAGGCTTATGTATTCCATCAATATACTAGTCACATGCTTGCACAATCTATTAATGAAAAAAATGCAAAAAGTACGAGCCAAAAAAAAACTCTAAATCTGGGTCCGTTATTAGTGACTCCACTAGAAATATTGACACAACCATTGTAAATGTTTGTTATTGCAACACCACACAGATCTAATAAAGTTTTCAACCTGCTTAATGCAGTCAAATCATATATCATCAATAACATATGCCAAAGCTTAGAAAATATTGATCATGCATGGAAAGAAGCTTTCAATTTAATGTGTTTGCAACAAGAAATTAAGACGTTTGTGAATTTGGTTGATAGTAATATTAAGCTAGACAGGAAATTCATTGACAATGATTTAGTTACTTTTAGTCAGAGGCTTGAATTACTCTCTATTAGAGAAACAAAACAAAGGAATTCCTGATCCTAACTGAATGAAGCAAATGGAAGTTGGATGGTTTGAGAGAATCAACACAATAGAATAAATCATTTATGAATGTTATAGAATAAGCACTGTAAGAGATGATGACTTTCGAAAGGCGGTAAACATTGTACAAGACCTAAACGGTCAATGCATCGTATGCAATGTTGACTTAATTTTAAGAGACATATTAAAAGTTGAATTGGAATAGATAAAACAGTCAAAGGCAACGAAGTTTAGGGACATAACTAATTTTACTGCAGAATAAATTACAAAATAGATCATTTCTTTTGTTAGAATCAACAATGAGAACTTTTCCTTGGCTACGCAGTTGCAAGAAGAGGCTTGAAAAATTGAAAGGATATATTCAATAAAAATGTCAAAATGGATAATACAGTTTCTCCTGGCAAAGATTTCATTAAAACTACAGTGGACAAATTAATTGAAGAAATAATGAACCTGGTAGACATATAATAGATACACAATAATAGTTGAGCCCAATCCCACTTCCCATTGCAAAAAATGCATTTACTTTTACGATTTTGTATCACGATTTTCAATTCTTGGTGATATAGTTCTTACTTTATTTAACAATTTTGGTTTTCATGACTATGTTTTGAATATGATCTCGTGTATATTTGAACTATAGCTATGGTGAATGGCATTTGAATTTGGATACAATCATTGTTATTGAATCTGAGTTTGTATCAATTTTATGATAATGTTTTTTATAAGTTTTCAAACATATACTTTGAGCCTTCGTATTATATCTAATGTTGTGTTATTGACTAAAATGAAAATGAACATTTGGCCACAATTTTGGACCTCATACATACATATCTAAAGAATACGATGATAGCACCATGTATTTAGAATTAAATAAATTTCATTCTATGGAATACAAAATTCTAGAAAAAGCTTTATCATAGTTCCTATGTACTCCCACACTCCGCACAATCAAAACTCGATTTAATTATGCACGTGCATATTAATTAATTAATTAATTATGTTTCCATAAAACTGAAAAAGTATTTCCACTCCAAAACTTGCCTCGTCTCCTTTGAATCTGCTATATCCAGTGGCATTGCATATATCAAACAAAACAGACAACTATATTTATGTTTCCAGAAAACTAAAAAAAGTCTTGCCACTCCAAAAATTGCCTCATCTCCTTCGAATGTGCTATATCTAGTTGCTTTGCATATATCAAACAAAATAGACAATTGTACTGATAGGAAGAAAACTTGACTCGATATATTCCATGCTTATGCACTTTCCTCACACCCTTTCTACGTACAACGAAATAATTCTTGGTGTTACCTGGTTCTGATTTTATTCAACAATTTTGTTTTTTATGAATATGCTTTGAACATGATCTCATATATATTTGAATTATAGCTATGGTGATTTTCAATTGAATCTGGATACAATTCTTATTGAATCTGAGTGTGTATCAATTAATGATAATATCTTCTATAGGTTTTTGAACATATGCTTTGAGACTTTTTATTATATCTAATGTTGTGTTATTGATTAAAATGAAAATGAACATTTGACAATAGTTTTGTATCTCAGACATAAATCTTTGAAGAATACAATGCTAACACCAAGTCTTTAAAATTGAACAAATTTCATTCTGCATTATACAAAAGTGTGGCTAAAGATTTTATTGTGCTTCCTTCGCACTCAAATTCTGCACAATCAAAACTCACTCTCATGTACATGATGTTAATTTGAAATATCGTAAAAAAGTGAAAATTGAGAAAAAATAGTACAAGAGAAAAATATTTTACATGGTATTAAACCAGTTAATGAAGAGCAATATCCATAGGAATTATTACTAATTAGTGTTACACCAATTTTTGGTCATCTAACCAATTATCATTAGATGGACCCAAGTACACCATGTAAGACCAATTTTACCCAAAGTAAAATTTCTTTCACTATGTAAAATAACTTAATAAAACACATTTATTAAGTTGTTTATGATCCAAATAAGAAACCCCAAAAGGAAATATTAAACAAATCTTTATTTGTTTGATTTTCTTCATGGAATAATCAATTAAACAATAATTTAATTATTATTCCAAGTTATATTTAACCCAAAACAAGGAAATTAATTAGATAAAACCTTATTTATCTTATTATTTTCTAGGAATAATTATTTAAATCTTATTTAAATAATATTCCTTGTTAAATATGACTAAATCATTTATAAATAATTAAATAAATTATTATTTATTTAATTATCATTCAACCACTTCCTTAAAATAATAAATAAATCATTTATTTATTTATTATTTACAAATAAAGGGATTTGACCCAAGTCAAATACATTTTCCCTCCAACAAATATAATAAAATATTCCATAAAAGGTGGATTTAGATTTGGTTAATATTATTTTAATCATACACCAAGATCTAGAATGACCCAATATTTTGTTATAAATAGAAGGATTTTCTCATTCATTTGTCACCTTTTGTTGCCTATTGGATCACTCTGGATCTATACTCTTGGTCTGACTTTGAGCCATTATCATTGTCAAATTTTCCATCATTTCACTTTGTGAGCTCCCTTTGAGTTCTATGTTTGTCAGGGTTTTCTACACCAACAAGAGAGAGAAATTCTAGATTTGAAGTGCTGAGGACTTTCAAGAACCCATCCCATTGAGGAGAATTGGAAACACCTTTCTTGTTTTCCTCTCAGGTGCCCTTAAATATAAAAAATTCTTTCAAAAATATTTTTCTTGTCTTGTCTATTGGATGCATGGAGCAAAACCTTATTTTGACTGCTTATTGTATTTTTATGCATAGATCTGGATTTGTGCAGCTTTGTCTTGATCAACTAACTGCAGATTGGAAGATATTGGCAGCCATAATTGATGTTAGGGCTATTTTTTATGCGTAGCTAAAGTGGTCTTTTTCCGACAAAAGATTCATACTAACAAATTGGCGACTCCACACGGGTTTTCTTTTGCAACCATTGTTGTTTTATATATTCCTGCATATCCAGCTATTTCAGACCCTAGGGTTTATCTTCAGTTTTTTGTTTTTCCTATTTTTATGGTGTTTTTCACCTTTCAAACCCTCAAACATTAAATTTTTTAACTTCCGTGTGTTTCTGGCCCTATTGCGTAGGTGACAGACATCAGCCGCAGCTGAGACGACAACTTTTTCTGAAATCTGCCGCCGAGAGACCCAGATCTGCAAGTCACACTTTTCTGCCCAAAAACTGCGACCTGGATTGAAAACAGGTCAGAACCTGTGACCTGCACTTTTTTCTGCACTTTTCCAACAATTTTTCTGGGTTTGTCTGAAGCTTCTGTTAGGGTTTTCCAGCCTCTATCTCCACCCGTTTAGACTTGTTTATGATCTGTTTTACTCAACTAAGTTGGAATCTCGACCCTTAGGGCTTTAGTACCCTCCACTTTTTGTGGAAGAGTTTTAGCTGTTTCATATGTCTGAATTTTCAGAGTTTCAGCCTTGTTCTTTTTAGATCTGATACCTCATTTTCAAATCCCTTTTAGATCAGCTCTTCTCCCTTTCAAATCACCTCATATAGTTTTGTTTGGGTTCGCCTCTAGGGTCACCTCCTTGTCCCTTTTACCTTTAGCTGATTTCCTCCTTTGTTGCAGCAACCTTGCCTCTGCCTCTTTGTTGTTTTCTGCACTTCTTTTTCAGCAGATTTCTCCTTTAGATCCCTGTCCCTCCCGACCTTGGATCTATTGGCCTCTTTTTAGTGTGTTTTGACTAGATTTTTTCCCTCTTTTAGACTAGTTTTGAGAGACCTGCCTTATTGGGTTAGATCGATGCATTGTTAGTTGTTAATTTTCTGTTATTTCAGCCTTATTTACTGTTCTCTGCAGATTTATTTTCAGTTACGCAGCACACTTTTTCTTTTACTCTCAAAACGTCTGGGTTTAAAAATTAAATTTAACACACACCACACACTGACCCTAAGTGAAGAAGAGCCTGGTTAACACCGCCAGGCAAAGAATTTAAAATCAATCGACACTGCACCTCTCTGCCCTTGTTTCAACATTGACATCACTTGATTTTTCACCTCTCTACCTTTGTCAGTTATTCTTCTTCCCTTTGTGCCGTCATCATTGCGCCTCCAACGCGTTTATCCCGAAGACTTCTTGGCCTTCACCCTCAGTTTCCGGTTGGTTGACTTACTCCTTCCCGCCGTCGTCGAGTTAGTCCTCCCCCGAGTCCGCACGATGACTCTTCTTCTGATTCTTTGGGTTCTCCCCTACTTTTGGTTCTCCCCCTGTTACCTTCACCATGTCTAGTTCAGGGCCTAACGCTAGTAGCAACCCCGGTCCTACTGTTGGGTCTGTTCCTAGCGGAACCACCATGGGAAACTTCGACTGTCCCTTTGCTCCCTTATATGGCAGGTCTCAGTCTCCCCGATTTCAATCAGTTGATCAACGATCCTATCTGCCACGATGTTAGTTGGCCTGCTATGCCAACCAAGCTCCCCTCCGATATTCCCAAGTTTGTAGGCCTTGCTAGTGAAGATCCCTCCAACCATATTTGATCTTTCCACATGTTGTGTTCATCCAATTCCATTACTGATGATTCCATCCGTCTTAGATTGTTCCAACGCACGCTTGCAGGCAAAGCTTCCAAATGGTATGTTGATCAGACCGCCTCTTCCCATACCACCTTTGCAACCATTGCCCAAGCCTTCTTATCTTATTTCTAGCTCCCTCTCCGATACGACACTGGTACCGAACTCTTGACTTCTTTCCGTCAATCATCTTCGACCCGCCTTTCCGCTCATGTCCAGGAATGGCAGAGAAGAAGGAGCTTATGTTGAGCTCCCAACTTTGAAGATCGGGTCTACATGGATTGGTTCCTTTGCTCTCTCTTACCTGCCATCGGCAAAGATGTTGCATCCCAGTTCCCTCAAACCGAAGAAGCTGCCCTCTAAATAGCCTTGAAATATGACCTCATCTATGCTCAATCTAGTTATGTTTATACCGTCCTTCCTGACCTCCCTAGACCTGGTGGCACTACCGCCCCGAGGGCATCTCATTCTGTCGACGGTATCGTTGCAAGTCTTTCGCATACCTACGCTCAACATCCTATGGGCTATGGTTTCCCTCCGGGAGGGGCCAGCACCTCCAGCACTTTTCCCCCTCCAGGTAGCATGTATCCAAGATACGGCATGCCTCCTCATTTTTCCCAACCTCCTGCTTACCTCAATGTTGCCCATCCTAACCATTATCCTTACCCACAGCTTGGTGTCCCAGCTCCTCCAGCATTTGGACCTCCACCTCCCTTGCCTTCTCAACCCCCGCAACAGCAACTACTACCCCCTCCAGGGCACGTATTTGCACAACAAGGTGCAACTAATCCTCCTTCTTCTCAAAGAAAGAGGAAAGGCAATCAAAATAAATCTGCCCCTGGTACTCGTGGATCCAATCCTTCAAGTATTGATTCCAACACTGCTAACCAACAACAGGGCTCTAAGCCCAAGTCGAACAGCCCTCTTCGCACCAATAAGCCTTGTTCGTGTTGTGGTGTTTATGGTCATTACACTCACGATTGTCCCCTATTACCACATATGCGACAGATGTGGGAGTCTCATGCTACATTGCGTGGACAACATGCCTCCCCTATTGTTCCCCCCAATGCGGCTACTTCTCAACCAGCTGTGTTTACCGATCCTTTCCCTCAACAAGGATTCGTGGCTACTCAACCACCTCATGCCTCGGTAACCACTCAACCTTCCCCTTCTGGTTCCTCCAATTACCAGATTCTCATGATGAATTCTGACCAACCTCTCATCGTCGACCTTAACCTTCAAACTCGGTCTCGTCAGTACCCCACGCCTCCCGCTCCGTCTGTCCCCGAGTCACCATCTTCAGGTCCTACAGAGCCTCTTTCGACACCCAATGGTCCCTTAAAATCCCTCAGCCAAAATCTGAGGTTCATACCAAGGTTCTTAAGGGCCCATTACGCCGAAATGCTGCTTCTAGTCGAGCTGCTCATTCGTATAGCATAGTAGATGATTTGGCGCAGACTCCTACTGCCATTTCAACACTGGAACTCCTCCAGTCGTGTCCTTCTCAAAAGAAGGCTCTACTATCTGCCATGGGCGCTGTAGATCCTGCTCATGACCAATTGATTTTTTTCGACGCCCTTTAATCCGACCATCCTCCCCTTCCTGCTTCTGTTGCTTTCCAAATCCCAGTCAAAATCCGGAACGCCAACTTGGCTTAGTGTATTATTGATGAGGGGGCATCTACCTGTGTGATGTCTGCTTCGGTTTGGAAACAAATCGAAATCTCCCGAGCTGGCCCCTTCCACCATCACCCTTCGTGCATGAAATGGCCATGCCTCCCAGCCCATTGGCCTATTCCGTAATTTTCCTATCACTCTTGCGGGCAAGATTGTTTGCGTCGACGTTGAAGTCATCGATGCCCCTCTTGATTATAACATTCTTTTGGGGCGTAGCTACACCTATGCCATGTCTGTTGTCCCATCCGCAGTCCACTGCAAGATGTTTTTCCCTCACAATGGAAAGATAGTCACCATTGACCAGTTGACATATCATGAGCCAAAATCTCAGAACCCCCCTGAGTCGACCATCTCTTATGTAGCCAATAAGAAAATCATCGATTCTTTGACCAATGTCTCCCCTGGCGTCTATAAAGACTCCTCCTTTCTTGGAACTTTCCCTGGTATTCCTCCTCCTCCTGTCTCTGATCCCAGCTTAGCGAATGTTTGCATGATGCAATCGTCTCGGGCTGACCTTAAACGGCTCGCTTTGGCTAGTCAGCAACCTCAACCTCAACCTCGCCTGTCGCAACCTGCTCCTAGCCCTTCACCTCAGCTAGCCGGACCTCTTCCTTCTAGCCCTTCTCCTACAGCTGGTACCCATGAGCCCCTCTATCCTCCTGGGTCGGTTCCACCAGGTCTCAACCATCTTGGATCCGTCCCTCCTGGCCATTACCCCGCTGGTCAGATACCTTTCCTTGCTCCCCCTCCTGGAGTCTATTCAGTTCCCATCATGGCCGCCCTTTCTCTCCCTAACCTGACCCTGGGTATACCTGTCTGGTACCTTGATCCTCCAGTCGCTACCCCGCCTAGTCATCCCAAACCTTACCTTGCTTTGACACCAGTTCAACCGTTTCCCCTAGCTTCTTCTATTGCTACAGTGCCACCCACACCTAAAAAAGACCCTTCTCCTGTTGTGACAACTCCGGGAAAGAAAGGTAAAGCTCGCAAGGAGGCATCCAAAGACAAGGCCACCCCGAATGACCCTGCCCATACTCCGCCCGCAAAGCCTTGCGCCTTATGTGATGTCATCGGTCATGCCACCCATACTTGTCCCGAGTTGCCCTGTATTAAACCCATGGTTAAATTCATGTTCCTTGAGTCTACGGTCCCTGAAACCTATGTTTCTTCCTCGACCGCAGCTAAGAACCCAAAGACTATTCACACCAACAAACCCTATGCTCTGTGTGGTGTCCATGGCCATTATTCCCACCATTGTCCCCACCTAACGCATTACCGCGCCTCTTTAGAGGTAATTCGAGAGTACGAGATTGAACAAAATCAATCTGTCTCTCCCATACTTGCGCAGTATGCTTCAGGTCATCTTGAGGATTTACCTGCTCCCATTGACATTCCCTCTCCCGATGTTGAGATGACGGAGCCTGCTGCCACCATTTTCTACCTATCATCATCCATGAGACCCTTGGTGGAATTCCCCTTGGAGACTTCCCTTGATGTTGCGCTTGACCTCCCTTCAGTGATCACCCTAGGCTCAACATCGGTAGATCCTTTATCTGCTTACTCTTCTGTCACCCCTTGTGATGATGCGCATGCGACCCTCTCTTCTCGTGATGATGAGTCAGGTAGCTTTGCCATGTCAGGCGGTCTTTCTTCCACCAGTCACCCCATCTTCTACCACGATGATGACATTATGGAAGAAATCACCACCCCTGACTTTATCTATTCCCCCTTACATCGAACCCATGTGTTCACACCACATACACCTTGTGGCCATTACATTGAAACCCAATGTTTGGGTAAGGGGGCACCCACATTTGAGAGACTAAGAGAAGCAATTCTCCACAACTTTCCTAGTGTATCTGGTCGTGCCGACTTTAGTACCATTATTCTTCCACATTTAGAAGAACCTATAGAGTCCCATATCACTTCAGATCACTCTAGGGACGATACCCCTTATCGTTCCTTCATCTTACATCAGCAACAAAGTCTTTTATACATTGTTGTTGACCAACCTATATGTTTTCTAAGAAAGCATCAGTTCATTATCTCCAAATCCTCTTTTTGGGATAGTGACACCAGGTATGCCAACCCAAAAACTTAAAGTCCATTTGATTCATATATGCAGTACTAAAAGAGCTTGGTAATCCTCCATTTCCTTTCTCAAACTACATAACCATAACGAAAACAAATGGCACACCATATCATTAAAATGTGTTTAGATTCCCCTTTTTCTAAATACATTTTGGCATGACCACAACATGCTTGGAGGCACCTATGCCCCTCAACCATAAAAATCCCAGATCTCAGCCAAAAACAGCACTGAAACCCCCTTTCTCTGACAGGTCGCACTTTTCAGGTCATTTCCTGGGATAGGTCGAAGTTTTCTGCCCAGTACCTGCTACCCAGGTCGCAGAACAGACCCCAAAAAGTGCGACCTGGCCTGTTCATGAGCTCTGGGTACTTGTTAGTTTTTAGTACCTTGATACTTCACCAGGACACATTTTACCCAAGAAGGGTCTCTTCGCCTCTCCTCAAAATCGGATTTCCTCACTTGCAACACTTGTACTTGAGGCACCACTTTGCCTCCATACTTGTCCTTGATCGTGTTGATTTTCGTCATGAGTTACCATCTTGTACTCATGTTTTCATGGCCCCCCATTGGACCTTTACTGTGTGGCAGCACCATCGAGTCGCCCTTGTTTAGAGCATCTGATTTGAGTCATCATCGCATTCATGGAGTCTATCCTGAGTCCCTTTGTACCCCGCTATAGTCCTCCATCCTTCCTTGCTTGGTCTCTCTCTCATGTCGCACATTATGGCCTTTAGTCCCATTGTCCCCTATCCCTCATGATATTGTGTCAGTCGCTGCCAGGTCATCCATGCCCTTTATGCTTTAACAAGGGAAGTCGTCCATTCGCTACTCAGTATCCCCTACTTCATTATCATCATTAGTGTTAGTTTTTCAGTCGCTCTCCTATTTTCTCTCGTGCCTTAGTTGAGGATTCCTTATTGCCTCACCTATGGCAGACCTCCTTCTGTCGACATCATCTCATTCATTCCAGAAGACAGGTCTAGAGGGTGGTGTACCTTGGTTCCAGCTTCCACTCTTTTTCGGCGCCACGGATCAGGCAAAGGGACTACTTATCACCCTTTGACTTGGTTGTTTCTCACCTTCAGCTCCTTTCAGCATGATCGAGATCCGTATACTTGATGGTTCAGCAATGCAGCAGCAAATATTGGTGATTCCTGGGTGTGTGTGAGATGTCTCAACCCTCATGAGGGGGTGGCCCTGCAGGTAGCCCCCCACATGCCCGGATGACCTCTTCATTGCAGCCTTCGATGCAGCTCCATATATTTGATGATGTCGGCCTTAACCGCTTGCAATGCCTCTTTGATTTGCATGTATCAGTCAGATTTTGCGAGCCCTTTCCCATGTATAGGGGGCATTTGGGTTGTATATGTATCTCATGTACTCAGATATTATTGTATAAGTCATGGCTGTTATCCTAGGCACAGCATGTATGTGGGATTCCTCATTATATCTTTTATCTGGCTTCTGTTTATGCCAACATGTACTTTATATTTTGGTTCCTTGTTTACTGGATGCACTATTCTTTTGTACTTTGTCTCGGTGGGCATAGGTATGCCTCCCCCGCCGCCTCTAGCACAGGTACCCTCTCATAAAAAGAGACTTGTTGCACCTGTAAGTCTCATCTCCTCAGGGTCTGGTTCTTCAGCACTTTAGGCTACCTTACATTTCTCTCTCTGACTTCCCTTTTGATGTCTGGTGATTGAGTTCTTACAACGTACTTCGGTCATACAATTTGCTCCTAACACTCGCACGCTGGGGGGCAATCTGTTACACCATTTTTTGGTCATCTAACCTACTATCATTAGATGGACCCAAGTACACCATGTAAGACCAATTTTTTTTAATATATATTAAATTATTTGTAGTCCAAATAGGAAACTAGGAAATATTAAACAAATCTTTGTTGTTTGATTTTCCTCATGGAATAATCAATTAAACAATAATTTGATTATTATTCCAAGTTATATTTAACCCAAAACAAGGAAATTAATTAGATAAATCCTTATTTATCTTATTATTTTCTAGGAATAATTATTTAAATCTTATTTAAATAATATTCCTTGTTAAATATGATTAAATAATTTATAAATAGTTAAATAAATTATTATTTATTTAATTATCATTCAACCACTTCCTTAAAATAATTAATAAATCATTTATTTATTTATTATTTACAAATAAAGGGATTTGACCTAAGTCAAATACCTTTTCCCTCCAACAAATATAATAAAATATTCCATAAAAGGTGGATCTAGATTTGGTTAATATTATTTTCATCATACACCAAGATCTAGAATGACCCAATATTTTGTTATAAATAGAAGGGTTTTCTCATTCATTGGTCACATTTTGTTGCCTATTGGATCACTCTAGATCTATACTCTTGGTCTGACTTTGAGCCATTATCAATGTCAAATTTTCCATCATTTCACTTTGTGAGCTCCCTTTGAGTTCTATGTTTGTCTGGGTTTTCTACACCAACAAGAGAGAGAAATTCTAGATCTAAAGTGCTGAGGACTTTCTTGTTTTCCTCTCAAGTGCCCTTTAATATAAAAAATTCTTTCAAAAATATTGTTCTTGTCTTGTCTATTGGATGCATAGAGCAAAACCTTATTTTCACCGCTTAATGTATTTTTATGCATAGATCTGGATTTGTGCAGCTTTGTCTTGATCAACTAACTGCAGATTGGAAGATATTGGCAGCCATAATTGATGTTAGGGCTATTTGTTATGCGTAGCTAAAGTGGTCTTTTTCCGACAAAAGATTCATACTAACAATTAGTATCTTTCTAATCATGATTGTCTAATTTTATTTAGTGTTCACAATTATTTCAATTAAAAATCATTTCAATTAAGACAATGATAAGTTTTCTAAGATGTGTGTTTGTATTTGATTTATTTTCATTTGATTATTATTGCATTATATAGCTCTATGCTTTTTTTTCTATATGTTCTATGTATTCTAATGTATACATATATACGAAATATTATGAAACAATGTTTCTGTTCCCTACGCCGCACAATCGTTCTTCTGCAAAAAGGCACTTCACAATCTAAAATAAATCCTGCACAATCTATACAACCCTGATATAGGCATCAACTCTTCGATTCCGTATGTTTTCACACTCAGAAATAATGTTCTCCACTCTTCGATTCCGTATGTTTTCACACTCAGAAATAATGTTCTCCACTCTTCTGATTCTCTGAGACCATGCAACTTTGATTTTCTCATCTAATTACCATTTGTCAATTGTTGCAATTTTTTCTCTAGATCAAAAAGAAAATCAAGCCTCTGGCTAGAAGCATGTAAGTCATTATTTAAAAAATACCTTTTGTCTTTCGAGATCACATTCAATGAACTCGAAAAATGACTTAGTAGCACAAAAACATTTCAAAACCTACTTCAAAGTTGTGCTATATCTATGTCTCCTTCTCTGCACTCCATATAATCTTTAAGCACATCGTACAATGTATCAACATTAATTGTTCCGCACCTTTGCAAAATAATATAAGTAATAATATGATCCAAATTAAAACATGACATTCTCTCAACACTTTCTCTTGCTAAGTAAATTTCTCCTACAACGTTAAATTAGCCTTATGTAGAATGTGGAGGAAGAAACTTCACTTGATATAGTCCTTACTCTCGCACTAACCCCCCTCGACCCCCCCCCTCACTTTCGTAAGGGAATTGCAATGCTGTTAGTTCTGACATCTTTGGACTCTTTAAGCACTCCACACAATGTATCAACATTACTTGTTTTTCATCTCCACACAATGTATCAATGTTATTTGTGTCACACCTCCACACAATAATATAAGCAAATTAATATAAGTCATAATATGATGTTAATTTAAAACATGATATTGTCTGAACACTTCCTCTTGCTAAGTAAATTTCTCCTACAATGTTAAATTAGCCTTATGCGGAATATGGAGGAAAAAACATGACTCGATATAGTCCCTGCTCCTGCACTTCACATACACCCTTTCTCTCGCACTTCCCGCACGCGCTTTCTCCACACAACAAAGTAATAGCATTTAACACCCCCCTTCCCCTCCCCAGCCTTATTTGAAATGCGGAGGAAGAAAACTTGACCCAATATAGTCCTTGCTCTCGTACTTCCTACATACCCTTTCTACGGCACTTGGCATACACCCTTTCTCTCGCACATTCCACACACACTTTCTCTTGTACTTGAATTCGAAACCTGCATAAATGGACAAATGGTCTAATCTATATGAAAATGGAATTCATTGTGCACAACGTGGATAAGCATTCATTATGTGAAAATAACTTAATAAACCTTTCATTGCATGCAAAAGAACTTCATTGCAAAACGGATATGTAATAATGAATTTCGACACTCCACATAATGTATCAATCTGCACAAACAATATTGTAATTTTTTGGGCTTAGTATTCCTCAATGTATGCCTAATATGAATTTATGAATTCTTCACAATGCATGAACTTGCACTTCCGCATACATTCCTCTCTGCACAAATAAATTGATATATAATATTGCACAATATTTAATTTTTGAACTCCTCACAATGGAGGAATTTTCACTTCTGCATACATTCCCTTCCATACAAATAAACAAATATATAATATTGCAACGCGAAAGTGCAGATTACTCAGTATGTGCTTCATATGAATTTCGACAGTTCGCACGATGTATCAATTTTCACAAGGAATTTTCTGGACTTAGTATTCCTCACTATATACTTAATATGAATTTCTGAACTCTACACAATGGATGGAATTGCACTTCCGCATACATTCCAAAAGCTTCTTTCACTAAGATATGTCATAAAACTATGCGGAAAGAGAATGCAAGCGGAAGTGTGGAACATCGTGGCACACTTGTATTTTTTATTGCGCACACGTGTTCTGTTGCATAAACCACAAATTAAAAAACAAATTTCATCAATGTTGCAGCTTTTACAAATTTCATGTAATATTGTCACAACAATCTTCGCTTTGAGAGATGTGCTATTGTGTTTTGAACTGAGATGTAGCTTCGCTAACTTTAATCATTTCAAAACTAGTATTGTGCGGAAGGAAGGTGCGCAGGAGAACTGTGAGGATGGAAAATGCATGTGGAAGTACAAAACATTACAATAGAACAATCTATAATACGAAGATACAAATTATTTAGTATTAAAATATTACCAATAATATATAATAATAATGAACTGTGCGAACAAAGAATGCATACATATTGTATTTGTTATTAGCAAATTTCATCTAATGTTGGACAATAAATGGTCATTTACAAATGTCTTTCCATTGTGCAGAGAGTTTTGTGTGAAAAGAGCTTTGTGAGAGAGAGATTTACAAATGTTTTTCCATTGTGCAGATAGTTTTGTGTGAAAAACTTTTAGTGTGATGAGAGTTTTGTGCATAAGAGTTTTCACTCTGCAAGGAGCTTTCATTGTGCAGAGTTTTCTCTGCATTCCATACAACCTTTAATCAATTAATTAGTGATAGAGACAGGGAATATGATGCATTGAAGCTATTACCCTTGGTTTTTTCCTGATCATTTTAAATTGTATGCAAATATATGAATGTCAAAAATTTTCCTTAAATTGTATTAAAATTTGCAGACAATAACCTTCAACACTTAACACGACATAATTGTGATTAAGTGAAAGTTGTTCATATTGTTTAGTATTAACCATATCTTTGATCTTAAAATTTCTAAAAGTTCCATCCTTACAAGACAAAAACTCCCTTTGAGTGAAGTATAAGTGACTAATTAAATTGGCCTTGTCCACTTAGGCCACAATTTCGCTAGGAAAGTCATTTTTTTGTGAGAATCCAACCATTTTTTTTTTTTCAAAAAATTTGACCATAAGAGTGTTTGAATGGTTTTTTTTAATGGTGGAAATAGATTCAATGCTATCAAAAACCCTAAAACACTCAAAATCCTAAACTTCGACCATTATAAACAAAAATTTTCTCAAAATTTCATAAAAATTATACCAAAATTTCCACAATTTTTTTTTAAATCATAAAAATTATTGTTCAAATGCGATAGGAAAGCCCAACACAGTGTTCAAACCACCGTTAATTGCTCGCAGTAATACAAGAAGCAGCGTATGCTTGAATCTAGTGAAATATTAATGCAAAAGTCGCAAATTTGGAAGACATGTACTTTTTCATACAGAGTACTTTTCCGTCCGCCAGCCTATTTTTTTAACTGTTTATGTGTGATAAAATGGTAAAAAACCAAAACCAAGAAATTCTTACCGTCCAGCAATGAATGTCGATGGAGAATATAGATTTTAAAAGATACGCCAACACATTTTGGGAACCCAAAAACAAATGTTTGCTTATGTATGCACAGAGGTCTGCAACTGCAACTCAGTGGTGGGGTACAAATCTCTATGAAGTTAAGAGTTCACTTGACTTGATGGATATTTTATAATAATAAAAAATGGTAAAATTATATGTAGTGAAATATTGTTGATGAATTTCTAATCAGTGTGGTTCATCATCGAGACTATGTGGTGGTTCATGGATACTATGTGAGAGATCGAGTAAGGATATTAAGTTTTATTGTTTTTTTGTTTTTTTTTTTTTTGCTTTGGATTGATATCTTTCAAAATAAAATAGCAAGTTTAATTTATGAACTCTACCCAATTTAAATGTTTTGAAATGTTTTCATGGTGTGACTCTATTTATAGATTTATTTTTTTTGTAAATCAGTACCCACAGGGATTGGAACCGGTGACCTATCACATGGAGTCTCTTAACAGTGCACCCTTCACCTTCGACCCAAAGTCCCGTGGACTAGATTCTATTTATACATTCAAATATGAGTTTTAAACAACAACAAAATTAGCTTCACCAAAAATTGTTTGGAATGTCACATTGCAAGGAAACACTCTAAAAATGTAAAATAGTTAAACAACATCATTACATACCATATGCATTTAGTAAATCCAATCATTAAACCTTGAAACATATCATTTAAATAACTTGGTAAGTATTGTCAACATACATGTGTTTATGGATATTGGGGCATGTTTAGGGTTGAAATTAGGTTAACTTGCTTAACATATTTGTGGAGTTATGTTGGGTATAATAACAATAATTATAACTAGATTTATCTCAACTTTTCATTTGCCAAGCACTTTCTTGAGGTACAAAGAGTGAAAAAATATTTGATCTGTAAGAACTTGGAATACCGGAATTAAGATAGATCTAGGCTAATAATTTAATATTCTAATATTTATTAGTTGTTTGAGAATTAAATATCATTTTTTAAAAATATAATTTGAAATGTTTAAAAAAATATTTTATTAATTAAAGTTTTAATTTAGCATTATAATATTTATTAGTTATTTTAAAATTTTATTATAAACTATTTTATTTGAAATAAAAAAGTTACCTTCTACAATTTTTAAAAATTACAATATTTATGTTGGTTAATTTCCTCCTCTAAATGGATTAGAGTTGGCCTGAATACCATGGGTTTTCATAAACTTTTAGCTCAAAAACCACCAGTGTCTTAACCAAATCAAATTTACTTATTGTTTTAGTTTAAAGATATTTTTATTTTAACTTACAATTATTTTATTTTTACAGTATAAAAATGTTTAATATAAAGTTATTTTTGTTTTTATTTTATTTTTACAGTGTAAAAATATTTAATGGAAAATAATTATTGTTTTTGTTTTATTTTGACCTACTAAAAATAACATCATATTACACATCTCTAATATATTGAACCTCTTAATACAAATTACAACTTGAAAAAATTTCAAAATAATTTACAAATAATAATCAAATTTTTATTAATTTATCATCACTAAAATCTAACCGAACAAATTTTACCACCATTTTAAAACAATAATCATAAATATTTCACAAAATTTATATGCTTCAAATTTTTTATTATTTATTTAAACTAATTAAATTATTTTCCATCCATATATATACACTCTCTCCATGGAATATCACCCAGGAAACCATATGCAATCAAAACAATTTTAATTTTTGGGTTGTTACCATGGGATGGACATTAAGTTTTTGGGGATGACGGACTCTTTCCCGATTATATGAAGCACCACGAGATTTATAATCTCTTTTGCTGCGAAGCTTGAAGCTTGCCAACTCATAGTAATTCTCTATGCTAGTTGCTTCCAATGAAAATTTTCACATAGGACAAGCTAGACTTTGACATATTATTTTTCAAAACTTTTCTTTGCATCATTTCTAAATTTTATGTTTAAATACTATAGTTTAAGAAATATAACTATATTAGCGCACTCAAGATTAGTGATATAGTTGACTAAAATGATATAATAAGATTAAAATGATTGTTGGCGAGAGAATAGGTCTCGCAGAGAAGACTCGGGTTCAAGGCTGAGGGCCAACAAGGTTTTCTGTTGTAGTATAGATTCATGCCAGCATTTACACTCTGTTTTGAAGGGCAAAGAGTCTCACCCAAGGCGTGCTGCGACCCTACTATGATCGGGAGCAGATTGGTATCATTTCCACAACATCCAAACAGACGAATCAAAGCTAAACCAAGGTCCTAAACAGTCATGACATACTATTCCATAACATGCACTCTTCAGGAAAGCAGTCAAACTAACAATAAACAAAATTTTAAACGAAGCTTATAACAGCACTCATTCATACTCAGAAACACATATCAGAACAACATTCTTGAATATATTAATCATCAGTCGTCAGAGGCAAACTATTACAAGGCTCGGCTACATATGAGCATAGAACAAAGCAAAATACAACAAGTCCCTAGGGACAGAGAGAAACCACAGTAACCTAGAAGAGAGGAGAACAGTGCAACCCAGAGAGAGCTCTCCTGCGGCTCCCTGTTGCTTATTCCCATCTGCGCCAACTTCTCCATCCGTTGGCTAGCTGCCTGTTTGTTCTCCTGCCCGCGCAACTGACAGTTCCTCCTTCTTTCTTGCTCGACTGTCTTTCGTTTCTTTCTGTTCACCAGGAGTTCACTACTTGTTTCCTTCCGCGCCCTTCCGCTGTTTATGCTTGCTCCCGCAACAACCGCGACACCTGTCCTCTGCTCCTCCGCAACCTAGACACCTTTCTGCCTACCAAGGTTGCATTCCCCCATGTGCTCGCCGCAACTCAAAATCTGTTGATTTCCAAAACAAGGGCCCCAACAATGATATAATAAGATAAACAACATTATTTCAAAATTATAAAATTTTATAATAATTACACAATTTTAAACTAAATTATATATAGGTCTTTTTAAAAAATCAATAGGGTGGGAAGAATTTTACAAACTCAAATTATTCTCATTTGGATTTTATGTTTTTCAATAAATTACATTAAATTTTTTTTTTATGTTTTTTAATAAATTACATTAAAAAAAATAGTATGGAAAAACTATAAGGTAAAAATATTATGGGAAAAAGTATAGATAGTCAAAATACCAATGATTAATTTGATTTTATTATTTTAATTATGAAGAGAAATATTATTCTTATTATTTTATTTTATTTTTATTTTTATGTAATTTTATCGAGTCAAAATGTTTACAAGACATTGAACATATCTTCTACACCTCTTGACACAACAATTATATAATATAAATATTATAAAAATATTTATAGTAATAATTATTCAAAATATACTTTCAAATTATTTTTTAGCTTCACTTTATTATTGTATTTAAGTGAGTTGAAGAAAGCATATGAAGCATAGATGAAATGGGCTTTTTGCATGTACTTAAGGCCCTGAATCTATTTATGTATTTAAAAATACATTTTAAACAAAAAGAAATCACAATTTTGGTAAAGATTATATTCAATATCATTTTTTTGGATCCAAATGCTATAAGTAAGTCATTCATTTATGACCATTCTCATGATTTTTGAATAGTCCACTTAGCACTCATTGCATCTAGTGATGCTCATAGGGGTGAAGAAGTGGGATTGAAACTAGTGAAATGAATCACATAGAGTCAATCATCACTTCCGGGGCTTGCATCCGTAACCAGACTTCCAAGCAAGTCACCCATCCTAGATCACCTTTGGCTCAAGCTCGACTTCTAGGCAGGTCACCAATCCCAGATCGTCTTTGGCTCAACCTCACTTAACTGTGATTCATTTCACTAGTTTCAATCCCACTTCTTCACTCCTGTGAGCATCACCTGATGCAATGAGTGCTAAATGGACTATTAAAAAATCATGAGAAATTAGTGAGTTACGACTACCTCTCATGGAAATGGTCATAGATGAATGACTTACTTATTGCATTTGAATCCAAAAAATGATATCTAACATAATACACTAGCAAAACCCCTCAATACCTAAAAATTATATTATCATATTTCAACTAAAAAATCATTTATAACTATTTATAACTATTCAGGTAAATCCTATAGAAATCTTCACAATTTAAATTTTAATCAATCTAAAATTTGGATTAATTTTTTGAAATTTTAGTTAAATTTAAAGTGAAGCAAAACCCTGCAGAAAATTCACTTAAATTTAAATTTATTGAGATAATGGAACCAAGTAACAAGAACCCTGCGTAGAGCCTTGCTCAACACGGAGATATACCCATCTTGGATATCCTTCTAATTCTATAGTTCATGATCCACACTGCTAGGAAAAGAAAGGGCATAGTACTGGCCTCGTCGCTTGTTGCTTCTCTTTGGTAAGGTCCTTAAGTACATATAAAAATTACCAGTTTTTTGCTGTCCAAATTCAGTATACAGAAGAGAAGGTGACCACATTAATATAAAAGCACATTCTCAATTAATTGAATGGCCACTAACCTGGTTTAAGTTAAAATTATTTTTCAAAGTATTATTTTATTAGAAGTAAAATTGTAATTTTAAATAGTAAAAAAATTACAATTTAAATAATGAAACATCTAATTAAGAAAAAAAATTTAAATCATTTTCATATGAGGATAAAATAACATATATGAGAGCAAGAATATCTATTTTTTTACATTTAAAACACTTTTATTAAAATCAATTAAAAAAGTATATATATCTAATATGATATGTCTATGAAAAAATGGAGGGAAGCGGTGCGAAGGTTTGCGGTTACCCTAGGGCACGATGCTCTGGTTCTTTTGCTGTTGCGGTGGCGGACCACAATGGTCGAGTTACAGAGGCACCGAACATCTGTGGGCCTGTTATCTGCTATTCGACGGAGACACGCTATATCCCACCCGAACACTCAAACTTCCGGCTTTATTTGGCAGCGGAGTGCTTTCACTTTCGTTGGATATGGGAACAGAGGTTCGGATGTGCGCATTGTTTTAGGGCAGATGCTCCGCATTATGATTCCACGGAGCATACTGTTTTGAAGGCCTACAATGGATGGAGGAGGTTGAAAGTACCTGTGGCCGCTCTATCTGCTTATACCCATCACAGCCACTGGTTTTATAGTGCTCTGCTTTGGGAGCCCTGGTCGCATACACCTATTGATTCACCATACACACCAATTCTTCTAGAAGGAACAGGGAGCCACTGTTATATCACTGCTAGAGATTCTCGGGTAGGCTCTGCATCTTTTAAAATTTTCATTAAACCTCCTGCTAGTAATAGTTTTCTTATATGGATACGAGACACATACTCCATATTATTTTTGAAGGAAAAAATACAGTCTACTGCTGGTCACCCATCTCACCTTCAGTCTTCGATATTTGGGGGAAAGGCATTAGCGGATACCAGCACTCTTAATGAATATACTATTGTTTTTGAATCCTTTGTCTGTCTTAACTTACGACTGAGGGGGGGGAAGTTAGGACCGAACAAAGCTTTTGGAACCACCCCGGGTGCCAATGCGTCCAATACTTCCCACTCTAAAGGACCCACATACATGAACGTCCTACAAGGGGGAAAAAACAAAGCTGCCACAGAGACTGTGGCCCAGGCAGAAAACTCCCCCAAGCCATACATTGTGGAACAATAGAACTGTGTGCCTGAAATAAATATTGACATTCCAGATATAGAAGTGCATAGAACCATTTTTGAATCTCAAGAAATAATATGCAGATTCAACTGCTTCTGGACCAAACCTGTGGAGCTATTCCAATGGATTTTTTCCAACTGGACCATGGATTGTGAAATCCACCTATGCTCAAAAGGTTTCTTCATTGTCAAGTTTTCATCATCTGAAGACAGAGATACCATACTTAAGGAGGGGCCATGGTTCTAGGGATCTACTGGACTCTTCATCACACCATGGTTCCTGGAATTTGATGCCAACACTATGGAGGTGACCAGAATTCTGGTTTGGGTCCGGCTTCACAACCTCCCGCTTCATTTCTGGCAGGAAAGTGTTCTTGGCGGCATTGGAAACATCCTCAGCAGATATATCAAAACTGATATACAACGAATGGAGGAGCGCATTTACACTTTCGCACGAATATGTGTGGAAGTGGATTTGAGCAAAGGTTTACCAGAGTGCATTATGTTGAATCATAAACAACAGCGATGGACACAACACCTAGATTATGAGAACACAACATTTCGATGCTAGATCTGCAGGAACACAGGACACCTACAAAACACTTGCCCGGCAGCCACAAGAGATAACGGGAGAAAGAAGAAAACAGGCAAAGTTGCAAAAGGATGGCAATATCCATCTGAAGAGCCAGAACAACAAGAGGAAGAGGAAGAACCCATCCCACAAGATAGTAAACCAACAAATACTACTTTGGGCGCACAAGAACAGGAAATGCAAGAACCCATTGATGCCACTACCATGACACAGCCGGATATGGATCCTGGGGCACCAAACAGTGGGGGAAATAAAATACTACATACCTCAGACACATCGGACTCTGATAAGGACATTGGAGCACATGCGGAAGATAACCAGCTCGTCCTTATATCGACCACGCCAACACAAGGTGCTTGGCGGAAGGTTGAAAAGAAAAAAGGGAGGAAAGCCTAATTTTCTCTCATTGTATTATATCTGTAGCATACTTGTTTGTCTTGATTGACACTTACCAGCTCATGTAACATGTAATTTTGTTTTTATAATAAAATTACGAATTTTTCCTTTGTGAAAAAATATGATATGTCTATCTTGATTGGAATACAAATTAACATTTGCACTCAGGGGTGCAAAGTAATCCTGATAGGACTCAAGAATCAAGCCAAATATATGGACAATGAAATATAATTGAAATTTAAGTCTCTATATATCTTTTAAAGAATGTACTAGGAGGTTAAATTTAAAAAGAAATTTATAGTAACATAAAGTAACACCAAGGCATATTAATGATGGTATCCTTCATCTTCTTGCTCCCTTCTCATCCTAAGCTTTACTATATGACATTTGAGAAGTGGGAAAAGCATGAAGGTGGGATAAGAATCAACAAATGAAAAATATGAAGAGACAAAATGGAAGGAAATGAGACCCTTTGCACCCAAGAAGCATAAAAAATGGATTCATGAACTATCTCATAAGTTGGATCAAATAAAAAAATCATGGAGCTCCTTGCCAATAATGAGAAAGAAAAGAAATTTGGAAAAAAAGAAAACTTGAGAAAGAGATGCTCATTTGAATATAACACTAGGCTCACAAGCATCTCTTGCCATATTTGACTACTCTATGTGAAATTCCATTGAAATTAAGGTATCTTTTTTCATTGTGTAAAAGACAATTTATCAAGCAATGCTCAAGTCATTTCATAAGTAAAAACAAAATAAGAAGCTCATAAAAGTAATACTCCTTTAGCAACCAAATTTTCCTTAAGACTAGGCGAGAATTTAAGAGATCTAAACCACCTCAAATTTCTATTAAGTTATATAACTATGACTGAAACCCATAATTGTTATTAATAAACCTATAACAATTACTATAACAAACACTCAACACAAAAACAATTAATAATCAACCACATTATTTTATGGTTTTTATAATATGCTTATTATCAGAACAATTTAGATCTCAAATTTTCTTTCACTTTTAAACAAAAAACTTTAACAACATTATCTTATTCATAAAAATGATGATGAGAAGAGTAATCATTAATTCTCATTTTTAAATATTTTTTTCATCATAATTTTAAAGCTAAACATTAATATTACATCAACTTTGTTTTAAAATGTTTCCCTAAATTCAGTTTTTAGTTATTATTTATAAAATTGTATCTCACTTAATTTCTCTATTAATCTTCATGTTTTTAATTATTAGCTGGTAATGTGTAATGGGATTGTTGTGATACAGGTTACTGAAGTTGCGCCATCTTTCTCAATGGTGGAGATATCGAAATCAACAGGGGATACAATAAGGTAAACATCAAGCTCTACTTTAGCCAATATTTATTCCTTATTTTCCATAAACTCTCTTCTCCCATTTCATGTAGTTTTACAAAGGCTTTTTAAGAGTTTTCATGGATGTTCCTGACAGCCCGGAGGTAAGCAATGTTAATACATACTGTTGCTTCAAGTTCTTATTTAAACTCTTCATTATTTTAATGATAGACAAGTTTGTAGCGAAAAAAAATCTTAGAATCCCTATCTCTCTTATGTTGTCATTGCTACATGCCCTAAAAATTGCATTAATACAATGCCAAGAATATTACATAGTGGGTAGAGATACCCTACAACCAGTCTATACAACAATTTTTACAGTAAGTTACTTATCTATGTACTGAAGCTTATATATTAATCAACTTAAAGCAAGTGCAAGTGGTAGTTAGTAACAAAAGTGTTTGAATTGCAGAATGTACAACTAAACTATCCAAGATCTGAAGAAGATAACCATTTAACTTTTGCAAGGTATGAATAAGCGTCTTTTCAATTTTTTCTTTATAGTTTATCAAGTCATTCCATGTCCATGACTCTTTTAATCTTATATGCCATCATCTCAATTCCCCACTTTCAAGTTTAATTGTGGAATTGACATTAGTTTGTCCATTTGATTCTTGCAGTTTTCAAGAAGTTTGCAACACACAGGTTAAAGGATTACAATTCTCATGTATCAAATAACTTTCCACAAGATCCATATACCAAATATCAGTTTCTCCGTTTGTGGGAATTCTCATCAACATAGTTACCGGTAGAAAATACCTTATGATCATCATTTTTTCTATGTGGATACAAGAGATTAAAGTTGAATTCTTTTCAAAATATAAGAGAATTAACATATGATGTAATAGATGTATATAAAGCTAGATGTATATGAAGCTAAAATAAGTGGTCTCAACCATAACATGCCATTTAAATTGTGTTTGCACACCAAAATATATCTTACTCCTTCAAAGAAAATCAATTATGTACTTTCATCTATATATATCGAATTAGGTTATAACAAATTGCCAAGAAATGTGCGATGTTTTCCTGAAAACCCTATATAAATACAGGGTGTGCAGAACTAATTTTAGTGCCACTAAATTCCCCAGATAAACTGATTAAAATTGCTAATCTGGCTAAGATATTAACTTATTAAACATTATTGCAAAAATTTGAGGAAAATAGATTAGATACGATAACTGGCAAGACAAATGAGAATGAAAAATTAAATGTAAGTAACAAATGAGAATACAAAAGTAAATGTAAATAATAACATGATTTAGTCCAAGGCTTGGAATTTTTTTTTTGCAGATCAGGGCATTGTAAGCAACTATTATCATTTAACTCGAGGCTCAGAACAAATTTTGCAGACTCGGGAGCATGGGTCCAAGAACAAGTTAAGGAAAAGAACATAATAATATATATCTATTGGGGAAATTTTGTCAAAGCAATGATCTTGATAGATATTTTCTACTCAACTTGTATCAAGGAGCAACTATAAATTAGTGGGTGCCACTGCAATGCTTCTAGCTTCAAAAATTATGAGGAAATTTGGGCTCCAGAGGACATCTTAGAAAATAAATTTGAGAGGAATCATGTAATGGTTATGGAGAAGACCATGCTCAACAAACTGAAATTCCATCTCAGAGTACCAATTCCAAATGTCAGTGCTAAAATGTAGAAAATACACTATATACAACTAATAATATGGTGTTGAATATCAGATGAGGAACCTGAAGATATGTTGCCATTTCTGTCCCCCAAATCAGCAATGCCACCTTAACCGCATTCCAATAACGTCAGTGCCGTGTACCAATAGCCTGTATATATTTAATTATTTGCCAATGTATTATTTTATTATATGGATTTAAATAAACAATTTATATGGACATGTTTGTTCTTGTCATCCATCCTTTGTACCTTATAAATAATAGTCCATTTGACTGCATACAATCATCAAAACATCTGGAACACTTTCTCAAACATTTATATATTTTCATGTTGATCAAAAGTGAACTAAACAGATACATGTATCAGTCAACAACTTATATATGTATCTGTCAACAACTGGATCCTAGTACTGCCTTTCATTAATATATATCGAAATTTATAGCCTTAAAAGCAAGCATACTATCTGGAAATAGGAAAGGTGAGGTTATGGAGGTGGTATCTGCAGCCTGTCCATCTTTCACAGGAAGAAGACCAATAAAACATTTATCCTCCTTTTTCCATAATTCATGCTCCACCAATTTTACACTTAAAAGAAATCACATATTAGTGTTTTTCTCTTCCTTATTTTTTTAACTGATAGAGACATTGCTTCTACAATAGTCGCCTTGTTATTTGACACCAGCATTTGACCATGAAAGTGATTTGCACTAGTGCCATTGAAACATGGTCACAAATGATGGTTATTGTTAATGTTGTCACAGAAAATAAGAGTTGTGTTGGTGAGCATTGTGTTGTCTTAAAATATCTCATAGTTCGCTAGGGTGAGTCAGATGCAAATATTTGCTAGATTTTATAGAATAAATACTCGTTGGTTGTAGCATCTCATCCAGAAACAAGTGAATATTTATTAATCACAATGAGCTGCCAATAACAAGGTTGACATGATGCCTAAATAATGTATTAATATATTTTCAAAATAAATTATAATACAGTTTGTTATGGGTGTCGTAATGTTACCCTGGTTATCTTTACTCAGTATAGTTTGTGAGCTATCATATCAGACCATGGTATATTTTTGTTATCAACAATATTATGATATCTTTAATGGTAACAATGATTGCAAGTTCTAATTACCATTTTCCCCTCATACAAAACCCAAAAGAAAATTTATGATAAACTAATTGCTAAATAATTTTACAATAATTAGGTAAATGTTGAAATACCTTGGTTAGGATCCATATTCACTGGCAATTGACCTTCAGTTCTGACTATCCCGAGTGATTATTCACTGAAATGTAGTTGAAAGTGAAACAACAAACTTGAGTATAAAACTTGCCAAAAAGTCCCTTGCTATTTGATCAAATTTCTCCTTTGAGTTTCCAAACCTTTAATCATTTTTTTGGCAAGCAATATCCAGTCCAAGTCAAACTACAGTGGTAATTAGATTTTGGCAAGTCATGCCTAGTCCAAGTCCAACTACATTGGTAATTAGATAGCCCAGAAATGTGGGCTTGATATACTGCAAAATTAGGGTTGGTGGGTCCTTATGTCTGTCCATATAATATAATTGTAGAATTGAATTACTTATGATGTTGTATTAGTTTAAATAAAACTAAAAAGTATAAGGCCCCAACCTTGCCGAATAACTGGATTGGCTGCATTATTAAGCTGTGTTTTTGAAGTAAGTGATATTGTGGCTGCCCAAAGGCAAGATTAATATCCTGGTGCAATGAAAAGAGTGGCTTCCCAGAGGCAAGATGAATATTCTGGTTCAGTGAAAAGAGTAGAAGCAATCCATATCTATAGATATATGTTATCAGAACATATTCATAGAAATTATAATGAATGTTTAAGTGGTTGATATAAATGATAATTAATGTTGAAGTAGTGAATTTGTTAGCAACTATCGAAATGTAATGTCTTAACATTGATTTTTTTTTTTAAATATAAATTACTTATTTATTAATCTTATAAAAAATTGTCCATGATGTCTTGGATAGATGGTGATTAGGTGCGCTATTAAGACACACTCCTACATGTTAAGTTATGGGGTCTTGGATAGATGATGAACAGGTGCACGATCAGGTGTGCTACTAAGACACACTCCTAGATGTTAAGTTATTGGTTCAATTCGCCATCCTATTCATATGTATTTTTTGGACATGAACTTGATACATCCTTACCAATGTCAAACTTACATTAAAAAAAATTGTAAAAAAAGTTAGAAACAATATTAGGTGTGCCCTGCCATATTATGAAACCATGTAACACCTTGTTGTCAGCTAGCATAGGATTGTGTCTGAGCATACATAATATTATAGGTGTGCCATTAACAAAACAAAATACTGAGTAATTTCCACATGTTTAGAAAAGAGACCAGATATTACACAGCGAACCAAAATAATTAAAGACTGCAATAAAGGTTAGGGCATCTTCGGCCTGCAAGGACTAGCTTGTTCATCAGTCATTTTGGCTTTTCCTGTGCCTAGAGGTGCTTATGCAGGCTCCTCATCAATCAGTACAGGATTGGATCTGGTGAACCACTAAGGAAATACCACTACCCACGATCATAGCTTCCACTTCATTCAAAACTAACGTTGATTCCTAACATTGCATTGTCTTTGGTATTTAAACCAAGACAAGACAGTTGGTGAAAAAAAGATCATATTCACCATGGAAACTTAGGTTAATGAACATAGAAAAATAATACAAAATTGTCTTTTCACAGGTCAAAAGAATGGCACTCTTCTTATTTGAAGAGAAAAATATTAGAACTATGTTTGACGATGAAGACATTAAAATACATTGCACAAGCAACCGCTAGTAAATTCAAAATGACCAGTATTGCTTGCTTATTGTAGCATACGACCCTTGTAACAATAACTCTGTGGGCATGTTATGCAGAACCCAAAGTGCTATCAGGCAACCAAAACTGGATGAAAATCTTCATTCTGTAGTGGATAGTTAGAGCATAGAACCAGGTTGCAGCATTTCTATAAGGAAGTAAATATAGTCCACCTTGGCCAACATCAAATGAGAATGCTTATGTGCTTTGTTTGTTAAATATTTCATACTTACGAAGACCTAAATCAATCTGTTTATGCCTACTGTCAAATTAAGGTTTAAGACAATTGACATTTGATTGTTCCAAGTTTTGGGAATGCTAAGCAATCGAATTTGGTTGTAAACCATTGTTTTGGATGAGAAATTTTATATTTCACAATTTATATAATTTACCCTTTTTAATGAATGAATGTCTATGAGACTAAGAATAGTCTATGGGACCACCAGCCTCCCTGTTTAACACTTTTTGCAATTCAATCATTTTCTTACTCAAATTGATGATGAGCTGACCCAACCTTCTAACACCAATAGGAGAAGTGGGGAGATTCTGGAACGAAATAATCAAGTGAAATATATAGATAATGAAATACAATCCAGGTGAGGCTAATTTTAATTCAATTGTTCAGAAATTTCAAGTGAAAAAATTATGTCACTAGCGTGCAAAGTGTTTGAGTTCACTTTTTAACAATAATCTACTCTTTCGCATTGGGCATCTGCGACTACCTTGACAACAGCTGAATCGCATCAAGCTCTCCATCGCACACAATTTATCAAGTTATCACCACACTTTTTCAAGCCTTCGAGTCTGCTCTAACACATTCTACTGTATGAGGTGCTAGGAAAACCTCGAAGGAAATGTATATGATGTTTACAAATGTAAATATGCAGTGTATAAAATGTTTTAAACATATCCAAACATTTTTACAGGTTGAAAAAACTTCCAAACATCTTTAGTATAAATGAAATCAAAATATTTTTTTGTAATTTTAAATATGATCCCACACCTTTATTGCATATATATTTATAAACTGTTAGGTTTTTACTGCAGCAATAAAATAATTTACCGAGAGAATAATTAAACATGAAAAGAACCAGCAACAAATCATGAACATAAACACAAATGTTTATACGGGAAAAACCCAACCAATGAAATTTCATTAACCATTGGCCAAAACCCTGGCCAATCCGGCCAAGTGAGCCTTCACCGCTCACCTCCAGGCCTACATTACAATGAAGACTTTCCAGCCTTTTTATAGGCTCCATCACATGCAATACCATGGGCCAAAACCATGGGTGCACAAAACCATGTGCCCCAAAACCACTACTGTTTACCCTACTCAACATTGACTCTACCCCGAGTCATGTTTACCTAAAAATTCCCCCCTTAAAATTGACTTGGGGATTATTGACTAAATCCAGCCAAACCTGCTAAATGAGACAACCCCGCTCACTCTAGCTCTTCCCCCCTCAAATTTTTACCCAGGGTAATTGTTAACTTTACATCCCCCCTATCACCTAGGTTTAATGCAGACTTTACCAGTGATTACCCAGGGGTACGCATGCCATACCAGGTCTTACAGCAGTATGCCCATTTACATGTAATAAAATTAACTCCATAATAATAATTTTCTTTCTTTTGTTTCATTGTCACTGTATTTATACATATGAAATCAATGTCCATATAAAAAGAACCTATCTACTGAATTACATGGGTCACCAGCCTTTGTAACCGCCAGTCCTCTAGGAATTCTCTTCAGATATACGGGTCATCAATTAATTAATCCACGTGCTCATATTCTCTCTCATTATCTACATTCAATTCATGATGTCCTCTCCAAAGAGGACATCATAGTTGTACATGAATTTGCCCTCTACACTTTTGCTAGTCCATTATAATTATCTGCTTGTGCCAAGTGAAGTACAACCCTTAGGCTCACTGCACCTCCCCTAGGTCCTCCCTCTTTGCATGAGATGCTTTGCTAGTGTCATTTGGCATATATTCAGCCACAAGCAAACGCTCATCACCACAACAACATCGTATAAAATTCACCAATCTCTCATGGCGAAGTTGACCCACAACTCTTTCTTCCTCTAGAAAACTGCCATGCAATGGACCAAGCTGTTTTCTGAAACCGCTTAATTGCAATCGGACAGTTGCTCTCGAACCTGCCTTTGTAGACAACGTTGGGAGCCTTTTCCCCGTGCCTTGAACACATAAAATTATTCTGTAATACATGTTCTCAGCTCTAAAAAAAAAAACGATCCCTTTCACCATTCAAGACCAGTGCAACATCCAGCGCTTCACGTTGCACTATGGAACACACTCATTTAAATTTCATGTGAGCTTCTTTTCACCTGGGCTTTTGCCGCATCAAGCCGGGGAATTAACACCCTAGAGTTAATTGGATACAACTCACAGAAAGGTGGGCGTACTACTTACCTGCAGACTCACACAACCATGCACGTTCAGAAAAACTAAATAGAGCAGAATGAGAGATTTACCCGTTGGTCCTACGTTTGAAGTAGATCCACGTGGGGTCCAAACCCCCAACAACCGTCCTTCCTTCTTAACCTGAAATACAAGAAGAAACCAGCACAAAGGACAGGTTGTACAGCATATATCTACTCTAAATGTTAGTGAGATTCATATAAAACATTAAATAAATCATAATGAATGCTTGTATAACAAATATCCTCATACATAAAAGCATACACTAACACGTTTATTTCGGGAACAGCATGATACTTCTGTATTATAAATAGTACGTACAAAAGTAATCAAGTGGAGAGATCACCTGATCCTTCCAAGGCCTTCGCAGACCGTCGTCCGGATCCGTCCAGCCCTTGCCTCGCTAAGACTCCTTCCAAACTGGTGCATACGAGATAACATATAAAGGATGTATATCTCAAGGAAACAAGGGTTTCCTATAATGAACTGGGAAAGTGCAGGAGGCACGGGGAATCAGACTTGGATAGGGAATACCAACAGAGTATAATATCAATAATTTTCTCTCTCCCTTAGGCCATACACATGAGGGCTTTTTATAGTCCCTCCAAGTAGTTTCAGCAGTTGGAAACATTTGGCCACTGGCTGGGGTGGTTGAACTACCTAAGTAACCATCAACCCAGCATGAAATTAGGGATTTTTTATATATTTTTTAATCATTTTTAATGGCATACGTGGAAAAGTCTAGCTGGACTCGCGTATACACGCGGAAAATCACGGGCATAGTCGCGTATGGGGGATTTTACACTGTTTTTAAGTGAATTTGTCCAAGTCTGTAGGAATGGGTGCCCAAAAGCCATGAAGCAATCATGAATCATGTCAAGGTGAGAAATGATGCTATAACACGCACGCAGACTTTTATGCTCGCTTCAAACTAGTTTCCTGCGCTTCTTCACCACAGTGGACACCGCTAGGCATGAGATAGCATCTGCTCAAAAATGCAAGAGAGTCCTCTCCACATCCCTGCTGAGCAAAACCTGCTTGCCTAGGTCTGGATCACCTAGTCTCGCACAAGCCTTGAACACCTTGTTTGCAATACACTCCCCAATTTTGTGGTGAGAAATCTAATGTGTTGAAATGCGTTGTACCAAAAAATCGTTCTCAACTCCTCTATGAAGCATCAAAACCAGTAACCACTGTGCTCTTCTATGGCTACCTCAAGTGGCTGATCTGTTCAACGAATCCTGAGATCTGGTGCGTTGAAATGCTGACTAAGTTGTGCAAGAACATGATCAGTACTCGTCTGGCTCAACTTTACCAGATCCAATAATACATAGTTGCATCGATCCTCAGATCTGGGACCAACGATGCTCTTCTCCTTTCACTGGTGATCCATTGTTCGAATCATGCACAATCAAATTTCGAGGAGAAGAAGAGAATCACCTCTGAACTGTTGATCCACTAAAATTTCTGCTTACGTAGGCGTGGCAGAAAAAACCTGTGAACGTCCTGCAGCCAAAATTTAGAGCTAAAACTTGACACCAATATGTGGATGTGCAATAACTAGATAAGAAAAATGGCTTCGATCTCAGTAGAGGCAGATCAGATCATGATCTCTACACTGACTCCCCAGTAAAATAAATCGGAAAAATATTTGTAAACAAAATCTGCATCGATTTATCCATTCAACAGGCCAATAAAACCCTTTGGCTTCAAAAACTTCCCTTTGAAACCAACACTTAGCTCTGATACCAGTTGTTAGGTATTTACCGCAGCAATAAAATAATTTACCGAGAGAATAATTAAACATGAAAAGAACCAGCAAAAAATCATGAACATAAACACAAATGTTTATCCAGGAAAACCCCAAATCCGGTGAAAAACCCAACCAATGAAATTTCATTAACCATTGGCCAAAACCCTGGCCAATTCGGCCAAGTGAGCCTTCACTGCTCACCTCCAGGCCTACATTACAATGAAGTATTTCCAGCCTTTTTATAGGCTCCATCACATGCAATACCATGGGCCAAAACCACTACTGTTTACCCTACTCAACATTGACTCTACCCCGAGTCATGTTTACCTAACATAAACCCTAGTACTTACAGATATTATCTCCAACTTGAAATATTTTGCGAGAATCCTAGCCTTGAAAATATAAGTAATATGGATCCCATCCTTTATTGTCTCTGACAAAGTGCTGCACTGCTAAACATGGGCTCATATTCATCATAGTTGTTGTGAATGGGACCATGAATATCACCAAATATATACTATGAGACTCCATCTTCACTTTTTCCATGGAGACTGGTGTGGTTGGAGGTTCTGTCAACTGGGTGTCTCTTCTGTTTCTATCCTATGTTAATAATCTTTGATTATGAATGCTAAAAATTTAACGAAATCTGGGAATCATCGTTAAAAGTGATAACTACCAGAAGTGACAATTTTAAATAAATAACCTAAAATTTGTTTTAAAAAGTAATCACTTATCAGTGATCATCCATGAGAAACCAAATGCAGAATACAAAAATATATAGGTCAAATTTTGGATTTCTATGCCAAATCCTTTTGCGATAGGTTACAGGTAGAAGTCATAATACATATTCTATTTTGATTCAAAGAATTCCATGCTAGGAATCTGAATAGATTGAAAAGTTGGACGACTTTTTTTGTTCTTGAAAAGGCTTTAATTCTACAACTTGTGAGCAACCAGGAAGTAGGTGGAATTTTTTTCTTCTTTGCTCATGGAGCCACTTCTTTTCTCACATCATACAAACCTATGTTGAAGAGGTAATTATTGGAGAGCTAAAAATTTGTGATGTTAAGTTTAGTTGTATCACTCTAAACTATCACAACCATACTACATAAGAAAATTTATTTTTAGTTTAAATTATATTTTAATGTCTACCTTTTGTCAAATATGGCCGATGGAATTGGAAAAACAATACATAGGTAGAGTATGGAATGGGATTGAATGGAGTTTTACTGAGACATAAGTAGAACAAACTATAAAACAAGGAATATAAAATCTCATCAGAATAAGCCTAATTGTTGACAACCAAAAACACCCAAACAATTTTAAGCAATCCATTTTGATCTTAGCTTTAAGAAATCCATTTTTAAGATCAAGATAATTCATATTTACTACAAGAACCATTTTCAAATATCTAGTTTCAATGAAATTTTTTTAGGTATGCATGTTGCTACTATCTTAAAAACAAAATAGCTCATCATTTCTTTGTAATTCTTAAAACAAATAAATAAATGATTATATTTGAAATGTAGCATTGTGAACCTTAGCTCTAACCTGATAATTGGTAACCAAAAGAATGGATAAGCTTTGCCCCTATATTCAATTTAAATTCTTATTATTGAATATATCAGGAAAAACACTTTGGTTGCTAATTCAATGCCTACCGAAAATGGGTCTTATGGTAGCACTATGTATGTGAAAGTGAGCATGGATGGAGCCCCCTATCTCAGAAAGGTGGACCTCAAAATGTACAATGCCTACCATGATATCACCTCTGCGCTAGAGAAAATGTTTGGTTGCTTCATTATGGTATGAGTGTAATAATAGTTCTCTTTATTCTTTTGGTTATATTCCATTCCATTGCCTTATAAGAAATTCCATTGAATAATAATATCTATATTCTCTGTAACAGAGGATGGAAAATAAGAAATTGGAGATGGAGATAAAGCTTACCCAATCCATTAGCAATAGCAAAGGCCATCTTGGATCTTCTGTAACCATCAGCGATGTGGCTAGTGAGCTCCCATACTTGAACAATGTGAACTACTCCCAAGGTTCTCTGTCCTGTAAAAATAATTTCAATAATGGAAACAATAACGATAATCAAAACATCCATGAGACTAGCAGGAGCTACAAATAACTTGTATTTCCTGGTTACACTGGCAACAATAACTATAGTCAAGGCACCCATGAGACTCACGGGAGCTGCAAAAACTTGTAGTTCCTGGTTACAAGAGATGGGTGGTGTATCCTTTGGTGATGGGGATGGGGATTCTTCTATTTTTGAATAAGAATTTTCCTGATACATGAAAATGTTGCAGCAAGTGTGAATACCATGGTCTGAATGAGAACAAGGTAATGGATCTACTAAATGGGTCAGAATACGTACCTACCTATGAACATAGAGACGAATATTGGATGCTTCTTGTTTATGTACCGTGGGAGTAAGTATTCAACTCCTTGGATTCAATTAGCCTAATTTTGCATAACAATCTACCCAAGATAGAGACTTAGGGAAAATCCCAAAATGGAAAAACCACCGAACCATGAAAGAACGACGTTGAACTTGAGGACGATGTTGATCTTGAGGATGCCATGGTTTCCTGTTAGTAGCTTGGTGGCTTTCGGAAACCTCATACGAAACCAATTACACAGATATTTTAGTGCAAAGAATATATCAAGAGATAATTAGAGAGGCAGGGGAGGTGTAGCTAAATGGAAGAAGGCTCTAGCGTTTAAAATACCATGTAATACAACATATCGTCGCAACTGGTTACTATCATGGTGCTGTCCACATGAAAGTTTTCTCACCACAATTCTGTCATGGTGTCGTCGACCCCTATTCACGCATGTTCTTGCTCCAGATAATTTTTAAAGTAGTTTCAGCCCTTAGGGTCCTTCAGTCGTCGACCTTTGCTTTAAGATATAGGACAGAACCTGACGTCAAGTAGAAGTTCGTAAACTTCAGCTCGAACCTTCAAAACCAACCAAACCCACTTTGGTCTTAATCCCTCCTTCGATGATCACCCTGGGCATATTCTGTTGCAGGGAAATGGGACTAGTGTTCAGATTTCCCATACAATCTCCAAATTTATCTATTACATGCCTCCAGAATCTGGGTACTCGCTATTTCTTCGCAAACCTGCCCAAAACACAAAACCTTTGCTAGACACGACATGGCCCTTTCTCGTCCCTTGGGTTCCTTCATCCATTGACCTTCACTTTAAGCTACAAGACAAAGCCCGAGGTCAAGCAACAATTCACAAACTTCAACTCGAACCTTCAAAACAGACCAGACCCACTGTGGCCTTAATCCCTCCTTCTTTGATCACCCTAGGAAGATTCTGTTGCAAGGGACAGGGGACTATAGTTTGGATTTCCCAGACAATCTTCAAAATTTCACTATGACATGCCTCCAAAATCTGGGCACTCGCTAGTTATTCGCAAACCTACCCAAAACACAAAACCCTTGCTAGACACTACATGACCCTTATAAACCCTGGACCCTATAATAGAAAAGTTGAGCACCAACCTTGATAAAATGGCCCTTAGAATCAATTTTTTTGGGTCTTGGATTCACATAGCATGATGGTATGGAGATGAAGCCAAATCGGGAACACAGAAAAAGAAATTAACTTACACAGACTGGGCTTCTGTAACTTTTCTAAGAGAGACAAAATTTTTAACAGGACCTTAGGGTCTACTAATTCGCTGAGCATTGGCAGCGTAGTCTGGATCATATCGAGCTTGGAGACAGCTGCTCTGTTCCTCTGCCGCCTGATGATGATATGTTCCTCTGCCACCTCACCTTGTGCGAAGGAGGCGGTGATAGATGAATAAGACAGATCTATAGGAAAACGAAAGGGGAAATGTGCGAAGGAGCGAGCGAAGGATCCTGCTATGCCTGAGAGGACGGGGCTCGATGAACTAGCAACAAGAGAAGGATCTTGCCATACCTGAGAGGATGGGTTTGATTGACCAGCCTGAAGGAGAGAGGTATAACGTTCCAGGGAAGACGTGAAAAATTAGGACATATGGAAAATTTCTATTAATTGCAGGTACAAATAGATTGCAAAATATTATTGGTTGGAATTCGATAGCCAAGCTTTCCTATTGGTTGGGATGAACAATGTTTTCTCACCCCAAGCCAGCAAAAAAAACGCCTATCGGCATAATTAAGAAAGTATATATATATATATATATATATATATATATATAACATGATATGTATATCCTATTTGGAATACAGGGACAAAGGTTATTTCAAGATAGTCGTTAGATGTCTTATGTCTTTATAATTGCATAAACTAAAACATAAGAGTTACAGATAGATTTCAGTTTAGTCAAAAAGAGAGAGCAATAGTACTTAGTTGCCTTACATTGAATAAAGATGTGATATGATGCAAAGTAACCATGATTTAATATTTGGTTCAAGTTAAGGGTTATGTTATCACCAAACTAGGACTAATTGGGATGCTCAACAATCAATTCAGTGTAACTATTTCAAACCAATTAGGGTTGGAAGTTATCCCTTCCAACCAGAAAGGATTCTCTCAAGAAAATATATGATATTCAATAATTAGGCTTAAAAATGAACATGGCTAACTCTTAAATGTCTTTAAAATGATTTTTTGCAGGTGGAAGATGAGTGAGGGCTACCATTGGGCATGGAGTCAGCATGAAAACACAATTACAAACAAGTATCATTCATGGAAGCTGAGACACATAAGCTCTTATAAAATAATTCTGACAGCAAACAAAATACATAAAGGAAGTTGGAGCATAAGGTTTATGAATTCAAAGTAATTATGTATGAGCAAGCTGAAATAACATTCAAAAGATAAAGAACAAAAAAATATAAGAGCCCAATCAGAATCTCAGGTCTAAACACAAACTTCTGCAACTATGTATTAATTGTGTGAAAGAAAATTACATGGTAGCATAGTCATCTACATCCATCAACCCTTATCTAACTCTAAAACTCCTCTATTTATAGAGTGAGGACTCATACATGGTTTTCCACCTTTCTAGGTTCGAATTTCTACCTCATAGACCTATTTTAAATAGGATTACATCACTTGCAGACTTCCTAGGGATATTTTCTATTTGGCAAAGTTTGAATACAAAAAGAACTCTCCTTTAATTAAATAGTTCAACAAATCCCTTTAATAACCCTTATCAAATGAAACCAAATAATTTTATGAGTGTATTGGATTTATAATATGTCATTATGCCATGTGGATGTTGATTTGGACCTGTTCCAAGTCGAATTTTACAATTTTTACACAAATCTAGTTAGGGAAAATTCTAAAAGATAGGCCTCAAATATGAGTTCATAATTTCCAAACCCTTATGGATTTGCAAAAAATGCGAAAGGTTTTTGTAGATGGGCTTGTTCTTAAGAAATAACTCATACATATTTCCAAAATTATTTTTCATTTGGTTATAAATTGAAGTTGAAGTTGACTGGTAAAACATTCATGTAGAGGAAAGTTCGTAGCATAGTTTTCGTAGCATTTTCATTTCACCACCTTCTACACTTTTTATGACTTTGCCGCCTGTTGGAGGGTCTTCATTAGGTAAAATAAGGTAAAAAAATTTCTTCATCTACCCCTGACATGATATTTTTTTGGAAGTTTTACCTCAAAACATTCTATGTTGAGATTGCAACAAGATGATGAGCTTAGTGGAAAGAAGTCGCCTTCACTAAGTGGGCCTGCAGGCTATTTTTGGCGAAAAGTCTATTTTTAGACTATATCTATTTTTAGACATATGGATCATATTCTATGAGTTGCAGGATGCTATTTGTGGATGGTTGGTCAAGTTGGAAAAAATATATGGACTTCTATTTTTAGACATATTGAGTGGAATCTATTTTTAGATTGCCAGTCTAAAAATAGATATGTCGAATATTATTAGCTCTTAATAATATTTGGACTATAAACATTATCTTATTCTCTTGGAGCACTTCATTTAAGTGCACAGATTTGGCACAGGAGATGACAGAAGGAATTACGCTATTCCTAAGGTTAAGTGGAGCTATTGCATGGATACTTCAGTTAGAATTCATGTGAGAGAGTTTGGTGGAGTTGATTGAGGAAGTTAATGGAGTTGTGTTCAGTTTAACTAAGCTAAACATAGTTGAGCTAGTTGTATCTATTATAACTCATTGATACACTTGTGAGAGTGGTGTGAATTAATTATTAATTAATTCACTAATTATAAACTCATTAATCAACTAAAGAATACATCAGTTAACTTCAGTGCATGGACAGTTTCAGTGGAGACCAATGAAGAGGTAGGTGAAAGAGCAGTGTGACTATCAGTTGTGACTATACTGTTGCATGATTTGCAACAACCAATGATTGGAGATGCCAATGAGGATTGCAGTACAAGCCAGGTGGTTCGAAGTTATTTATGAGCCATTCTTTAGCATTGATTGCGCAGTAGAGGCAGACTATTAGGTGGCAGAGATTGGAGCATGCGTTTTGCTAGATCTAGCTTGATTAGTGTGTAGCAATTGGAGATTGTACTAAGAGCTTGTGAGGAGCTTTGTATGATGATTGTTACATGATCTCTATGACATATAATATACAGATAGTTGGGGTTTTCAGCTTTAAGCTTTCCCATAAATATTGTGTTCATATGTGTGATTTTTTATGGTTTTAATGTGCGCATGCGATTGTTTTTTTATTTCCGCAATTAACGATCAATGGTAGAAGATATTCTGTATTGTGCATGAAGTTGAAATAGTGTGTGATTAGGAGAATCTCGATGGATAACATATCAGTTATTCAAATTTCTACATTCTACAGCGAATTCGTAGCGAAAACTCGGCTTTGAGCCTGGAGCTCACTACAAACTTGCCTAACTTTTCCAAATTTTGCTATTTTTACTCTTTATCTCCCAAAAAAATGCTTATAGCTCTATAACTGATTTGATAGAGTATCAAGACAAAAAAATTCAATAAGTGTGCCTTACCACCTTTCAAGGGGCAGCAAGGTCATCCACTACAATCATCTTCAAACCCGTTTTTCTTCAATTCTACTTGCACCATCTCCATTGAACCAAACTAACATGTTGAGGTGTCAACAACCATGATCAGGTGGAAAACTGTCATGCTATATTTTAGGTCCTTATATTCTGAATTTAAATATGAGTTGTGTATTGGTGAGGTGTAAAATATGGTGTGTTGGCAGCCATGTCATCCTTTCTCTAAGTGATCTTCATCAAAAGGTGTCCCAATGACATTCCTCAACTCTTTTGATGACTCATCTGCTCTCTGAAATACATTAAATGCTTCAAAATTACCAAAATTTTAGCTCGCTGTAAAAACATATTTTTTAGCAAGTTCGTAGCGAACTCTGATTATTTTACACTGATTTCTCTATGAACTTGTGTAGAAGTGCCAAGTTTACATGAAATGGCCGATTTCACTTATGCATGAGATATTTTTGGGATTTTTATTTGACATTGACATCTATCACCTTAATGATGACCTTTAAGATCCCCACATATGTAATTTTTTTGAAAATTAATGAACTTCATGACCTTATTTCACCCTAATGACCTAACCTAACGTACTTAAGACCAATCTAGAAAAACCTAGTTGTTATCAAGGATAACATATTATTTACTTTAAAATATGACATGATTTATAGCAGATACTTGTATAACAAAAATAATTTGATGTATGATGTATTGTGAATTGAACTTGTTGAGATTCAACAATAAAATTTTTTGGCACCCATGATCCTAGTGAAAATTAAGCACCTACACTAGGGTGGGGCCCACAGGCTATTTTTAGGTGCATGTCTATTTTTACTATCCCTTAATCTATATGGACATTAATCTGTAATCTATTCTCAATGTGGACTCGAAAATAGTTAACTGAATTGGAAAATCAGTTAGCTAAGTGAATTTCGAGTTAAGAGGTTGGTTGGTGGGACATGCAAAGTAATTCTAGTTGTAACAGAGTTGGAAGTGTAGTGGTGCATGAGTTGGTGCAAGTTGTAATTAGTTTAACTCAGTTGTGCTAGTTGTAATTGAAGATACACTAGTGAGAGATCTAGTGAATTAAATATTAATTGATTCACAATCAGCGATCTCACATGAAACTGAAGATTTACTAATATCAGTTACATGCATGTCAAATCCAGTGGAGACCCAATTGAGTTCTAGATGAAAGGGAAGATAACTATCAGTTGTGACATTATTCACTTGCACAAATGCAAGCACACACACATTGGATGTGTCCATGATACATGCACAGTCAAGGTAGACAGGATTGCATCAATTCAGGCATTGCATTCAGCAGGAATTGCGCAGTGAAGGCAGGCTATCTAGAGACAATAAATTGGCTAAGGTATTTGCCAATTTTTGTATGACAGTGTGAGACAATTAGTTGATGTAGTGAGTTCTCTTGTGAGAAGAGTTTTGTATGTAATTTTTTCATGATCCATTATATAATATACAATAGAAGATAGTGGGGTTTTAGCTGTAAGATTTCCCCGGGAAATTATTTGTGTTGTGTGTGGTTGATCTTTCTTTATGCTTATGTAATTGGCGATTGTGTTTTTAATTCTGCAAAGATTTGTAGAAGCGATTCAATATTTAACTTTAGAAAATTGTTAGATTAGGTGAATCCAAGATATACATGCATATTGTATAATTTATACATGGTATCAGAGATGTGTTATAGATTTTCTACATGGTATCGGAGCGCAGGGAATTACAGAACTGAAGCGGGAGCTGATTTTGTGATTGGATAGAATTCGAATTTGCAGAGAGAATTTCTTGGTGCTACATCTGATTCAAGATTGAAATGGATTTCAATGGCTTGAGGTTGGAGTATGCACTCGAGGGAAACTCAAACTACATGGCTTGGAAGGACAGGATGGAGGCGTTACTCAAAGACAATGGCTTGAAGGAATTCATTGAAAAATATGTTCCTAAGCGAGATGCTGCAGATGTTTCCAATCTTGATGCATGGCAAAAGAAAGTGGCAAAGGCGAGGAGGATCCTGTTGGAGGGAGTACAATACCACATTGTCTCAAGCCTCCATGGGAAATCCACACCATATGCTTTATGGAAGGCTTTGACAGACCTATTCCAAAGAAACAACGACCACAGGAAATTGGTGCTCAAAGATAAACTTGGGAAGATCAAGATGGAAAAGGGCGACACCATTCCAAAGTATCTCACAAAGTTTGTCCAATGTCGGGATGAAATTGGGAGTGTGGGAATAACAGTCATTGATGATGATTTTGTGAGTTTTTCTCTCCTGGGACTTCCTAAGAGTTGACACTGTTATGAAGACTCTGTCAACGGATGGGAAAAATCGCCAGATTGGGAACAACTATGGTTGGATCTAGTGCAAGAGAAGTTCAGGTGGAACACCAGATATGGCTCTTCATAAAAGCATGATGATGAAGAGGATTTTTCTTTGGCTGCCAAGGTGAAGAAGGGTAAGTGGAAGAAATTCCATTCTAAATTTGAGTCTAAAGGAAAGAAGCAGGACATGTCCAAGGTGAAGTGTTTTCACTGTCACGAACATGGGAATTTTGCTACTAACTATCCACAAAAGAAGAACAAGAAGGTTGTTGGATCTACAGCTGGTGAGGCCCTTGCTTCGCAATTTGAGCTTTAATTCTCCTTGATTTCATGCATGGTGTCAAGTGCATTAGGATCAGTGCGGTATTTGGATAGTGGCGCTTCCTTTCACATGACGGGAGATAAGGAAATTTTTAGTGACTTGGAGGAGAAAGATCTCCAGATGCATATTGATATGGGCGACGATGGAGGTAAAGTGCTACCGGGATTGGTACCATTACCTTTTAGAGGGATTCAGGTAAACCATTTCAATTAAAAGATGTGATGCATGTACCAAGTTTGAAGAAAAATTTAGTCTCATTCACAATGTTGGAGGACAAAGGCTATGACGTTGTTTTTAGTGATGGAAAATATTTCATGCGACATAAAACAATGGGTCAAGCCAAGAAGATAGGGATTCAAGTTAAGAATCTCTACAAGCTGGAGGTAGATGGTTGTGCTGCCATGGTGGGTAAGGCAGAGAAAGTGGTGAGCCGGGATGAGGGCGAACTATGGCATAGGCGATTGGGCCATCTTCATCATGGAGCCTTGAAAGCCATGAAAAAAATATCTACTAGACTTCCAATGGGAACACTTGCTCAGTTAAATCAGTCCAAGGGTTGAACCATGGAAAAGTATGTAAAATCCACCTTTCATGAGAAGGAGAACTGTGCTTCGAGGATCCTTGAGAGAGTTCACACAGATGTGTGTGGGCCATTCTCAGTTGCTTCAACAAAAAAACATAAGTACTATGTAATATTTTTTGATGACTTTTCTCGTAAATGTTGGATCTTATTCATGCAGAAGAAAGATCAAACATTCTCTAAGTTCTGTGAGTTTAAGGCATTGGTGGAGAAAGAGACGAGGAAGCAAGTGAAGGCTCTTAGGAGCGATAATGGTGGAAAATACATCTCTAAAGAATTCAAGAACTTTTGTAGCAAAGAAGGAACTCGAAGAGAACTTATAGCGCCTCATAACCCACAGTAGAATGGGGTTGCGGAGAGGAATAACAGAATGATCTTGGGTGCAACACGAGCAATGTTGCATGATCAGGGCATACCAATTCATTTGTGGGTGGAAGCTTGCAACACTGTGGTTTATGTGCAAACCATTGTCCTCATAGAGTACTTGACATGAGTACACCTGAAGAAGTTTTCACTGGTAAGAAACCGGATGTTTCACACTTCAAAATTTTTAGCTCATCTGTTTATGTGCATGTGACCAAGGACACCAGGAAGAAGCTTGAGCCAATTGTTGAAGTTGGGATTGTTGGTAGGGTACACAAAACACCCCATAATTGTCATCTTTGTCTTCCAAACAGTAGAATGATTGTTGTGTGACGAGATATAAAATTTGATGAGGGGAAAGCCATGTGATTTTCCCTTGAGAGGGAGTTGTACTTGCATGCGGAGGAGGAACTGTTGGTTCCCAAAGATGAGTCTCAAGATGTGGATCAACCACATGAGGAGGTTCATGGAGTGGAGAAAGCCACTCATGCAGAGCCATCCATCAGAAATGGTAGAAAGCACACCACGGAAGCTGATAGGCTGAGACTTGATGTTGCACAGAATGTAGGAGCCCCTACTTCACAACATAGACAGAGACAGTCTCCTGACTAATTTACTGGATACATGGCTCTTATGAGAAAATTTATTGTGACTGAACCATCTTCCTTTCAGGAAGCAGTGTAAAAACCTACTTGGGTTGATGCAATGGCGGAGGAGTATGACTCCATTGTCAAAAACAGTGCATGGGAAATTGTCCAAAGACCAGTTGAAAAATCAGTGGTAGGTTCGAGATGGAACTACAAGGTAAAGCAAGTTTCTGATAGGAGTGTGGAGAAATACAAGGCCAGATTTGTGGCCTGGGGTTTCTCACAGATCGTGGGGACATATTATGATGAGACTTTTGCGCATGTCGCAAGTTACTCTTTCATAAGGACCATCCCTGCACTCTCACCATAGATGGGTTGGCACATTCATCAGATGGATGTGAAAACTGCATTTCTCAATGGGATCATAGTGGAAGAGGTGTAAATATACTAGCCTGAACGTTTTGAGATCTTCAACAGCGAGTCGCATGTGTGCAGGCTCAAAAGAGCGTTGTATGGGTTGAAGCAAGCACCCTGTGCTTGGTACACTCAGATAGACAGCTATTTCACCGGACTGGGCTTCACCAAAAGTGAAGTAGGATGCAAACCTGTACTAGATTGTGGTTGAGGGTAAGATTATATTGATCATTTTTCTTTATGCTGATGATTTAATTTTGACTGGTGATGAGCAACTAATACACTCATGCAAGGAGGATCTTGCAAGGGAGTTCAAAATGAAGGATATGGGCCTCCTTCATTATTTCCTTGGATTGGAAATATGGTAACAAGATGGTGAACTTTTTATGTCTCAAGGCAAGTGTTGAGCCCCAAAGATGTCCTTTCCCTTCACCAAATTTCACTTCATTTCCTTTGTCCCTTATCAATTACAGGCTTAAATGGTCAATAGGATTGATTAAAGTCACTTTAGAAATGTATACAATGACTGACTTGCTATATTTTCATGGTTTTGTTGTTGTAGTAATTTTTTACTAGACTCAGCTACAGAATGCAGCCATTCTGTAGCCAGTCGCCTATTCCGCAACTATCTTCATGTTCTCACAGGTTACAGGTGTCACTACAAGGGAAAACACATATGGTTGAATTCCAAAACACTCCCACATCATTTATTGCTCTCTACGAAGTCTGAGAAAGAAGCTACAGGTGGTTATGCACGTGGAAGAGATCAAAGCCAAGAAGCAGATTCCTACCAGGACAGGGACTCTACAAATGTCTCCAACAAAGTACGAGGCTTCCATAAGAGTTCTAATTTGATTTTGATTGAAAAAGACACTTGTTCCTGTTTCTTCTCAAGGGTAGTTATGTATTTCTTTTATAAGAATGACTCGAAAGACCGAGAGACAGCTAGCTAGATTGATGTTTTGTTGCTAGATCTCAAAAGACCGTAATACTCTGTTTTTGAAATAATTTTCCTTTAATGAAAGAAGAACTGCTTTATTGCAAGATCTGAGGCAATCTTGAGGAGATTTGTATGCTAATCCAGTGGTAGAGGGCCCCTACTGCCCGAGAAGCTCTGTGCACATTGTTTAGATAAGTAACTCTAGCCTTGTTGCATTCCTAGCTTAAGCAATTTTCTGAACTTTGTGTTTTATACTCACTTGCATTGGATGCTACAGTCAGTCTTATTCTTACGAATTGTTCCAAAATATCACTAACATTGAATGAGATATAACTGTAGTATTCTAGGAATTAGTTGCATTTTTCTGAACTTAACGTTTTTTGTGCTCAATTACATCAATTGTTACATCTAGTCTTGTTCTTACGAATTATTCCAAAATATCACTAACACTGAATGAGACTTAGTTGTGGTGTTTTAGAGCTTAGTTGCGTTTTTTTGAACTTTAAGTTTTTATGCTCATTTACATCACATGTTACAGCTAGTCTTGTTTTATGAATTGTTCCAAAATACCACTAACACCGAATGAGACAGAGCTGTAGTATTTCAGTGATTAGTTGCATTTTAGTTTAGTTGTAAAACTCTGGAGGTTAATGGCATTCTAGTTCAATTCTATTCACTGTATTTCAAGTTTGAATGATTGCATTCTAGTTCATTTTTATCCATTGTATTTTTAGTTTTATTAATCAGTTGTATTCTAGTTGTTAAGTTAGACTTGATGGCCTTCATTATTTACAAAACCACTCCTGTTCTTAATTTCTACTAATACATCATCATCATAGGAACAAGAATTGGTAATGTCATTTTGAAGTCTTGATTGTTCTGCAACTTCTCATAAATTCACAAACTGCCTCTTTTCCAAAGCTATTCCAAAATATTTCTAATTCTTGAATGAGGTTTAACAGTGATATTTTGAGTTGTGGAATGGATTAATTTCGGTGTCATAGGTTAATTTAGAGTAGAATTCTTCACTAGGTTGCAGACTATCTTTTTCCAAATGTATTCCAACAAATTACTAGCCATGGATGAGATTTTCTCTGTGATATTGTAGATTGTTGTTTACTTAGAAGAACCTCATTACATTAAACTTATCCTTTTCTCAAATTATTCCAACATATTTCTAATGAATGAATTGGACTGAGTTCATGTTATGAGTTATTGAGTTCACGCTATGAGTTATTTTTCTTGTTAAAGTATTGCATTTTCTGTTCTCAAGTGCCATACATGGTTTAGAATAGGTTTTGCTCTGTTTTAGTGTGACCAACAACTTCTCTTTATCAACACTTAGTTCTTTTCCTCTTAGAATAAAAACACAAAATCAAAAATATTGGAAAAACACTAAACACAACGTAGTGAGAAACAGATACCTAGGCACATATGGTGCACTTCACTTCAACAGTTTACTAGCCCTGGTTGACAATTTATGACATCAATTTAGGAACACTAAGTTGAGCAGACAGCAAGTATGCAAAGGAGATACTTGGTAAGTTTAACATGGAAAGCTGCAAACCCATGGATACTCCTCTTCTAGGAAACTGGAGGAAAGAGGATGCTACTTTTTGAGAGGAGTGGATGCTATTGTCTATCGACAATTAGTGGGTTAGCTAATGTATCTAATGAACACGAGACCAGACATTTGCTATGCAGTTAACTAGCTGATTCAAGCTATGGTTAAGCCTACCAAGCTCTTTTGGAAAGCGGGGAAGCATGTCCTGAGATACCTGAGGGGCACATTAGAGTATGGTCTATGGTACAAAAGAACACATGGAGTGAAGTTGCATGGCTTCACGGATGCAAATTGGGTTGGAAGTCCATCAGACAGAAAGAGCACATCCATTAGGGGAATTTTGATGTCTAAAATGGGCCTCCTAAGAAAAATGTACAACCAAAATCAAATTTATAAGAACCAATAGCATTCAAGATGATGATGTCAACCATGGGGGATGATTCACCATTTTTTAAGTAAAAGGGTAAAAAGATTAAAAAATAATAAAATAATAAAACTACTTTTTCAACTCGTATTTTCAACTTATCTCTCAAATTTTTTACTCAAATTTCGAGCGAGAGTACTCATTGGATGCAAAATTTAATTCCTCATCCAAGGAGTACCCATGTTGCATACTTTCAATGGAACCTTCGAAGCGAAAAATGAGAAATACATGAAAAAACGTGATTGCAATCACATTTTTCATGTATTTTTCATTTTTCTCTTAGGGGGGTCCATCGAAAGTATGAAACATGGGTACTCCTTGGATGAAGAATTCAATTTTGCATCTAACGAGTACTCCCGCTCTAAATTTGAGTATTAAAGTTGGGAGATAAGTTGAAAATATGAGTTGAAAAAAGTATTTTTATTTTTATTTTTTCCCTCTAAAATTTGATGATGTCGTCAAATCTTATTTTATTATTTCCACTATTATTTTATAATTTCCTAGGAGGCCCATTTTAGACCTAAAAATTCCCCTAATGAGGGGGGATCTTTAGTATCGGGTCTACAACTATTTCTTGGTTATGGCAGCAAGTCAAGATGCATGTGAGGCTATCTGGATGAGAAAGACCTTGGTTGGTTTGTTTGGTTCTCGGATGGATCCAACAATGATTCATTGTGATAATCAAAGTTTCATTAAACTCTTGATTAATCTTATGTTTCATGATAGGTCCAAGCATATAGATATCTGGTACCATCATCTCAAATATTGTGTGCAGAGGAGAATCATGTTGCTTCAGTACATTCCCATGGAAGATTAGGATGCAGATATTATGATGAAGGCGCTCACAAGGAGAAAATTTTAATACCATAGAGACATGATTGGGGTGAAGCATAATCCCTTTCTTGTTGAGAGGGAGTGTTGAGATTCAACAAGAATTGTTTTTTGCACCCATGATCCTAGTGAAAATTAAGCACCTACACTAGGGTGGGGCCCACAGACTATTTTGAGGTGCATGTCTATTTTTATTATCCCTTAATTTAGATGGACATTAAACTGTAATCTATTCTCAATGTGGACTTGAAAATAGTTAACTAAGTGAATTTCGAGTTAAGAGGCTGGTTGGTGGGATATGCAGAGTAATTCTAGTTGTAACAGAGTGATTCTAGTTGTAACAGAGTTGGAAGTGCAGTGGTGCATGATTTGTTGCAAGTTGTAAATAGTTTAACTCAGTTAAGTGAGTTAAACTCAATTGTTCTAGTTGTAACTTAAGATACACTAGCGAGAGATCAAGTGAATTAAATATTAATTAATTCACAATAAGTGATCTCACATGCAACTGAAGATTTACTAATATTAGCTGCATGCATGTTAGATCTAGTGGAGACCCAATTGAGTTCTAGGTGAAAGGGAAGATAACTATCAGTCGTGATATTATCCGCTTGCACACATGCAAGCACACACACATTGGATGTGTCCATGATACTTGCACGGTCAATGCAAGCAGGATTGCATCAATTCAGGGATTGCATTCAGCAGGGATTGCACAATGAAGGCAGGTTGTATGGAGATAGTAAATTGGCTAAGGGATTTGCCAATTTTTGTATGACAGTGTGAGACAATTAGCTGATGTACTGAGAACTCTTGTGAGAAGAGTTTTGTATGTAATTGTTTCATGATCCATGACATAATATACAATAGAAGATATTGGGGTTTTTAGCTATAAGATTTCCCTAGGAAATTATCTATGTTGTGTGTGAATGATCTTTCTTCATGCTTATGTAATTGGCGATTGTGTTTTTAATTCCGCAAAGATTTGTAGAAGTGATTCAATATTTAACTTTAGTAAATTCTTAGATCAGGTGAATCCAAGATATACATGCATATTGTATAACTTATGTTGGCTCCCTGAAATTTGCAAGATTGGAAAGATCAAGTAGCAGGGAACCACATCAAACGACTTTGGAGTCCAGGACCTATCCTTCCTGGGCTCATAGAGGGCTCTCTCTATGTTTATGATTAACTGATTTATCTTTATGCTTATATTCTTCTAATTTTAGGCTGGTTATGAAGTTTTGGGGTTGTTTGTTTTGATTGATTGTTTGGTTGGATAGATAGAGTTTAGGAAGCTTAATTCGTTGGGTTATGGAGTCATAAAAGGGTTAAATTGTACATCAATTTTCAAGGGTTTTCACAGGGAAAACTAACTATATCAAATGGATATTTTTAGGTAAGATGAATATGAGATGACAGAAAGTTGTGAATTTAGTAAAATTAAAGGGAAATTAAGAATTCTTTAACTATACTTCAATGAGAAAACCTTTAAGATAACATTTTGGTAAAATAAAGAGAAGCTAAGAATTCTTTAGCTAAAATTCAAAGAAAGCCTTTAAGATAACATTTTAAGAGAAACTAAAGAGAAAAATACCTCTAAATTCTTTAGTTAAACTTCACTAAGAAAACCTCAAGACAACAATCCAATAATACTAAAGAGCAGTTAATAATTATTTAGTTATACTTTCAAAGGAAAACATAAAGATAATAGTAACAGACGGAGTTAAGGTGCCCAAAAAACATATCTCAATCTAAAATTTTTGTTCTATTATCAGAGAAATTTATGTACAATATGGAAAACAAAGGAGAAACATTAACAAAAGAGGGATAACATCACCATTAACATAGCTCAACAATCCTGTGAACGTGCTTGTATCACTGATGTCCAACTCAAAAACAGTTACAATGCTCCAGTGCAATAATATTTTCAACTCAGAGTCTGATCAAAATCCAACCTAATAACCAACAATGATAATGAACAATACATGCAATATTTAACTGCAATTGAGGAGGCGGTCCTAATCTAGGGTTACAGACTATACCTATTACAAAGTAAATGTAATTTTGACATTTGAGACCATGCAAGGCCCAAGCCAAAATATCACTGATAGACTTGTTGTAATAATAAATCTCACATTAATTGTTGAGCTAAATTTAAAATATCTTTAACTAATTTTCCTTCAAACATTAAATTCTACAATAACTTCTGAATTGCTAAAATATCTCTGACTGAAAGATTAACTGAGGTAGCTTATACTAAATCAAAATTAAACTGTAGGTGGCCAATGTGATTGGGAAGAGTTAAATGCTAAGTGGCTTGGGCATCTGGTCGTGTCTTCTTCGTAGATTTGTTTCTCTGTTTTTATCCTTTAATATTTAATCAGCCTTCTTTTGTATCTTTTATCTGTTTTTCTTTTACTGCCTCTGTTGTCATAGTAATCTCTTCTTCAACCTTCGTATATGTCCTTTTTCTTAACTCTGTCTTTTCATTTTTAACTTTTGAATGATCTTTTTATTTATTTTACCTTTCATTGGTACTTTAACTGTGCTTTTCATTTGTCTTCATCTCTGCCTACGCATCCACTTTACAACTCTTCTTAACTTATCATGTCCTTTACTTTTAATAAAACTCGTTTTCTTTGGAGGAATTGAACGGTCCTTATTGATCATGATTCATTGTTGCTTATGATATTTCTAGCACTCCTAACCCTTTGATGAACAAGGCTTCTGAATCGTCATCCAGAGAGCCTAGTTTAAATAATTCTTGGAATTTATAAATTCATTTTGATTATTGCATTTTCTCGTACATCAATCACCTAAAAATTAAAACAATTATTAATAAAAACAGGATCCCGCAGGGAGGCAATATGGTTTTGAAAGAATATGGCAAGTCTGTGGACAAAGTCTAGACAATGGAGGCTTTTGGTTAACTGCATTTAGTTGCGGCTTTCCGAGTCCTTAGAAACGTTGCAGGGGTTACATGGTGGCTCGGGGGCTTATTGCAGTAACACAGGGCTTTAGAATATTCAAAAGGGTCAACGGTTTCATATTATGGCGCGAGGGTGGTTTCGGGTTTATTGCATGGCACATAGGCAGTTAGGTAGTATATGATGGGGGAATGCGAAGAAGCGAGGTGGCGATGCATGGTGGAAGGGAGGGGTGCCAAAACTGCCTATTTCGCAAGCCCTCCAAATTTTTAAACCTTAGGCATTTGGTTTTGCGAAAGAGTGTGTGGGCCGTCAGATCAAAGGGTGGATATCGGATGGCGATCAGGCGATGGGCTCATTTTGGGTTGATTTGACATGTGGGGTCGGGGTTAAATGAATCGGCGGGTAAAAAACATAAAGAGAAACAATTTGGAGTGGGGCCCGATGAAAAAATAAAGCAGGGGGAAGGTGTGTTTAAAGCGTAGGTTTTAATAATAGTGTAATTCGGGTTTTAAACGAACATAGGGGTCGATTTTTCTTAACAAACAAGGTTTATTAAAAGTGGGACCCAATAGGTGAATATTTATTTAAAAACAATCTAAAAAATGGGTTTTTACATTGTTTTGAATGAAAGAGGGGAATGAGTGAGGGGGAAGGAACTTTTTAGCAAATGGGAAAGGGGTTTTAGGTATAGGGAAGAAGGCTTAAAATGAGGGGATTTAGATCAAACATGGGGTTTCAGAGCATGGGAGTGTCAGAGAAGGTAAAAATGAGAGATAATGGATAGGTTAAATGAAAACAATGAAGGCAATGAGATTTCTGAAAATGAATGATAGTCAGGGAATATTATTTTCAGCAGAATGTAAAAAATACATAGTCTTCTAGTGATACTATAGAATACAGAAGACTAACAGTGGCTCCAGCTGGGGAGGGAAACTCCTTTAGGAGGTGTCAAGAATCTCAGATCTCTGGATTTCGTAAATCAGTACCTTATCCATTGTCATCCTGATCTGTTGCAATTCTTATGACTGTGACCTTTAAACCTGAAATCCATGTTTGCAGCAAACTAAGGTCTGAAACACACTTGTTCTTGAGCTTGAATGAACAACCTGAAATTTCAAACTTTGAACATGCTTAAGTGTTAATAATTCTTCTGCGTACCTACCTACCCAACCTATGAAATAAATGATTTTTTCTTCCTTTTGAGGTGCATTTAGACTTGCAAACCTTGACATCATTTCTTCTTTTGAATCTCTAACTCACCACCTATCCTTATTTCTCCTACTAGTTCAGATTAAGCTTTTGACCCAATGTCATTTTCTACCTAGCTACTGATAAGCCAAGTTTAAACAGTTTGGCAAATCTTCATTTCTAACTTATCAACAAAAAATTAAAACATGAATGATTCAAGATTAAATAGTTTGATCATCATGGATCGTAGCATTCTTTGAACAAACTTCACACATTTTTATTTTCAAAAACGTAAACTAAACTAAAGCAGTGGCTTTTAAATTTGCAACACTTTTAGACACATTCATTTTTTGGTATGGGGCTTTACCTTTTCTTTTCATCTGCCCTCTTTTCTTCCTTTTCTTTTTGTCTTTTTTTTGTATCATTTTATTTTAAGATTTGTTTAAGTAATTTTATTTATAATGAAGAAAATTTAAACTGAGATTCTCAACTAAAATAACACTGGAGCATCCTGCCACTGACAGGACCTCAAAATAACTGTGTTCCCTCCATTTCCTGTAAGAAGAATGTATTATTACCCCTTGCAGAATGAATTATGTATGGGCCTTTCCATATGTTGTCAAAATTTCCATGTTTACCTTTTTCGTCTCTTCCAAAATCCTAATTTAGAACTTTGTCTCCAATGTTAAAATCATTTGCCTTGGTCCTTTTGTCAAATATTTTCTTCATATTTTCTTGTAACAACTGTGTTTTTTTGTATACTCCTTCTCTGGTTTGTTGCAGCTAAATAGTTTGGTTTATTCTTCTTTGTATATCATTCTCTTCAGACTGCACCTCTTGAATGAGCTTCATTACCGGAACTGCCAAGGTTGCTAGGAAGACTGCATCTATTCCATTGACTAGCTGATAGGGTGACATATCAATTGACTTCTTATTTGTTAACCTGTCTTCCCATAGTGCATGTAACAGTTTTTTGTTCCATGATTTCTTATTTTCCTCCAACAACTTTTTAATGATGTTCACCAGAAATTTATTTGAGGATTCAGCCAACCCATTACCTTGAGGGTAGTAATTTGTAGAATGAACCAAAGTAATGTGATATATGTGGAAAAAATCCACCATTTTCTTGGATTTAAAGGCAACATCATTGTCAGTAATGATTTTTCTAGGACAACCAAACCTAGATAGAATGTTGTTTTCAAGGAATCTAATAATTATTGAGTCTATGGTAGTCCTAGAAGGAATGGATTCTATCCACTTAGTAAATTAGTCAGTTGTAGTAAGGATCCATTTATGCTGGGCAGAGGAGGAAGGATGGATTTCTCCAATTAAATCTAGGCTCCACTGTTGAAAAGGAGCTTCAATAGAGACTGGTTGCAATGGCAAAGGCAACAACTTCCTTTTACCCTAAAAAATTTGGCATTTATGACAAGAAATTACCATTTTGTGGATGTCTTGGAAAAGGGTGGGCCAATAGAAATCAGCCCTAAGGATTTTATTAACAATGGTTTTCCAATATAGGTGGCCTCCACACTCCCCTTCATTAAATTCATGCATAATCATATCTGCATCTTCTTCAGACAAACATTTAAGCAATACACCACCATAAATTTTCCAATATAAAGCCTTTTTCAGAATGAAGATATTTACAGCTTTTAACTTCAATAATCTGGCCTTTGTTTTGGACAAACTAGGAGGAACATTTAAATTAAAAAGCACATACATTATATCAGCATACCAGGGAGAGTTTAGGAATTCTTCCTCAATAGGTGGAGTCGCCAGCTCCTCTTGTTCATCCAATGAGTCAATCATATTGATGTCTAGTGCTTAAAATTTTGTTTCAGCCATTAGTTTAGCTAGTACTTGCCCAGTGATTAACTTGGTGGGCTTAATTTAAAGATCATATTCCAAGATGACAGCAATCCACTTGCCTCTTTTTCCATCAGGATCTTGTGCAAGTATGTCTTTAACCACTATGTGAGGCACAAATACAATGATGTGTGAATGCAGAATGTAGACCCTGAAATATTTTAGCGCTTTGATTAAGACAAAAGCCTGCTTTTCCATGATATTATGTTTCAGAGATGCATTCCTTAAAGATTGGTTGAAGAATCTTATGGGCTACTCCTGTCCTTTTGTATTTTTCTGTAGTAATATAGCAGCAACTATGTGTTCTAATGCAAAGGAGAAAATGAAGAAAACTTTGGTGAAGTTAGGGCTGATCAAAACTAGTGCTTGTGTGAGTGCCTGCTTCACTAAGTCAAAATACTGCTTTTCTTCCTTGGTCCACTTGACTCCTGACTCTCTTTTCAACGTGTTGGTGATGTTCCTCAAGAGTTCTACAAGGTTTGGTATGAACATTATTAAGAAATTTATCTTTCCAATGAAAGATTGCAACTCTTTGATGTTTCTCGGGTGACTGATTTGCAATATTTCCTCAATCCTATTTGGGTCAATATTGATCCCTTTTTCAGATATGATGTGACCTAGAAGCTTTCCTTCTTGAAGTCCAAATACGGATTTGTTGGGATTCAAAGACAAACAATACTTTCTGCATTTCTCAAAGACCTTTCTGATTCAAATTTATGCAGGAACGCAACAGAATACAGAAATAACCATAAACATAGAAATACAGTGGAAATAAGGCTTCATTTCATTAATATCAAATCACAGAAATATGCTTACAAACATGATGGAAATAAAATATCTAGGGTGATGGTAGCGAATCTCTGAGAAGAGATGTGGTGGCTACAGACCTCTGAATTGTGTTACAATGAGGCTCGAGGGCCTATTTATTATGGAGAAACAATGGATAACTCTAAACATCCAAAAACCTAACCCTAGGAGATGAAGCGCCAAAACTATGGGCCCCGTTTGGGTAAATTGGTGTTTCAACTTCCTGGGGACGTAACTTTAGCATACTATTCAAAACGGCTCTGAAAGTTCGGAACCCAAAAAACTACTAAAAATAGTAAGTTGTGAAAAAACTGAAAGAGACAATGGTGGGGCCCCAAGTGGAATAGGCGGGTGGCCACTAATATCCACCTGGATCATTCCTCCCCCCTTAGGAAGCAATGGTCCCCATTACGTTGAGTTCTTCTCTGAGATGAGGAAACTTCTGTTGAACTTGGTCCTTGGTGAACCACTTGCCTTGGTGCAGGAGTTGGCCAGCTTTGACAACTCGATACAGTTGGCTCTTCTGTCAGTGAGTGTTCTTGATTTGCATGTCCATGATACAGTCTGTGGTGGCCTGTTCCATGCAGTCTAGGTTTAACTCTTTTGGTGTGAATTCTTCTGCAATGTCAGAGGTGTCCAATAGAGGTGGGAAGTAGGGATGAAGGCAGTCTACATTGAATACTGGGTGCAGACCAAGGAATGGTGGAATACTAAGCTCGAAGGCATTATTCCCTACAACCTTGGTGATGGTGTATGACCCATATCAGAGTGGGTGAATCTTGCGGTGGGGTCCAGTGAGGCACTCCTTCTACAAATGTAGCCACACTTTTTCGCCCACCTGGAAGTTGTGTGTCGCCTGATGTTGATCATGTCGTTGCTTGTACTTAGCATTGGCTCTATCCAATATGTCATGAACCTGTTGGCGGATGTGCTGAATGCGCTCGATGAAGTTGTTTTCTTTGTCAGCTTCAAAATGGACATGAGCTGAATCGGCCTGAGTAGCTGCAAATGGCATGGATACGTCAATGGGACATAGTGGTTGGAATCCCAAGCCCACCTGAAAGGGGTTGTGGCTGGTTGAGCTGTGGAGACCCGGTTATAAATGTGTTGTACATAGGGAAGGCTCTCATCCCATGTGCATGGATGCTTTGAATTGTACATGTGCATAATTTGTACAATCAACCTATTAATGATCTCTGTCTGGCCATCAGTTTGGGGATGGAAAGTTGTGGACTTGGTGAGCTTGGTGTCCAACAGTGACCAGAGGCTGGACCAAAATGTGCTGAGGAACTTTCTGTCGCAATCTGATATGATATACTGTGTGATCCCAAAGTGCACCCACACTCGTTCAAAGAAGAGTTTAGCAGTGGCTTCTGTTGTGATATTCTTCTTACAGGCTGCCATAATGGCCATCTTTGAGAATCTGTCGACAAGCACGAAAACATAGTCATTTCCATGCTTAGTAGAAGGAAGGCCTGACATGTAATCCATGGAGATTGATTCCCAAGGCTGACTAGGGGTAGGCAACAGAGTATAGAGCCCTTGCTTCTTGATGGTCGGTTTGGCAATGGCGCAAGCAGTGCAGGATCTGATGTACTTCCCGACATCCAGTCGAAGGTTTGGCCAATAGAAATACTTCTGCAGTACTACCACTGTTTTCTCGACCCCAAAATGCCCAGCGAATCGACTATAGTGTGCTTCCAATATCATCTTGGCACGCTCACTTGAAGGAACACAAAGGTGTCCCAAGTAACATAATAGTGCATCTTGGAGGTGAAAATTTGGAACTTGCATACCCCCCAAGAGTGCCTTGTATGTGTAGCTGAATTCTGGATCACTCTTGTAGAGAAGCATCCAATCAGAAGTCTCATGCCCACAAGAGTTGAGAACGGTGGTTATGGCCATGATCGGTGGTCGGTTGAGGCATTCTACAACATTATTGATGCTACCCTTCTTGTAATTTATGTTCAAATGAAATTGTTGCAGATATGTGGACCACTTCTGATGGCGATCATTCTACAAATTCCCTTGTGTCTGTATGAACTGCAGGGGTTAGTGGTCTGTGTGGATGATTTTCTCCTTCCCCAAAATTTAATGCTTCCATTGTCAACAAGCCTGCCCAATGGAATACATTTCTTTGTCATAAGTGGGATACTTTCGAACTTTTTTGGACAATGTCAAACTGTGATATGCCACTAGATACCCTTGTTGAGTAAGAACTGCCCCAATAGCATAGTCAGATGCATCTCTCTTGATCTCAAATGGTTGTTGCAAGTCTAGTAATGTGAGCACTGGGGCAGAACAGAGGCGATGTTTCACTTCTACGAACGCCTTCTGTTGAGATTCCGACCAATAGAATTTTCTTTCGCTCCTCCCTTGGTGACTTGACTCAAGGGCCAAGTGATATGAGAGAATCCCAACACGAACCTATGGTATAAATTAGCAAGACCCATAAAGCTTCGAAGCTCTGTTAGGGTGGTTGGGGCTAGCAAATCCCGAATGACTTGGATCTTGGCTGGATCCACATGCACCCCCCTTTCATCAATAATATATCCCATATATTGAACCTGGGTCATGCCAAATGTGCACTTCTCCAAATTGGCACACAACTTTTGTTGTCGTAGTGTTTGGAGGACTTCTCGGATGTGGTGGAGGTGCTCTTCCCAAGTCTGGCTGAAGATCAGAATGTCATCCAAGTATACCACTACAAATGAGTTGGTGAATGGACGCAAGATGTCATCCATCAACCTCATGAAGGTTTTTCTCAATCCGAAAGGCATGATGAGCTATTCAAAAAGGCCCTCCTTGGCTTTGAAGGCAGTCTTCCACACATCATAGGGTTTGATTGGTACCTGGTGATACCCAGACTTCAAGTCGATCTTGCTGAAATATTTTGCACCTTTGAGTTGGTCCAGAAGGTCATCAATCTGTGGGATCGGGTACCTATTTCGTACAGTGATCTTGTTCAGGGCCCGATAATCAATATAGAGTCTCCAAGTCCCATTCTTCTTCTGTACCAACACAATCGGGCTCCCACAGGGTGATGAACTTGGCTGGATGTGACCTTTCTACAGCAGCACTTGTATCTGCCTCTTGATTTCATCATTCTCCAAAACAGATGCCTATAGATCGGTCCATTGGGTAGCGGTGCACCTGGGGTCAGGTCAATGGGGTGCTTGACTTGACAGTGTAGAGGCACCCCTGTGGGTGAGGTCAAGATATCCCCATACTCCTCCACAATCTTGTCCATTTGTTGTTGTCATGTAGAGGAGCCATGTCTGGAGGTCGTGGCCATAGTCTTCTTCTTGCCCTAGGGGCAGATCATCAGGAAAAAAATTTCCTGGTTTGGGAAATGAGCTTATTGCATTGTTTTGCAGTAACCAAAGAGATAGTGGGAGGCGGTGGTACCTCTAGTATCCTGCACAATTTATTTCCCAAAGTAACAATAACAGCACGAAGCTAGGACTCATACACAGCATGTCGCTTCCACAAGTATGGTTGGCCTAATAATACATCAAAAACATCAATAGGAGCAATGTCACACAATACCTCATCCGTGAAGGGCTTGATGCTATAGGGAAGGTGACACTGCTGGCTAACGTGGAGCTCCCGTCCTTGGTGAAGCCACCCGATGGTGTATGGTTGTGGGTGCATTGTGGTTGGCAAGCCCAACCGCTTCATGACATCTGCTAAAATGAGGTTCTTTTGGCTCCCATTGTCGACAATGAACCGTAGTGGGGAACCCTTTACCCACATCTGGGAGTGGAAGAGATGCTCTGCCTCCTCTGGATCTTCTGGTTCCTCCTTCTAGATCTTCGTAGTGGCAACAGTGGTGTTGGGCTCCGCGTCAATAATATGCTTCCCTTTTTCATTCACCTTGTCAGGTTCTGATTCAGAGTTGGAGCATGTATCTGATTTATAAACCCTCATCTCGGCCACTAGCGACTACTTGGCTCGACACTCACTTGTGTTGTGAGTGGAGCTCTTATCGAACTCACACCACATTCCTATGTTTTTCTTTGGCTTCACAGTGTTGTTCTTTTCTTGTGTATTTGGTAGGTTGTCTTAGGTCGCCATGCCTTGGCTTTGTCCTTTGTTCTGCGGTTTGGGGGCACCTTTCCCTTGCTTTTGATTCATAGATCCAAAGTCTCTCTTCTTCTGTTTGAATTTCTTCTCAATCTTGGTAGCATACCGGTATGTCGTACCAAGCGAGGAGATGTCGAGGAACTCCATTTCCTCCTGAATGTATCTATGCAGACAACTGTGATACTTTAGCACCAAATGTTTCTCTGAATCTTTGATACCCAACTTTGTGCGCAGGGTATGGAATAGATTCGTTAGCTCATGCACATCTTGATCCCTTTGTTGCCGCAGCGTGGTCCATTGTATGTACTTATCCTCATAGCTCCCCATGGGATAGTATTGTTCCTTGAAGGCATCTCGGAAATAATTATAAGTGGGTACGGCTGAGAACAGAGAGGGTTTTGTCTCGTCCTTTTTCTCACAGTAGGTTTCCCACCAGTCCTTGACATGGGGGTAGCTTTGAGGAGTGAAAAAATAATCTTCTCCTGGTCAAGAAAGTCATGAACCGAGAAATATCCTTCTAATAGATTCAACCATCTATCTACGGCATTTGCATCTATTTGACCCTCAAATATGGGAATGTCAAAGTTTACTTGTACCTTAAAGGGAGTTGCACCTCTAGAGTGGCTACTGGATGCAGATGCACCGCTGGTGGGCAGTCTTTGAAGGATCTGGGAAACGTTATCCATCATCGCGTTCCTTTGTTTTTGGAGGGCCTCCTCAAGAAATATTTTGATAGGATCTCCTGCTCCCTCATCTTTCTTTTCATCCCCCATGGGCGTCCGTCGGGGTTTGCAAGGCTGATCTTGCAAAGGTTCCACCAGATCTAGCCCTAACTCCTTATACCCTGACCTCGTTAGGGACTTGCAAAGAAGGATCGAGAAAAATCAAACCGCTCTGATACCACTGATCCGAATTTATGCAGGAATGCAATATAATATATAAATAACCATAAACATAGAAATACAGTGGAAATAAGGCTTCATTTAATTAATATCAAATCACAGAAATATGCTTACAAACATGATGGAAATAAAATAGCTAGGGTGCTGGTAGCGAATCTCTAAGAAGAGATGTGGCAACTATAGACCTCTGAACTGTGTTACAATGAGGCTCGAGGGCCTATTTACTATGGAGAAACAATAGAGAACTCTAAACGTCCAAAAACCTAACCCTAGGAGATGAAGTGCCAAAACTATGGGCCTCGTTGGGGTAAATTGGTGTTTCAACTTCCCGGGGACGTAAATTTGACATACTATCTACGTTTGGGGCTTCAAAATGGCTCTAGAAGTTCAGGGCCCAAAAAACTACTAAAAATAGTAAGTTGTGAAAAAACTGAAAGAGACAATGGTGGGGCCCCAAGTGGAATAGGCATGTGGCCACCAATATCCACCTGGATCACTTTCTCAAATGAGCTAGATGTTCTTCATCAGCTTTTGAATAGATCGTGATGTCATAAAGATATATCACAATGAAGTAGCCTATTTCTTCTGAGAAATCAATATCCATTTCTCTTTGAAAGGTGGCTCCAGCATTCATTAACCCAAAAGGCATTTTTACATACATAAGGTGCCCCAAGTTTTAGTGAAAGTTTACTTCTGTTGATCATCTGGATGTACCAGCACCTGATTGTACCATGAGAAACCATCAAGCAGAGATATCATTTTGGAGCCTACTACCCTTTGCAATATGTGATCCATCTTTGGTAAAGGGTAGTTGTCCTTCAAGGATGCTTTTTAAAAATTTCTGAAGTCTATGCAAAGCCTAATTTCTCTTGTCTTCTTCCTCATAGATACAAGATTTGAAACCCATTCTGAGTACCTGAGTGGGACTATTATCCCAGCATCATACATTTTCTTTATCTCTTTCTCAACCATCGGCATTTAAACCGGGTTTATTATACACAGTTTCTGTTTAAAGGGTTTCTGGCTCTCTTAGAGTATAATTTTGTGCTGGATGATATCAGTATCGTAGGACTTCAAGTTTTCATAGCTCCAGGCAAACACATCACTAAATTCATTGAATAGATCAATATATTTATGTTTTATAGGTACTGAAAATGTCTTTGACAGTTTTATCATTTTGGGTTCTTGCTCACTGCCTATATTGCACTCTTCTACATTTTCTTCAGTGGATTCCATCTTTGGCTTTCTAGCAACATCATTGAAATGAAAAAGTTCTTCTAGAGGGACAAGTCCCCTTGGTAAGGTATTATCTCTGAGCTGAAATACTTCAACCTCTTCTTTTTCTGGATATTCACACATTTTTGTCTTCTGTGGGTCTTTCTTTGCTAACATATTTATATCAGAATTATGAGTGGACTCCTCCTTGCATGTTTTTTCCTCAGTAGGGTAGTCCTCTTCATGATCTAAGTCTGAATTTGGCCTTTCAAACTCATATTTGGACCGCAGGAATTATTCAATATTTTTGTCACCTTCAAAAACTTGCCAATACCTTATATTAATAGGGGCAGTTGGTTTGTATTTAACCTTTATTGTGTATTGTTTGTTGTAAGGAGGTTTTTGACAAGTACTGGCTGCAAATGCTAGTCCATTGGCAAGGATATTTTGATTTCTGGGGACAAGGGCAAGGTCATATTCTTTGAATGTTTTTAGGAGGTCAAGGGCAGCATTCCTATATGCTCTTAATCTAGGATGTTTAGCTGAATATTCTCCCTTAACTTGCCTAATTATTAGCTCAGAATCCCCATGGACAGAGATCCTTTTGGCTTCTAATTTCTTTAGTAATTGTAGCCCTAGAAGGAGTGCCTCATATTCTGCTATATTATTTGTACATTGAAAGTTCAATATATATGAGTGACCCTCTGTGTGATTGTTCTCAATGTTGTGTACCCGAACACCTGCTCCAGATCCATTTTTGCCACAAGAACCATCAAATCTCATGCTCTAAAGAGGTTCAATTTCATACCTGAGTTTTTCGTTTTCTATTTGGTATGACTATTCTTCCTTTTCTTCCTCTTTATCCACTATTTTTTCATTAACTTATGCTTGTTCAGTAATGTTTTCATCATGGTAAAGGATAAATGAAATAAGGTTTGAGTGGATAGAGTAGACATGGGAGTTATCAGGCTTTTCTTGACTTCTAACCATGTATTTCATATGAGTTTCCCTATATAGTCTCCTTGGTTGACTAAATACCGGTATGGTAGCATAGGTCATATCCATTTGGAGTGTGCCTTGAATTTTGGCTCCCCGTGAGTGTGATAGGAGTATGCCATATTTAAAGGGAACATCAGCCACTACAATATTCATTACTAGGCTCATGCCTGTTATTTGTGCTAATTTAACACAGAGATCTTTGATCAAGCCTAGACATTTAACTCTACTGGAGTCAAAAGAGTACAAGTCTTTGTATGGTCTAGTTATCTCAAGGCCAAGTCTCTCCATAACTACCTTTGGCATGAGGTTATGAGAAGCTCCTAAATCTAACATGGCATTATGGAGGATTTTATCATGAATATTCAAACTGACATAAAATGGAGGGACACCTCCTTCTTGGAATTTACCTTCTACTTCAGGTCCAAACAAAAGCTCAGGTTTTTCATCATTCAGATTTATAGTATCAGTATTTTCTCCTATGTTGAAAGCTTTCAAAACTTGGGATCTATATACATCTTGGCTTACCAATTCAGTAAGAGGTATGGAAATTTTTATCTTGGCAATTTCATTCTCAATACTAAAGGGTGTCTGTGTTTTTGGCAAATTTAAATCAATTTTATCAGACACTGTTTTTGCAGCAATTTCAGATTGTTGATTTGTATTGGGAATCTCAGTTAAATCAATTTTGTTAAGGCTACTAGTGGATTTACTAGTGCTACTTTCTGGACTGTTTTTTTTTTTTATCAAAACTTTTAACCACTTTGTTTGAACTTTCTGTTGTCTTTTTGGGATCAATTTTAGGGGCCTTACTAGCAGAATTTTCAGGATTCTTTCTTTTGGGAATATCTTGAGTTTTCTTGCTTCTGAGGGCATCCTATCTATGCACTTCCATGATGGAATTTTTGAATCCTTGCTTGTAATCCTTGGATTATTAGAATTCTTCTTCATTTGGGGCAAATATGCCTTGTTCTTCCATAGTGAGGAAAACAATATCCCCATTATTAACTCCCATTAGATTTATTTGACTTTTTTCTAGTTCTTCAATCACCCCCTCATCCTCATCAGCATATTTTTCTTAGAAAGGAGGCTTGATTTGCTGGTTAGGTCCTCTCTATCTTATTTGAACGGGATTTCTCCTAAATTTTTGGTCTTGGTTCTGGTTCTGGTTTCTATTTTAAAGAGCCTCTTGGTTTTCTCTAGGGAAAGCTATCTCATTTAGGTTGATTCTCTCCATCATCTTCTCCATGGTTCTAACTAGGTTATCAATCTTAGTATCCGATGTGGAGGCTACATCTTCTTCCCTACATGTGACCCTCTTTTCATTCTTCATTCTAGCCCTCTTAGCAATCAGATTTGCTTCTACACTTGCTGCACCCCTATGTATGTCTTCTAAAGTAAGGGGGTCTCTTTCTCTTAGTTGATAAGCCATCTCTGGGTCAAAACCATCTGGAAATTTCATAAGGGCTAGACCTTGTGGAGGTTTCATGTGAGGATGGAGGGAGTTATATACACTATTGAAGCTAGTGCAGTAATCTTGGACACCCTCTCCAACGTTTCTTTTGATGTTTTCATACTCTGATAAGACTTGGAGAGGATTTTTCTTGACTTCCCATTTATTTAGGAACAATTGATGAAAAGCAAGGAGGTCATGTATACTATTAGGGGTTAGTCCTTTAAACCATTTTCTTGCTTCTCCCCCTAATCTTTGGGCAAACATTCTTAACTTCATAGTTTCATCATCTATCTCTTGTCGGTCAAAAGAGTCCTCCATTCTATCCACATGTTGTTGAGCGATTGTGGAACCACTTACATCAAATAAGGGGATTTTGGACTGATAATCCTGTGGTAGACGTACTAAAGGCAATGGTAAGACTAATGGGGCATACCAGGTTGCCATGTTGTTGGTTGAGGAAACAAAGGGGGGTTACTAGGTGGAGGGTTGACAAAAGGAGGTGGAGGGTTGAATGGAGGCAATTGAACAATTGGTGTAAGAGTGGGGTTTGAGGTTTGCACAACAGGATTGTGATGTAAGATGGCTGGGTCTAAGACTATCTGGGTTATCCAACTCTCGGATTTAGTCCTGAACAAGCTTTGTTCCAGGTGTGAGTCGGATAGGATATCCTGCAAGTCTTTAAGGTTTTCAGGTAAGGAAATTGCCTTGTGAATATGTCTGCTAACAGTTGAACTCTCAGTTCTAGGATTTTTCCTTAGGATGTGCTTTCAATTGTCAACTACTGTAGGAGGATTTGTGTCAGGATGGGATTTGGTACAGATTATTCTTGAAGCCAGAACTTAGACTCTAGGTTCATAGAGGTTTGAAAGTTTTATAATAGCTGAAAAACAAACCAAACTATGAAGAAAATACTTAGTTCACAAAGTATTTTGACTGGGTTTCCTTTTTAGTTTTGATGCTATCAGGATTTCTCAATAATTTCCCAGTGGAGTCTGTAGGCCTACTGAACACTAGTGGAGTCACCAAGTGGATGATTTCAACTTTTTTGAGGCTGGTTGTTGTCCACCATTAGCAACCAGATACCAGTCTTGGCTAATACTTGAATCATTTAAATTTGAGTGGGGTTTTATGAGTTCTGAGGGAATATTAAGCCTTTTTAATAACTCAGGTCCCCAGTATGGTCGCCATTATGTTGGCTCCCTGTGATTTGCAAGATTGGCAAGAACAAGTAGTAGGGAAGCACATCAAACCACTTTGGAGTCCAGGACCTAGCCTATGTTGTCATTGTAATCTCTTCTTCAACCTTTATATCTATCATTTGTCTTAACTCTGTCTTTTCATTTTTAACCTTTGACTAATATATTTATTTCTTTTACCTTTCATTGCTACTTTAACTATGTTTTTCATTTGTCTTCATCTCTGCCTGCGCAGGCACTGTACAACTCTTCTTGACTTATCATGTCCTTTACTTTTAATAAACCTCATTGTCTTTAGAGGATTTGAATGATCCTTATTGATCATGATCCATTTTTTCTTTTGATATTTCTTGCGCTTCTAATCCTTTGATGAACGAGGCTTCTGAATCGTCATCCAGAGAGCCTAGTTTAAATAATTCTTCGAATTTAGAAACACATTTTGATTATTGAGTTTTATGGTACATCGATCACCTACAAAATTAAAACAATTATTAATAAAAACGGGATCCCGCAGGGAGGAAATATGGCTTTGAAAGAATTCGGGAAGTCCATGGATAGAGTCCAAACAATGGAGGCTTTTGGTTTACTGCATTTAGCTGTGGCTTTCCTAGTCTTTAGAAACGTTGCAGGGGCTACATGTTGGATTGGGGGCTTATTGCAGTAACACAGGGCTTTAGAATATTCAAAAGGGTCAACGATTTCATATTATGGTGCAAGGGTGGTTTCGGGTTTATCGCACGACGCATAGGTGGTTAGGCAGTATATGATGGGGGAATGTAATGAACCGAGGTGTGGCGGAAGGGAGGGGTGAAAAAACTGCCTATTTCGTAAGCCCTCCAAAGTTTTAAACCTCAGGCATTTGGTTTTGCGAAAGGGTGCGCAGGTCATCAGCTCAAAGGGTGGAGATCGGACGGAGGTCGGGCGATGGGCTAATTTCGGGTTCATTTGACATGTGGGGTCGGGGTTAAATGAATCGGCAGGTAAAAAACATAACAGATAGCGATGTGGAGTGGGGCTTGAGGAAAAATTAAAATGGGGGGAAGGTGTGTTTAAAGCATAGGCTTTAATAATAGTGTAATTCGGGTTTTAAACGAACATAGGGGTCAAGGTTTCTTAACGAACAAGGTTCATTAAAAGTGGAACCCAATAGGTGAATATTTATTTAAAAACAATGTAAAAATTGGGTTTTTACATTGTTTTGAATGAAAGAGGGGAATGAGTGAGGGGGGGGGGACTTTTTAGAAAATGGGAAAGGGGTTTTAGGTATAGGGAAAAAGGCTTAAAATGAGGGGATTTAGATCAAATATGGGGTTTCAGAGCATGAGCATGTCAGAGAAGGTAAAAATGAGAGATAATGGATAGGTTAAATGAAAATAATGAAGGTAGTGAGATTTCTGAAAATAAATTATAGTCAAGGAATATTATTTTCAGCAGACTATAAAAAATACACAGTCATCTAGTGATACTGTAGAATACAGGAGACTAACATTTTCAAGAGATTTTCACCTATTAAATTTTTTTTATGAATTTATGTCCAAAAGAAGAAGTTTATTTTGGGAAGGCCCATTGGATCCCATACCTGTGACCAGAAGCTTGCAGGAAGAGACCTTTCACATTGGGGTTGCAGAAGTGAATATCCCTTGGCAACAGAGTAGATGCCAGAGGGTCCCTAGCCCCAAGAATCTTCTGCAAACTTGTGCACTAGGGCAACGTCTCTGAGCTCTATTTTGAGAATATCCACCTGTTGTAACAAGTGCTCCGAAATGTTAATGAATCTCCAGGATGTCCAAATACCAACCTCGTCCCATTTAGAAATGTCATAAAATGTTTTAATTCCTCTCTCCTTAAGAAAATCTCGAATTTCAGCGAGGCCTGCATTGTTTGGAAGAGGCGTATGGCCCATGATACTGTCTGTACAGAGCTTCACTCTTTTCCTGTTTCCAGGGATTCGAAACAGATGCAGATGAAAAAACTTAGTGCCTTTTTTACATAAACTCCAAAGTTGCATGATTTTTTTGTTGCTTGCATCCTGTAGCTGTCTTAATTCTGCCCCATAGATGTATTTTTTCTGAGTGTGAAATTTGCTAGGTGATTGGAGTCGACATATAATTTCCACAGTATCTTGCAGCCTAGAGAGATATTTTCATAGTCTAGGTCCCTTATCTGGAGGCCTCCATCATGCAAGGTCTTTTAACAGTTTCCCATTTAATCAAATGCAGATTACGTTGGTTCCCTTTGCCACTGTGCCAAAGAAAATTGCACAGGAGTTTGTTAATCTTCCCAGAAATTGATTTCGAAGCCAATAGAAAAGAGGCTTGATAAATCGGGAGGGAAGAGAGCACCGATTTAATCAAGGTGAGTTTGCCTCCATGTGTGAGCCACTGCCCTCCCCATGATTTGATTTTGGTTTTGATTTTGTTTAACACTCCTTCCCATAAAGAACTCTTGTTGATGCCCAGCGTTAATGGCAACCCGAGGTAATATATTTTTTCCCATCTGGCATATCCAGTGAACCCCAAAATGTGAGCAACTCTCTGAATGTCATTCTCTTCAACGTTTCAGCTGTAGACAACACTTTTCCTTTCATTTATCATAGTGCCTGATACGCTGAAATAACCTTGGAGGGTGGCTTTGAACGATGAGGCTATTCTGCAGGAGGCACCTCCCAACATGACGGAATCATCAACAAAGAGAGCATGGTTAATTAGTTCCAGCTCCTTTATAATTCGCAGGCTAGGATCAGACCCAGTAACCTTGTCCAACTCCAGCTTTCTACTGAGCGATTCTGCCAAGAGGATGTAAAGAAAGGGAGAGAGGGCATCCTCGCTTCAGTCCCCTCGAGGCTTGAAAGTAGCTGGTTGGTCTCCCATTTACCAGAGGAGCTATCCAAGGCCTGCTGGTGAAAGCTTTGATCAAATTAAAAAACTCTTGCAAAAATCCGAAGGAGAGAAGGACTTTGTAAAGAAAGGACAAGTTTACTCTATCGAAGGCATTGGCCATATCCAGCTTGACCAACATGCCTTTCTTTTTCCTTAGATTGCTAGAGTGCATGGTTTCCTGAAATTGAATGATGTTGTCTATTATATGTTTTCCTTTGACAAAACCTCCTTGCGAGGTGGAGATGAGGTTGCCAAGTAGCGGCTTAATTCTATTAGCGAGGACTTTTGCAATGACCTTGTATGAGGCGTTGCAGAGAGAGATGGGCCTGAACCTTTCGAAGGTGCCAAGGTTTGATTCTTTTGGGTTTAATGCAAGAAAGGTTGAATTTGTGTTGCCCCCCATCTTTTCTTTTTGCAGGAATCCTTTTATCATTCTAACCAAGTCAACTTTTATTATGTCCAAGAATATCCTGTAAAAATGGATTGAAAAGCCATCGGGCCTGGGTGCTTTATCAGGTTCCATGGAACAAATGACTTTGCTGATGTCTTCCTCAGTGATCTGCTTCAAGAGGCCTATATTTTCACCCTTGGTTACCAATGATGGAATGTTGTTGAGGAATTCTCTGTTGTCCTATTCAGTGCCCTCATTCCATTTTCTATATAGATTTTGGAAATGGGAGACAGCAACAAATCTAATTTATTCTATGCCTTTACAGAGCATCCCTTTAGAGGTTTTTATCTCTGAGATATGGTTGCGGGAGAGGCAGGCTCTAAATTGTCGGTGGAAATAAGAGTTGTTCTTGTCTCCGGATTCAAACCAAATACTACGCGGCTTAAGTATCCAATAGTCTTCTTCATTTCGAAAGGAACTGTAGGAGTTGCATTGGGCAGTTTTCTCTTTATCTAGTTCAGCTGTTGTGATATCTTTGGTGTCCATTTCCATCTGAAGATTTTCCAGCTGTTGAACTGCTTCCTTTCTTTGACTGTTGGGTGTGTTTGTAGGCATTTTTCTCCATTCCTTGAGGGAATGTTTTGTGAATTTTAGCCTTTGTTACCAAACATAACTGGGGGAGTCACTGACAGTGGTGGACCAAGCCATTTGGACTGTGTCAAAGAATCCATTTTTTCCACTCCAAAGAGGACAAATCTAAACGGAATTGGACCCAGATTTTCTTCCTCTTCCAACGAGAGGAGGATGGGTTTATGATCTGAGGTAAGCTTAGGGAGAATGGTTGGGGAGATGAGCTTCCTTTCCATCATCAAGGTGCTTTGTACTAGATATCTGTCCAATCTGGCCGAGATATGATCTTCCCCTGTCCTATTGTTGGTCCAAGTGTATAGACCTTTCTTTGGCTTGAAGTCCATTAGATCCTAATGGAGAATTATGTCTTCGACCACATGTATCATTTGGTCCCTGCTACTTCTGCCTCCTCTTTTTTCTTTTAAATTCATTACTATGTTAATATCTCCAGTGATGATGATGTTATTTGGAAAGTGGAGTTCCAAAAATTTATTTAAGGATTGCCAACATTATTTCTTTCCAATCGGGGAAAGCTTTGACTGATCACTTCTATCTTTGTTTCTTTCTGCTGCTTTGTTGGGCTCTGTATTTTGAGTTCCTGCTATCGATGAGGGGATGGAGCTCCCATCCCCTTGATCTTGCCCAATTGGCGGGGATTTGTTCTCTTTTGAAGAACCTTTACCTCGAGGTTTTTTTGGCCCTGTTTTCTGCACTATGTTCCATTGATTAGCTGTTTGTAATCTAGTTCCTGAATGTGAGTCCAATCTGCGATGGTTAGTTTTATTTCTTCTGGCATCCCTACTTCCAGATCCACCTCCACACATATGTGTGCACAGGAATATTGATTTTTTCTCACTACTTGATCGATATACCTTCCTAACGAGTTTCCAATGGTTTGCAAAGGTTTTTGGTTCCAGTAGTGTAGAGGAAGGTGGGGAAGCCGGACCCACACTGGGACAGAAGAAGGCACGTCTTGTGCAGGGTCGAATTCGGGAATCCATTTGTTCAGGTATAGCCCTTGAGGCCCCATGAATTATAGGTCGTTTCTCAAAATGAGATTTCGTCTTCTGCGTTTTCAAAAATAAAAATAAAGAAACCTTTCCCTACAAAATGGCTTTTGATCCCTTCTGAGATAAGGGGAGACGAGTTCCTCTGAACCCAATCCTCCACAGCTTTGGGGGAGGGCCAGAGGCTGGTAAACTAGCCAATAAGCCCTCTTTCAGCCAGATTAAGAGCAGATCTACATGTTTATATGATCTGCAGTGCCACTGATGGGATGCAGTCAAGCTTCTTCACGAACTTCTGCTGAGTCTCGGTCAAAGGTCTCTTGTTCCCACCTGCAACAAGTTTTTGAAAAGAAATAAGTTCTGCCTTGGGGGGGGGGGGAGGTCAGCACCCCCACCAGTAGCCATGGTTGTTGGGTCGCAAAGAAGGAGGCGTGCAGTCAATGGCAGCGCAGTCTAGGTCAGGCTGTGGTAGCGAAAAAAAAATTATCAACTCCATTTTAAGAATTAAATAAATTACTCATTTATTTGAGAATGGAAAGTGGAAAAATAAGATTTTTTTAAATTTAAGTTACTTTCTTTTTAATTGATATAAAATTGTATTATTTAATATGGACATTGAAATATTCTATTTATAGATAATATGTGGGTAGTTAAGCTCTCTTTGTGCTAGAGTGAGTAAAGAGAGTTCATCAAGTCATCATGTGTGTGTGTGTGTGTGTGTGTGTGTGTGCGGTTGAAAGCATTGAGCTTGGCTAAAGAGGGTGTGTTTGGGTGGAAACAATGATAGCTCGATGGAGTGTCTCTTGAGTCCTAAAATCCACAATTTCAGCACCCTTCTGCAAAATTTCATGCAATGCCATTTTGTTTTTGTATGTTAACAGACTTAGGGATGAATTGGTCCTTAGGTTGAAAAGTTGATCAATTTGGATTCATGAAGGAATCCTCTATCAATGGAATATGAGTTTGCATTTTGGAATTCATATGATATTTTTCATCTAATTTTTTTTAAACATAATGCTTGAAATTTTGTCTCTTACGGATGAATTTGGATTGATGAAGGAATCCTCTATCAATGGAATATGAGTTTTCATTTTGGAATTCATATGATAATTTTCATCTAATTTCTTTTAAACATAATGCTTGAAATTTTGTCTCTTAGGGATGAATTTGGATTCATGAAGGAATCCTCTATCAATGGAATATGAGTTTGCATTTTGGAATTCATATGATATTTTTCATCTAATTTCTTTTAAACATAATGCTTGAAATTTTTTTGAACTGTTTTAGAGAGGTTGAATAAAAAATCAATATCATAAAATATACACAACTATTTTTTTTCTTTTAAATACTATTATCTTCGTTTACTAGTCCTCTTCAAAATGGTACTTTTTATTTTTAAATTTAGTTAAATAGTTGAAAAAAATCTTACATGAACACATGTGTCTCCAAAATGAAATTGAAATATTACTTAGCCAAATTTGTAAAATAATAAAGAATATATTTTCTACATAGAAAAATAAAATTTTAATATGAAAAACTTATCTCTCTATGTAGATCATGCTCACACACGCACACACATTTTAGACTAAGTTATGCTAGGTGAATATACACATACCTCTTAAGATGTGTGAAAAAATGCAAGGACAAGCATTTCATTTAATGGAAAATTGACATATTATAGGACACTAAATATTTTTGCAAAAAATATCATCAAGACAACAACATAATTCTCCACAATTTGTCTTTTTACTCAGAATCAAAATTCAGAGCGCTTATATGAATTTTGAGGGCTTCAATTCTATAAAGAGAAAAAACTTGAAATCCCCACATTTGGCCCAAAAGTGTATATATGTGTTACTTGTCAACTATACATAGAATGAATTACTTTATCGGTATATAAAGTTAATGTAAAATTAACTTAGAAATTGAAGTGTTTTATTTATGGCAGATTGCTATTACTATCTTTAATTTTGTTACTATAAATATTAGTTTATAGAGTCGAGAGGCTCATTCTACAACCCATTATGAGGGGGAAGTGTAAATTTATAGGCTCATCCTACAACCCATTATGTGTAAGTATATTCGTACGTAGTCAGTTGAAAGATGCTTCTTTAAAATAAAATAAATTATACTAAATAGAAAATTAAATATTTTTTTTTATGGTTAAAGTGTTTATTTAGTCCTACATATACTCTATATAGCATTCAAAAATACAATTTATACAAATAAAAATTACACATTATGTATGCACTTTCAAGAAATTTGCACGTGAAACAATTTGATAAATATTAAAAATGAAGATTTATTTTTAAATATAATATTACATGAAAACATCACTTATATAAAATACTAATCAAAATAATTAAAAACACTTGTAATATTTTATATTTCAAATAAATACATCTAATAATCACTTATGATTTGACATATTTCTTTCTATTATTTTAATTTTAACTTTGACGTGGTGACGTAAAATTAACTCACTATTCACCATCAAATATAAAACTTCGAAATAACTAATAGCTAAAGCTTAAGCAGGCTCAAATACCAATTTTACACGTCATTATTATAATTTGAAATATTTCTTTCTATTATTTTAATTTGAAATATTTTTTGAAATATTTCTTTCTACTATTTTAATTACGCCGGAGACGTTTTTTTTGCGGGCTTGGGGTGAGCAAACACTGTTCACCCCAGCCAATCAAAACGTCTCTTTATCGTCCTTCTATCTAGTTAAAAGTTGACACATGTAACCGCCGGGCTCGTCCACCGAGTCGTCCTACGAGAACCCTGCAGCGAATACAGGTGGTACAGGGGAAGAATTTGGTCTCATGGATGTGTGGAACCACGACCTGCTTTTGGAGCTCAACTTCTCCTTAACGCCATCTTTACTTCCGGATCATGGTACTTATCATACATCGAACCGCAGCCCTCGCCGGGCAGATCCCACATCGAATCCGCGCTCCTCCGAAGCCGCGCGGCCATGGACGCCTCCTTTTTGGCAGCGGCCAACAATCTGGCAACGAAGGCCATCAAATTCTCAGCCGACAGCTGCTCAGCTTCGAGGGCGGAGAATGGCAAGAGAAAGTAGACCTCGTCCTGCCGGAGTTCCTCCTCCGTCTGCGAAGGACGGCAGTTAACGGTGTAGAGATCACGAGAGTGACAGATGAAATGTCGGGGGTGGTGTTGTAGCAGTCGCTTTAAACTAACCGGCGGCGGAAAATTTCTACCCACTCATGGAAATATAAAGGTAGTAAGAATTTTTTTTATCAACTCCGTTAATATGACGCTATATATTGATCAGAAATGGGCAGAAATGGGAAGAAACAAGACTGTTGATTAATAGTGATCAAGGATTATAGAATTGGTAAAATGCGATGCTAAAATCAATAACATAATTGAAAGATTCGGCGACATAAATAAAAATAGGCATGACTCACTCTCAATGAAGTAATTACATAAACCGGTTGCCTCTGTCACACAGTTTGTAAAGAAAAACCGTAAATCACCGAAGTCACAATGCAAGGTGACGGAGGAGGGCGGAGGCGTATTTAATGAGATGCAGTTGGCAGACGTTCGAATAGAAGGACACGGATGTAGGACATGCACAAAGAAACGTGAAGGCATTACGAGATTAATATAACCATGAAGAGAGGGAGAAGTCTCCACGAAGAAGGAATGGTAATCGAAATTATTTTAGGTAGAGTTACGTGAATTGCAACCATTCCACAAAGGGCGTATTCCTTATCGAAACATTGGAGCTCGAGGGGCCTTTGGTTCACTGTAGAATTCGACCGTTAGTGTGTGAGTCCTAACATTGAGATATGCAATTTAAACATTAAAATAAAACCTAAATCATCTGCATTTTTGGTAAAATTCAGATATAAAATAAAAAAAAATGAATTGATAATTTCAAGACTTTTTACTTAAAAAGAATCAAGCTCTTTTTTTAAGCGTATCTTAAAATGTAATTATGGTAAAATTCAGATATAAAATAAAAAAAATGAATTGATAATTTCAAGACTTTTTACTTAAAAAGAGTCAAGCTCTTTTTTTAAGCGTATCTTAAAATGTAATTAAGGATGACTTAAATTAAAAAGAATAGTCCTCGTCTTCGATTTTTTTTATTATTATAAATTTTGTGAATTTATTATTCGGAAGTATATTTATTATTTTGTTATAAAAGTCGTAAACATTTATGTGAATTGAGATAAGGGTGATTTTATTTTTTTACACGTTATAATATTGGAACTTAGTATCACTGAATTAAATCAAGTTTTATGAAAAAATTAGAGTATTTCAATTTATTTTAATAACGATATTTTTTATAATTCTATTTTATTTCGAATTTTATTTTAAAATTTAATATCAATATGTAGTAAGTCATTGAAAGTTTTTAATTAAATTTGAAAAAATAAATAGATAAAAATTTAATTCAATTAAAACTTATATCAAAAAAATTATAATTGGAAAGGAAATTAGCTTAGATTCATCTTAATTTTGGATCTATCAAGCTCCTAGAGGGATCAAATTTCTAGAGGTATAAACCTCTTTTTTGAGTGCAATACTTGAGGAAAGGTTTGCACCTCAAAGATTTACACCTCATATTTTAGTGCAAAACTGAGGAAAGGTTTGCACCTCGAAAGATTTGATCCCTCTAGGGGCTTGAAGTCCCTGCCCCAACTATACCCAACACGCATCACAGAATTAAAGCCGATGTCGCCCATCTCGCCATCTCCTTGCAGCGCTTGCCTTTCATCTCTTTGTTCAGCTAGAACTAATTCGGAGAGTGTAAGGATCGAACTATTTAATGGAGGTTCGTATTGACAAGCAGGTAATTGAGATGTGAGCCGGAAAGATGCGTGACACTAATATGAATGGGACTCGAACTTGCGACCTGTCAGTTGCAAATGCTGGCCAGGCATGCCTTTGGCACTCTTGATCGAATAGTGGGCAAAACCGTGGGCGACTCATATGCAGAAATGTCGTTATTTTTTTTATTTCAATGAAGTGGCAAAGGCTGCACTCACGATTCTATTTTTTATTTTTCAAATATATGTATGTTTAGACTTTGGAGGGTGCAAATCACGGGGAAATGAATAAATGCTTAATGTGACAGGTCGGACCATTTACATTAACACATTTTGCATAAACATCAACTTCATATTCTCATTATGCCGGAGGCGTTTTCTTTGCTGGAGTGGGTTGAGCAAACACTCACCAAACACTGCTCACTCCAGCCAATAGGAGAAATACCGTACCGCCCTTCGCACTAATCAAAATTTGCCACGTGTTTGTCATCTGTTGGTTAGCCTGTTAGCATGATTTACGCGAACGCTTTCCCACCGTCTATCTCTGTCGGAGGTCGCAGAGATGGGCATTGTGGACCATCGCGCAGGGCTTCGATCTGCGGTGCTCGAGAGAAAAGGATTTGGGTTAGAAATCATGTTTGAGTCTCACTATATTACGAGATGTTGGAACACTTGATAAGCTGTGATAGGACTGTCAAACCAATTCAACCTTTTGAATTTCTGAATAATGCCATTATAGAACGATTATGTATAATTGATGGTAGACCTTCCTTACGGTCAGCCTTGAAGGCGGAACGAAGAAGAAATCCCCACTTAAAAGGAGGGGCAGCTATATTGTAATTTTGTTATAGTGCAAATCCCTTCAGGTCGAACCTTGGTTGTGCTCGAATTCCTGAAGCCGGAGCAAAGAATTGAGACGGAAATGGAAACTAGCGTTGAGCTGTACATTGAATGTATGCTGGAGGGTTTTAAAGCCAACATGGAATACAATTCATGTTAAGGACCAACATAGGAGAGGATTGGAGCGAGACTCAACACAAAGTTCGCTGGCTTACCCATTTTGTGCAGAAAACATGTGAAGAAAACTACGCTAAGGGAAGCGTACCGAAGAGTAAGTGAACGCAAAATATGGAACCTGGAGCGTAGAAGGAATGGAACCAAGAGGTGAACGTGGAACCAGAGGTTATAGTCAGGTGGTTTTGGGAACAAAACAGTGTATTTCGCATCGCCCTTGCCCAGAGGTGAAACCACAAGAAAAAAACCCGATCCTATTAGATTGTGCCACGTCGTTGGGGCAATACCGCCCTCATCGCGTGAATTTGACGTGCTAAAGTTCGGCATCAAAACAAATGCGAAAATCCACCCCGCTCGTTGGATCGCCCCAATCAACACGATACTCCTCCAGCCATCGGATGCGAGAGGGTTGTTAATAGGTGGGTCTGACCGTTATATTGGCGCTAGCCTTATAGTTAGGTCCGAGATATATATATGGCGGACATTCATGCATAATGGCGTTTTAATGAATATCTAAAAGTGTCTATGGTATCGTCAATGGATGTCCGCGGTATTAAAATTAAGGTATGTAGTGATCCCATATTAATGATCTAATGACATGATAAGACTTGGGGTTTTAACTCTAAGGTTTGGTTTTACTATTTATGATTATCTGTTTAGCTTTGGATTTTCTTCTGTTAAATCACAATTCAGTTTTTACCCCTCATATAGCACAAAATCATTCACATCTCCTCCATCCAGCGTTCCCTTGCACCCTGGTGCAATTGCTAGTTTTAACATTGACGTGATGAAGTAAAATTAACTCACTATTCACCATCGAAAATAAAACTTCGAAATAACTAATAGCTAACGCTTAAGCAGTCTCAAATACCAATTTTACACGTTATGGTAATAAATGATAGAAACATGGAATATACCTTTCACCTATCACTTCAAAGAACCTTGTAACGAAAAATGGTCGAAACTTCATCTGATTTCAACGATTAGTTATACTTACTTTGAGAAAACTTTTAAGCGATAGAGACTTGAGAAACTTTTAAGCGATGGAGACTCGAAACTTTATGCGTGATTTCAAAGCTTTGTATTACAGTAGTCTAATTATCATCCAATTAAAAAACCCTCCAAAACGGTAGAGGGCTAAATTTTATGTGATTCTAATTGATAGTGTTTAATGTGATTTTGATTGTTAACTTTTTAATAAGGTTTTTAATCATGTTTAAAAAGTAGGTTATTTTATATATATGGTGTTTTAGTTTGGTTTTTATTAAAATTAGCATAATTTTTTTTTAAATTTAAATTTATTAAAGATTGCGAGGATTTAATTATTTAATATATTTTTTTTAAAATTTGAACAAATATTTATAAGTCAAGAGATTTTATTCTTCTGAATTCTAGATGGATTCCAAATTAAGATGAACCTGTAATGATTTTAAACAACATACTAATACAATATTTTAACAATAAAATATTATATATATATATATATATATATATAATCTTATTGTTAAAATATTGAATTAGTATGTTGTTTAAAAATCATTACGAATTTCAATTATTTGGAATCCATTAATACTGAAAAAAATTTATTCACAATTTCATATATGATTATTAAATAAAATTTATTCACAATTTCCATCTCTCTATCATAAACATTTGTCTATTTTAGAGAGAGAGTTGAGCCTTTACCCTTTTAAACTACCAGCCTTACACCATATAACCAATCCCACAGATCAGGTCAAAGTTTGGTTCAAGTTCGAGAGTTGGAACCCTGGGTGATTTCAACCACCAACGTAGGCTGGTTTAAGCTCGCATCCGACGGTTCGAAACTTCAGTGATTTCGACCACCAAACTTAAGTGGCTGAAGCCTATCCAACGTAGCATCCCCAAGGTCTGATAACGATATCCGATGGGTAGATTCTTTTCACTGTCTTGCAGGGGTGTTGTATTCCTTCCGTATAGATAAAACTCCGTATCGTTCACGACACTTCTCCAAAAGCAACTCCCGCGATGTCATTAATATTGAATACAGGTCGTCGTCGGTCGTGACCTTGGTACCGACAGACCAGCGACTCCGCTATAATCATATCTGGAATGAACTTTCGCTAAACCGAAAGGATCGATTGGGGATGGTAATTCCATGGCGCAGCCTCCTGCTTATGGCCTTCACCTCGACCCTCGCCATACCACTGTTTCCTGCAGATGCTGTGGAGGATCGTCGACATACCACTTTTCTCTTCAACGGATTCAATGGAAGCAACTTGATCGTGGAGCCGCAGGCTTCAGTCCTCCGCTCCGAATCCGTTCTTGCACTCACAAATCATTCACAATCTATACAGGGCAGAGTGCTGTATTCAACTCCGGTGCAAATGAAAAACAACGGGACGCTCTCTTCCTTCAGCACTACCTTCGTTTTCTCCATCGTTCCTTCTCCTTCTAACGCAGGGGGTAATGGAATAACCTTCTTCATGTCGCCCTATACGTCTTCCATGGGAGGTCAGCCGTCCCAGTATCTGGGATTGCTTAACCTCACCAGCAACGGGCAGCCATACAATCATTTATTCGCAGTGGAGTTCGATACAACCATGAATGTGGAATTCAATGACATGGATGGCAACCATGTAGGCGTGGACATCAACAACCTCACCTCAGTCCATGCCGAGACTGCTGGCTATTGGAATAGCAGCGACTTTCATAAATTTAGCCTCAAGAGTGGGCAGAACATACAGGCCTGGATAGATTATAATCATGTTCAAAGCTCGCTCAACGTTACCATCACAGTGGCCGGCTTGCCGAGACCACAGAGGCCGCTGATATCTCTAAAAATCGATCTGGGCAGCGTTCTGCAAGAGAAGATGTTCGTTGGCTTTTCAGCAGCCACAGGGAATTTCATTGAAGACCATTACATTCTCGCGTGGAGCTTTACAACCCAAGGCACGGCGCCGCCTCTCAATGTATCTCATCTCCCTTCCTTGGTTCGCAACTATTCCAAACATCCGAACCGGGGATTAATAGCCGGCGTCACGGTGGCCGCCGCACTTATAGTTCTCCTCTCGCTGGCTATCGTGGCCGTGTTACTCAAAAAAACGGAGCACAGAGAAACGATCGAAGATTGGGAACAGGAGTACTGGCCCCATAGAATCAGTTACAAGGATCTGAGCATCGCCACAGGCAGGTTCCGAGAAGAAAACTTTTTGGGGCAAGGGGGTTTCGGGAAAGTTTACAAGGGCGTTCTCCCTGGCAGCGGCCAAGAGGTCGCAGTGAAATGCATAACGAAGCAATTCACGATGGGAATGAAAGGGTTCGTTGCAGAGATCTCGAGCATGGGACGCCTACAGCACCGGAACCTTGTTCAGCTTCGGGGCTGGTGTCGGAGGTATAGACAATTATTCATTGTTTACGACTACATGCCCAACGGCAGCTTGGATAATCTCATATTCGGCCGGAACCCAACAACAGTCCTGCCGTGGCCGCGGCGATACTCGATCCTGAAGGGCGTGGCATCGGGGCTGCTGTATCTGCACGAGGAATGGGAGAAAATGGTGATCCACAGAGACATCAAGTCGAGCAACGTGCTTCTGGATTCGGAGCTCAACGGGAGGCTGGGAGACTTCGGCCTCGCTCGGCTTTATGATCACAGCGGCAATCAGGATACCACTGAATTGGTGGGAACGGTAGGGTACATAGCGCCAGAGCTGATACAAACGGGGAAAGCCACACCGAGCTCGGACGTGTTCAGCTTCGGGGTGCTGTTGTTGGAGGTGGCGTGTGGGAGGATGCCCGTGGATCCTTCCAAGGTTCCCGAGCAGGTGATCTTGGTGGAGTGGACGTGGGAACTTTACACGCAGGGTAGACTGCTGGAGGCATCTGATCCAAATCTGGGGAAAGTATATGATGTGGGCGAGATGGAAAAGGTGCTGAAATTGGGGTTGTTGTGCTCTCATCCCCAGCCGGAGAACAGGCTGGGCATGCGCCATGTTTTCCAAATACTGGAAGGCGAAGCTCCTCTTCCTGACATCTGTGTGGCTTCGTATAACGTAAGTATTATAAATGGTTTTTCTAGCACAGGTTTATTTAGGTATACTGGTGATAAGTCTTGGGAGGAAACGTCGAGCAGGAGCAGATCAGAAGGCAGGCTCCATTCAGCTTCCGATCATTCTACATCGTCGTGCACTGTACGCTCGACCGGGAATGTCGAAAATCTTTGAGCGGCCGGTGAAAACTTTTCACGGACTCTGGACATTCAGTACATTTGTTTATTTGTTTACAGGCGTATTATGTATGTTCTTTTGTTATACACATATTTTTAAATACAGAAGTTAAAATTATATGTTATTAGAGAGATGTTATTGACATTAGCGAAGTAATTAGAACAGTTCCTTGTATGATTAATATGAGCCCTACTTTCATATACATCTCTCTAAAACTATGGAAAAAAATGTTTTATAATTTTCCTCATACATAAATAGCCTAGCAAATGTCTATTAATAGCATTGTTATTGATTCGTGTATCAATTAACATTTCCTTTATTATAAAGCCACTTTCATCCATATATATTATCTAATTTTATCCCAGCTACATGTTGTAAATTCACAACTTCAAAATACTATAGCAAACTCAATGAATTTCAATATGAAGTTAATATATATATTTATTTATTTATGATAAGGAAGAAATGTGTTTCTTTGTTGAATTATTTATATTGAAAATAATAATTAGTGAGACAAAAAATCTCTTAGGATGAAATTTGTTGCCAAAATAGTAGGCTTATCTAGGTTGTTACATACATAGATGGTCTTACTAGCATTATTTACATTAAACTTTGCATAATGGGTTTACAACTTTGACAAGCGAATGATTGATGATGATGAATCCACGATGATCTGAATGCTCAAGCATGATGGAATTCCTTTGCGAAAATTTGTACTACTATAGGGTAGTTGACACAGAGTGGTCAATATCTGGCTCTACTTGGGGACATGTTGCTTCACTGAAGGAATGTGAAAATCTAGAATCTGCACCCAAGCAACACACAAGTTGATATAAGAAGCGTCAATCCGAATATAATCCAAAAATCATCATATAGAATTAAATAGATGAAATAGAAGCTCTGAAACCCAAATCTAACCTAAAAACAGAAGTAGAATTTAATCTATGAAACAAAATGTTGAAATGAAAACTACTCTAACAATTTAAATAATAAGTAGAGTTAGAAATACAATACAGAGAATGCCCTATGGCATCAAAAATTTTCAATGAATTCATTCTTGAGCATCTCCCTACTCTTTGGCAAATCCATAGGTTTTTTTCTTTGATGTTCCATGTGCAATCCTAATCATTTTAGGAATATGACTTATCCAAATATTGTGTTTTATATTGACATCATACTTATCACACTTTTTTTTTTCTCTTTTGCTTCATACTTTTCTTTTTTGTGGGTTGTGATGGTGATGATGCAGAACATACTGCTTGATTTTGAATTTTTTCAAATGAAAAAATTGAAGTATCCAAGATATTCGTGGCATGCCTTTCTTCATTATGCATTTGTTCTATCAAGGGTGATGGATTAACTTTACATGTATAAACCTTATTTCCTTCAGTATCCTTTTTATCTGGGCCACCTTCAATTAGCCACTTTTCAATTAAACAAATGACCTCCTCATAATAGGGTAGAACTTGCTTAAGAAAACAGGGAGGGTTATGATATGTTGACATTTTTTTTATTATCTGACCTGAGTTGGAAATTTTGTATATGTGATCTTTCCATTTTTTCCAACTTATTCTGAATATTATTCATATGATTAGAATTCTTAACTTTTATAGCAATGATTTCCCTGACATGATTTTATTCCATAGTCTTTATCACTTTATCATTATTCGCTTTCATGGGCATCAAAAAATTTTGCATAGAGTTCATTTATCTGACATGATTTTCCTCTATGGTAATAAAATGATTTTACATAGTATTCATCGTGGTTTCCATTTCCTTAGTATGTTTTTTTTTTTTTCTTTCTATAAGCAACAACTTTTATGCATAGAACCCATTTCCCTGTTGTGATCTATTGTTGATATAGATTGGTTAAGTTCCATATTCATAATGAGTTGAGTCTGGTTAGTCTCCATATTCCTAATTACCTGTGCTTGATTGAGTTGCATATCCTTAATCATTTGAGTTAACTTCTTTATAAGATCATTTTCAACTTCTTTAGTTTCCTTTACTTCGACTTTCACTTTGACCTTTCTCCTGTCTCCATATGTATCTTCAAAAGCATCGATGATTGATTGTAAAAAATAAAAAGTATTATCAGGAAATTCAGTAAACCAATCTAAGGCATCTCCATATAAGATGAGAACGAAAATATTCATCTTGACATTTTAATGGTTGGAATATAGGCTACACTTTTTTATACAGAGGCTGAAATTCTAAAGGTGAGTCTCGCAAGTAAAAGAATTGTCACCTTGAAAAGGAGGAAATTCATCGATGATTTCACCAACTACGTAAGGATAATAATGCATAGCTCCCTGAATGTTAGTTAAATCATAAGAAGCAAACAAGTCATCCATGATGACTTGGTAAAAGGTCAAATGGATGCTAGAGAGAGAGATCCTTGCTCAATACAATCAAGAGATCCAAAAGAAGCGAGCTTCTAACCAAAATTCTTGTAAGAAATGAAAGAAGTGGAGTCGCCACTTGAACATGAATCTATCTCCAAGATCAAAAAGGCCAAAACCAAGAGGTTACTCAGGGAGAAGCAAGTGGATATTAGGGAGGGCTTCCTGTGTGATAAATAATGGATGAAATAATAGAGTCGCCACCCAAATAGGAAAGCAACTGAAATGTCCAGGTGCTAAAGAGAAGATGAAAGGATTAGTGAGATGACGAAAGATGATAAAAATATGAAGAAATATAATGGCGCCAGAAAATGTGGAATTGATGGGATAAGAAATGATGAAAGATTGAGAAGATGAAGATCATTAAGAAGAATGTCGCAAATCCAAGTTCCAATAAATTGGTCCCTGACAATGGTGCCAAAAAATGTTGTGCTGCTTGACGGGCTAATGAATGGAGGAAAATATTAGAATATTAGAAAAATTGTCGTGAGAACCAAGGACAGAAAAAATCTATCCATGGCAACGACGCCAAAAAATGTTATCTCCTGAAGTGTACACCTAAGGTGAAACACTCAGAATAGAGGTTGTCACCCTAATCCCTACTCACTTCATTTAGACTCTCTCCTAGCTAAGTCAAGGTGGGTAGTCCCTAAGGGTAAATGGAAAGGGGAAAATTGTTGGAACAACAAGTTTTAGGAGATTTTAGGCATGGAAATTACTTTTTTAGGTAGCTAGAATTAAGATTAGAGGGAAAATTATTAAATTGAGCAATGTGATATAGATAAATTCAGTTAAAATAATATGACACTTAAGATGAAATATACCTCAAGCCACAAGATAAGTAATGTTGGAAGGAAATGTTAGTACAAGATTCAAGACTGATATGCAATGTAAATGCTTCAGTGAAACAATGTATGTCAAGATGCTTCAAAAAATGAAAACCACTAAAGATATGAAAAATATTCCAAGATCACAATATTGATGAAGGAAAAAGAGATGTCCAATGAAGCAATATTGCAATAGATAACAAATGCCTCTTTAAGGTTAAGTCTAGGTCCAACTAATTTGTCACTTCACTTTGATTTTATACTTGTTTAGAGTACTTTGTTAAATATCAATTAGGAACTAGAGAAACTTGAGAGATACTCAAGCACAAGAAACTCAAGATAAATGAGACTGCCAACATTGAGTTATATGAGCGGTAACCTAGCAGCTAAATCTAGCTAATCAGTGCACGTGGAATATGAACCAATCAACGAATTAGGATTCTCAAGAAAACCACTTAGAAAGAACTAACAATTAGATTATCAATCATTGCTCTTGAACTATCTAATGAAAGAGGTTGCTAACAGTAAGAAAGCAACTCAAAGCCTGGATTTGAAGAGAAAATGCAACACAAAGTTAATGTCTGAATTATGAGAGACAGAGAAGATAGCAGTTCCTTGGATATGATAGAAAATTACAAGCAATTCTATTATCCCTTAAGTGATCAAATGTCAAAACTGGATGCACAAGAAAATAAGAAGTACCTTGAAGTGTCAAACTATTATGAACCAAACCTTTAGAAAACCATTCATGGCCGAGATAAATTAGTCCTTTAAAGCTTATGGCCAAACAAGAGAAATGATTTATTTTAGATCTTCTGTATAATACCTAATTCCGGGACTCAATATGATCTAGTAGACCAAATGATTTGTAATAGAATAATTTAGCCAATTAGCTTAAATTATTCCCAAATCACTTTTACAAAAGACTCAACTAGAACACTAGGACTCACATAAGATCTTGACGATAAATTACATCCTAGCTTTGGGGTGAGGTTGGAAGGAAAAAATATGTCAATCATCTGTGTTTAGAAACACAAATGAATCAGTGAGACGAAAAACCTCCTAGGATAAAATTTGTCACCAAAATAGTAGGCTTACCTAGGTTGTTACATACATACACAGTCTTACTAGCATCATTTACATTAAAACTTTGCAAAATGAGTTTACAACTTTGACAAACTAACGATTGATGATGATGAATCCATAATTATTTGAATGTTCAAGCATGATGAAATTCCTTTGCAAAAATGTGTACTACTATAAGATAGTTAACACAGAGTGGTCAACAAATAACATAAAAAAGAACTTCATCAAAGAAATATTTTGATATTTCATCACTTCACATAAAAAATAGTTTAATTAAAGAAATTTTTACATTCACTATGGGTTAATCTTATCTTTACGAATGCCTATGGAAACCTATATAATTAGAAATATCGTTAATAGCTATTTTTTCAAACTTTACACCAACTCACACTAAAATGGTTTATTTAAGGAAATATTGTTATTTATTATCGATGTAAAGAGAGTCAAAACAAAAATGTCATTTATTATTTATCAATGTAATACATTTGTAAGTACAATTAGTTGAGTTAATTTACTATTTTTATGTCATTTTTATCTATGTAACGTATGTGTAAGTATTACCAAAAATAAATAAATAAAATTGTGACAATAAAGTTTGCAAAATTTCAAATTTTAAAGTTAAAAGTTGACTTAAACAAGCTTTTAATTAGTTAAAGATTTCTTATTTCAATTTAAGGTGGATGAATGTTTAATAGTGCTTGTAGTGTGTTAGAGAGTTTGTTAAGTTTCTTTGACTTCTAATAAATTTAAAATATTTTAGGTCCAAACAAGGAGCAAGATTCCTGCCACTTGGCTCCTCACCCACCAATTTCCTAGGGATTTTCATAGCATATTTAATTTTAGAAAAATTGTCTTATATCTTGGTTGTAAAAGATAGAAACTCTTCAACGCATTTGTTTTCATCAAAACTTGATATTCTTAAGGGTTAGGTAAAATCAAAATTAATAATAATATTTTTGTTACAATAATTAATAATAATATTTTTGTTACACTATTTTTTTGTCATATATTTATTGATGATAAATATAAATATAACCTACTATATCAACTATAATAATATTTTTAATACGGTTGGACTAATAATATAAATAATCACAATTTCTTATTCAAGAAAAATATAAATATCTTAATAATTTAATCACAACAACTTCTTTAACTTCTTTTAAAAATATAATGTATACCTTTTTCCATAGTTATTGTTTTTAAATATGTCATTTTAAATATTAGCTTAATGTTAAAAATTCGATGCAATAGTGTACGATACGAAGGTAATGGTGATTAAATTCCCTTTATCGTTAAATGAGGATGACCTTGACCTTGATTGGATATTAACGTTTATCATTCAAAATAACATAACGTAAGAGGTATATAATATATATATATATATATATATATATATATTATTAAATTAATTTTGTCTTTTTTAAATGATATTTTTAAATTTTTGGTATTTTTAATTAAAAGGTATATATATATATATATTGATGGTTAAAGTGGTTCATTCTAATATTAATTATTATTATTTTAATTGTTTTTAAATATATATTTTTAATTAAATTATTTGTTTATTTATTTTAATATCGTATTTCTGCTTAAAATATAAAATATTTTTATAATATTAATAATTTAGTATAACATAATTGAAAATTAAAATATATTAGGGAATTTAAAGTTCTTCAGGATAAATATCAATATTGAATATAGATCTTTAAATTTCTCAAAATACAAAGGATTAACCGTGTCATTAATATTTGTTTCTCTAAGGATTATATCATTTGAGTGGTAGTCAAGGTGGGTTAAATGTGTATTATTTATTTATGTTTTTGGAAATTTAAGTAAAGTTTTGGAAAACTATTTAATGTTTTTATTTTTTTTATAAATTTATAAATAATTTTCTATATTTTTTTAGTAAAATTTATTTTTATTTTTATTTTTAATTTTTTGGTGGAGAGAATTTTATTTTTGGTATTTGTTAGTGTATGACAATTCATTTTAAAATTAAAATAAAAGTATTTTTATGAGTGGTCATTATGTTGGTGAGTTTTTTGAGACTCGCATTGTTATGTTAGTGATTTTCTCAATGATGCAATAATTGATACGGTTGCAGGTTCTTTGCATAGGCTCCGCGGGTTGAGGAAGGAGGAAGGAGGACGGGCTGAATAAATCTCCAATTAATATTATTATATTTCCTTGTGGGAAGGATGAATTATGCACCGGAGAATGGTGGTCCTTTGCATATATGGGAGTGCTCTGACATTGACTTTATTTTGTTACTTCTCTGCTCTCTTTTAAAATTAAAATAAAAGTTATTTTGTGAGTGGTCATCAAGTTGGTGAGTGCTCTTACACTGAGAATGTTATGCTAGTGTTATGCTCAATGATGCAAGAATTGATGCATTTGCATGCTTTTTTCATAGGCTCAAGAGGTATGGGGTTGAACAAATCTACAATTAACATTATTATGTTTCCTTGCACACATATTTTACTGTATAGAGAATGGAGTATGCCCAGGAGAATGGGGGGAGTATGCCTAGGAGAATGGGGGAATGGGGGTGCTCTGACACTGACATTGTTTTGTTACTGCTCTCCTCAATCATGTCAGTATTGATGCCCCTATATGCACTTTCCATAAGTAGAAGAGAGAGAGGAGAGCTAAACAAATTTTGAATTAATATTATTATGTTTCCATGTGTGGAGATTTCGTTATGCTTCAAATCATTTATAAAAGGGATGACTAAAATCTCAACTCTTTCATGCCACCACTTTAATTGTAGCAACACCCCAATACTAATTTAAATAAATTTTATGATTTTTAATTTAAAAAATAAATAAATTATAATATTTTTTAAATAATAATAATAAAAATTTAAAATAAAATTAAGATTTAATAAAAATTTATGATTTTTTTTAATAATAAAATAAATAATATAATATCTATTCTAAATTGATGTATATTACATTCACCACCATTTAATTTATGTATAGATATTATTACCGAAGCTTGTTAACAATAGCCTTATAATATAATATCATGTCGAGTCGTATATACAACGTTTAATTCAATGGAAGTCAAATTTCACAATATACACGTGATTACATAGCAGGGTGGTTATGAATGGCTATCTTGACGGATACAATGTCAAGTCAAGTCGTATATACGACACACAATTCAATGCAGGTCAAATTTCTAGCAGGGTGGTTATGAATGTCTACCTTGACGGATGCAATGTCAAGATACAATTTAAATGATGATAATGACTCCTGTTCCATCATATTTTTAATAATAATAATAAAGTATTAATAATCTGACCAATAAAAGTGGTATGATGTGATGAACGGTGTTGAAGAAATGGGTGATATCGGTGGGCCAATATACAGCACGACGGCGAGATGAGATACAAGAAAGCCATATATTGAAATCGGACATACTATATTCTTTCCTCGAAGGAATTTAGGTCAGGCGAAAGTCTCGAATGATGAATATACTCTATTCTTTCCTCAAAGGAATTTAGCTGAGGCGAAAGTCTGGAATGATTATGCGTCCATGGCGCAGTCTCTTTATCATAGCCTTCAACTATGGTTATCAAATTCGAATTTCGATACGATACTATAAAAGTTTGTAATGAGAATTTTCAATTGGGAAAAAATTTGAAAGTATATATCATAAATATTTAAATATATATATTTTTTTCTTCTCATAACAATGTCTTTGTCATTTTCTTCCAATTTATTTTGAAATTTAAATAATTTTTAATGATTTTAATCAATATAAATAATTTTAAAACTACATTTTACTTACCAAAACCACAACCGCACTTATCTTCTCTCCAAAAACTCTCTTTGCTCATATTCTTTTTTTTATTGATTGTCTCAACTTTTCTTTCTTTCCTTATTTTCTCAACTTTCTTTATTATCAGCTTTTTAAATCTTTTACGACAACACTAAAATAAAAAACAAGAAATTTTCTCCACTCACAATTAATTTCCATTTCTTATCTAGCAGCTTTCTCAACTTTCTTTATTATTTCAGCGTTTTAAAGCTTTTACGACAACACTAAAATTAAAAACCAAAAATTTTAATTTCCATTAATCTCGCAGTTTTCCATTTATTACCTACGATCCAATCGTGATCTACTTACCATTCTCAAAATCACTACACTTACTATTCTCACTGCACTTGCAATTCTCAAATTCCTGGAAAAACACAATAAATCCCGAAATTTCTGTCATCCAAAATAAGCTACGCTGAACCGAACCGAATTTCCAACGAATTATTCGATGTACGGATCGAATTCCCGAATTTCCGTATTTTTTCCACCGATACGGACGAATTTGGTAGCTATACTATTCAACTACCTCGTTACACCACCTTTTCCCGCACAGGCCGAGAGAGACGATCATGCATAGTACACCACTTTCTTTTTTGACAGGTTCAATGGAACACTTGGAGGAGGATGCTTCACTCATGCGCTCCAAATCCATGCTTTCTCTCAAAAATCACCCGAGTTTCATGATAGGCCATGCGTTGTATTCAATTCCCGTGTAGATGAAAAGAAATGAGGCTTTCCTCTGTTGAAATGTTACTTTCAACAGTGGTTGTGCAGAGCCACTTTCCATTTTTATTCTCCAGTTTTTTGTCCTCCAGCCACTTGTTGTAATTGTTTAAAAGCCTGGCACAGGACCGCCTTCTAATTTTGAGAACAGTGAGTTCCTTTTTTCTGTGCAGTACTCTGTATTTCAAAACAGAGTGTTAAATAGAAACAGATATTTTTGCTGAATGCGAGAGAGTTTTTTTATTGAAGACCAGTGGTCCTCACACAGCGCAAGTGTCTTGTTGATGTGGCGAGTTCCACAAGCGGAACAATCACATATAATACACAACCATTTTTAATTATGTTCTGATGGTCTGATTGTTATATCGCATTGGAAGTCCTTTGAAATGCTTTATTACATTGGCCTGATTGCACAGTTGTAAGTCCGGACCCGATCTATGTTATATGATGCAGTTAATTGATGATCGCGGGTCCGCTTATAATCGGCATCAGAGCAGTTTTGTTTATGGCCCGATTGAACAGTGAAATTCCGGACCCGATGTGTGTTATAGGCTGGAGTAAATTTTTGGTCATCGCGTCCGTCTCAATCGGAATCACAGTTATAATATGGTCCGATTGCATTGTGGAAATTCCGGACCCGATGGTTTTTATGTGACGGATTTGATAATGCTTTTGCGTTACAAATGGCGCTTGCGTCAACAAGGCTCCAGCGGACGCGATATAAGATTATACGATGGATTTAATAATCCATCACGCGCATAGATAGTGACGTCACCAAGACCAGTTTTGTTATGCGAAATTTGGTTTGTATTTTGGTTTAAAGTTCTTTTCAAGTCCGGCGTTCATCGCGCGATCAAAGTCTTGTGTCAAAGGTTTATTGTATTGTTTTAAATGTTTTACATTGTAATGTTTTAACATTTGCACGAAATGTAAGTGGGTCCGAAGGTCTTTCAAACATCATATAGTTTAGTTTTAATATTATGTTATATGCGCGACATATATAAAGAAAAGGCCTGAGTGCCTGTGTTGTATTATGTTTTTATTTTAAACGCACAACAGAGTGCATTTTCATATACACAGCAGTGTATTTTTTAAAAGAGACAGATAGTAGTTTTAAAACACAGCAGCGCTGTTTTACAGAGTGACAGTGTATGTAATTTTGTGAGACAGTGAAGTCTATTTGGCACTGCATTTGTAGCAGTCCTATTTTGTAATCCCTCTCAGTGAGGAAGATATTGTAACAGGTTTTTTTTTTAAAAGGAATAGAAGTTTTTTTGTAGTGTTGAAACTCTGTCCCTGTGAGTGAAATTTTATATTTTTTTGTGTTAAAGAGGAGAGTATTACTCTCTCCATTGTTTGTTCTGGAATTTTCATAAATTCCAACATAGTATCAGAGCTAGTCCAGGCTTTTTGAAGGTGTCAAAGAAGCTGAAGGAAGGAGTTTTTTGTTGCAGCAACTTCTCTAGCAGTGTGAAGACTCAGTCAAGAAGAATCCAAGGTATTTCTCAATACAGTTTTTGTGTTATTGTTTGCAAGACAGTCAGTTTATTTTAAAAACACAGTCAAGTGTTTGTAGCATAGTTAAGAGTGCAAGAATGGCTGGAGCCAGCACTAGCATGGGTATGGGAAATACCCAGCTCCCACAATTTAATAGGAAAAACTATGACTACTGGGCAATAACCATGAGAGCCCTGTTTGCTTCCCAAGACTTATGGGAACTTGTTGAGGATGGCTTTGAAGAGCCAACAGATGAAAATGAGTTTGATGATTTAACTCAGGCATAAAGAGAACTGTTGAAGAGCAATAAGAAGAAGGATTTTAGAGCCCTCTTCTTTTTGTATCAAGCAGTGCATGAGAGTGTGTTTCCAAGGATAGCAGCAGCCAAGAGATTCAAAGAAGCATGGGAAACTCTCAAGACAGCCTATCAAGGCATGGAGAAAGTGAAGACAACAAAACTACACTTGCTGAGGAGAGACTTTGAGACTCTCTTCATGAAGGAGTCAGACAATATTGACTCATTCTTCACTCATGTGATTGGAATGGTCACACAGATAAGGACTCATGGAGAGACTCTTGAAGATAAGAGGATTGTGGAGAAACTCTTGAGGAGCCTACCCTCAAGGTTCGATGTGATTGTCACCACCATAGAAGAGACTAAAGATCTCACAAACTTTTCAGTGGATGAGCTACATGCATCACTGATGACACATGAGTAGAGATTGGGTAGAAATGGAAACTCATCTCTAGAGCATGCCTTTAAGACCCAGATGTCTTTCCAAAGAGGAAGAGAGCAAGGCAGAGGAAACAAGAGAGGAAGAGGTAGAAGCCAAAACAGAGGTGGAAGAAACATTCTAGAAAATGCTCAAGGAAGGGGCAACAATCCAAATCAGCATCAAGGCCAAGGCAGCAACCAGCAGAGTGGTCAGCAGCATGCTCAAGGACAAAGGTATGATAAATCCAATGTCCAATGTCACTATTGTAAAAAATATGGACATTATGAAAATGAATGTAGGAAGAAGCAGCATGATATGAGTAATAGAACTAGTGCAAATTTCACTAGAGAAGATATCAGCCAAGATAATTTGTTTTTAGCTTGTAATATCACTGAAGAAAAGAGTGAGGATTTATGGTTTCTAGACTCCGGTTGTAGTAACCATATGATAGGAAACATAGCCATGTTTTCTATGTTAGATGAGAGTGTGAAGTCAAAAGTCACACTAGGGATTGATAGTAAAGTTTTTGTTATGGGAAAAGGAGATGTAAATGTTTTAACAAGGAAAAGTGTAAAGAAATCCATAGGAGATGTTTATTATGTTCCAGGAATGAAATGCAACCTCTTAAGTATTGGACAACTTGTTCAAAATGGGTACAATATTTTATTTGAGGATGATGTTTGCACTATCATGGATAAACCACCCAGCAAACAATGTATTGTTGAAGTGAAGATGACAAGGAACAGGATGTTCCCTCTCAGAATGAGAGTAGATTTGAAGAATGGTGAAGAGATAGTAGCAGTGACACAAGAGGCTTTCCAAAGCGAACCAAAAGATGACAATTGGTTGTGGCACTTGAGATTTGGACATCTCAACTTTGGAGGTCTTAACTTCTTGAACAGAAAAGGAATGGTAAGAGGTTTGCCATTGATTGAGAAACTGGACAACCTTTGTGAAGGTTGTATCTTGGGGAAACGACATAGAGAAAGTTTTCCTTCCGGGAAAAGCATAAGGGCGAAAGCACCCTTAGAGATTGTCCATTCAGATTTTTGTAGACCGATGCAAACTCCATCACTTGCTAGCAGCCATTACATGCTAACATTTATTGATGATTTTACTAGAAAAACTTGGGTTTACTTTTTGAAAAACAAAAGTGAAGTGTTTGAAATATTTTGCAATTTCAAAGCACTTGTTGAGAACCAAAGTGGGCTGCATATCAAAGTCCTAAGGACTGATAGAGGAGGTGAGTATATCTCTAAATATTTTCTACGTTTTTGTAGAGAAAATGGAATCCATAAGCAGTTTACAACTAGATATACTCCGCAGCAAAATGGAGTAGCCGAAAGGAAGAATAGAACCATAATGGACATGGTGAGGAGTATGTTAAAGGCAAAGCATTTGCCTAATGATTATTGGGCTGAAGCTGTACATTGTGTAGCATACATTTTGAATAGGTGCCCTACAAAAGCAGTGATGAACAAAGTGCCGGAAGAGGCATGGAGTGGCACAAAGCAAAGTGTCACACATATGAAGGTTTTTGGATGTGTGGCTTATGCACACATACCGGATCAGCTAAGGAAGAAGTTGGACAGCAAGGGGGAGAAATGTATTTTCATTGGATACAGTGAGGAATCCAAGGCCTACAGGTTATACAACCCATCCACTAAGAAGTTTATTGTGAGTAGAGATGTTCAGTTTATTGAGGAGGAAGCTTGGGATGGAAGCATAGAGAAAACAGTGAATGTTAAACATTGTTTATCTCATGATGAAGATGATGATGAATTGGCTGAAATACATCCCCAAACAACAGCACCAACACAAGAGCAGCAAGAGACACCCTTGAGGAGAAATGAGAGTTCTTCTCCAAGCACACCACAAGGAGGAAATTCAAGTGCTTCTTCAAGCATTTGTACACCTAATGAAAGAGGTAAGAAGTTCAGAAATTTGAATGACATTTATGAACAAGAGGTAGCAAATGAAGGTATTAATTCTTTGTTTTCTTTATATTGTCATGTTGATGACCCTATTCATTTCGAAGAAGCTATTAAGGATAGGAAATGGATAGAAGCTATGGATGAGGAGATTAATGCCATAGAAAGAAACAAGACTTGGGATTTGGTTGAACTCCCAAAAGGTAAAGATGTCATTGGAGTTAAATGGGTCTACAAGACCAAGAGTAATGCTGAAGGCAAAATAGAGAGACACAAGGCAAGACTTGTCGTCAAAGGGTATAAGCAAAAGCATGGCGTAGATTATGAGGAAACTTTCGCACCGGTTGCTAGAATGGAAACCATGAGAGCAGTGCTGTCCATAGCAGCACAAAACAAGTGGAAAGTTTACCAAATGGACGTGAAGTCAGCATTCCTAAATGGAGTGTTAATGGAAGAGGTTTACATTGAACAACCTCTCGGCTACGAAAAGAAAGGCCAAGAGCACAAAGTGTGCAAGTTGAAGAAATCTCTTTATGGGCTGAAGCAAGCACCAAGAGCGTGGTATAATAGGATAGATTCCTATCTACTGGAAAATGGATTTGAAAAGTGTGAGGGAGAACCCACCCTCTACATCAAAGAAAAGGATGGTAAAATGTTGATTGTGGTTTTATATGTTGATGATGTTATTTTCACAGGTAATGATGATTACCTTATTGAAAATTTTAAAACAGTCATGAAAGAATAATTTGAAATGACTGACATGGGTTTGTTGAGATACTTCTTAGGAATAGAAGTAGAACAAGATGAAAATGGGATTTTTATCTCACAGGAAAAATATGTTAATGAAGTGCTGGAAAGATTTAATATGTAGGAGAGCAAAGCAGCGATCACTCCCACAGTGATGGGTTAAAACTCAGCAGAGAGAACAACAACAAGGATTTCGATCCTAGTTTATACAAGAGCATAGTTGGCAGCCTCATGTATTTGACTACAACTAGGCCCGATATAATGCATGTCGTTAGTTTGATTTCCAGATTCATGGAGAAGCCAAAGGATGCACATTGGCAGGAAGCAAAGAGAATTCTGAGGTATGTTAAAGGTACTAAAAGGTTTGGTATTTTATATACTACTTCAGAATGTTCAGATTTAATAGGATACACTGGCAGTGATTGGGCTGGAAGTGTAGATAATCAGAAGAGCACTTCCGGTTATGTTTTTAACATGGGTTCAGGAGCCATTTCATGGGCTTCTAAAAAAAAACCTATTGTAGCGTTGTCTACAGCAAAGGCAGAATATGTGGCAGCTACAGTAGCAACATCTCAAGCAATTTGGATGAGGAGGATGTTGAGAAGCTTGTGCCAAGAGCAAGCAAAAGGAACTGTGATTTTTTGTGACAATAGCTCAGCTATTGCATTATCTAAGAATTCTGTGTTTCACAAGAGAATGAAACACATTGACACAAAGTTTCATTACATCAGGGAATTGGTAAACAATGGAGAAATTGTTTTGGAACACTGCAGAACTCAGGAGCATTTTGCAGACATTCTGACCAAGCCATTGGGGTAGAAGAGTTCTGAATTTTTGAAAAAATGCTTGGGTATGACTGATAACCCAGCAGTTGAAAGTAAGGGGGAGTGTTGAAATGTTACTTTCAACAGTGGCTGTGCAGAGCCACTTTCCATTTTTATTCTCCAGTTTTTTGTCCTCCAGCCACTTGCTGTAATTTTTAAAAAGCCCGGCATAAGACTGCCTTCTAATTTTGAGAACAATCAGTTCATTTTTTCTATGCAGTACTCTGTATTTCAAAACAGAGTGTTAAATAGAAACATATATTTTTGCTGATTGTGGGAGAGTTTTTTTTATTGAAGACCAGTGGTCCCCACACAGCACAAGTGTCTTGTTGATGTGGCGAGTTTCGCAAGCGGAATGATCACATATAATACACAACCATTTTTAATTATGTTCCGATGGTCTGATTGTTATATCGCATCGGAAGTCTTTTGAAATGTTTTATTACATTGGTCTGATTGCACAGTTGTAAGTCCGGACCCGATCTATGTTATATGATGCAGTTAATTGATGATCGTGAGTCCGCTTATAATCAACATCAGAGATGTTTTGTTTATGGCCCGATTAAACGGTGAAATTCCGGACCCGATGTGTGTTATAGGCCGAAGTAAATTTTTGGTCATTGCGTGTGTCTCAATCGGAATCGCAGTTTTAATATGGTCCGATTGCATTGTGGAAATTTTGGACCGATGGTTTTTATGTGACAGATTTGATAATGCTTTCGCGTTACAAATGGCGCTTACGTCAGAAAGGCTCGGACGAACGCAATATAAGATTATACGATGGATTTAATAATCCATCGCCCGCACAGATAGTAACGTCACCAAGACCAGTTTTGTTACGCGAAATTTGGTTTGTATTTTGGTTTAAAGTTCCTTTGAAGTCCGGCGTTCATCGTGCGATCAAAGTCTTGTGTCAAAGGTTTATTGTATTGTTTTAAATGTTTTACATTGTAATGTTTTAACATTTGCACAAAATGTAAGTGGGCCCGAAGGTATTTCAAACATCATATAGTTTAGTTTTAATATTATGTTATATGCGCGACATATATAAAGAAAAGGCCCGAGAGCCTGTGTTGTATTATGTTTTTATTTTAAATGCACAGCAGAGTGCATTTTCATATACACAACAACATATTTTTAAAAAGAGACAGAGAGTAGTTTTAAAACACAACAACGTTGTTTTACAGAGTGACAGTGTATGTAATTTTGTGAGACAGTGAAGTCTGTTTGGCACTGCATTTGTAGCAGTCCTATTTTGTAATCCCTCTCAGTGAGGAAGATATTGTAAATTTTTTTTTTAAAAAGGAATAGAAGTTTTTTTCAGTGTTGAAATTCCGTCCCTGTGAGTGAAATTTTATATTTCTTTGTGTTAAAGAGGAGAGTATTACTCTCTCCATTGTTTGTTCTGGAATTTTCATAAACTCCAACAGCTCAGCACTACCTTCATTTTCTCCATTGTGCCTCCTCCCTTTAACGCGGGCGGAAATGGATTAGCCTTCTTCATCATGCCCTACAGTACGTCTCCCATGGGCGCTATGTCGTCCCAGTTTCTGGGGTTGCTAAATATCACAAGCAACGACCAGGCATACATTCACATGTTTTCAGTGGAGTTCGATACAAGCAAGAATGCAGAATTCGATGACCCTAACGACAACCACGTGGGCATAGATGTCAATAACCTCACTTCACTTGAAGCCAAGGCCGCCGACTATTGGAATGGAGAGGGCTTCCATGAATTGAGACTCAAGATCAGGAAAAACATACAGGTCTGGATTGACTACGATCATCTTCAAAGCACCCTCAACGTTACCATCACACTGGCTGGCTTGCCCAGACCGCAGAGGCCGCTCATATCTCTCAATATCGATCTCAGCAACGTTCTGCAAGAGAAGATATTCGTTGGATTTTCAGCGGCCATGGGGCTCTTCGCGGAAGACCATTACGTTCTGGCGTGGAGCTTTACCATGCAAGGCATGGTGCCTTCCCTCGATGTGTCGCGTCTCCCTTCTTTTGCTAACTTGTATTCCAAACCCTGGAGCCGAGGATTCATAGCAGGCGTCAGCGTGGGTTCTTTGGTTTTCTTCTCGCTGGTGATTATTGTCGTGTTTAACGATCAAAGAATGGGAACAGGATTACTGGCCCCATACATTCACTTACAATGAACTCGGCATTGCCACGGGCGAGTTTCGGGAGGAAAACGTTTTGGGGGAGGGGGGTTTCGGCAAGGTTTACAAGGGAGTTCTCCCTAGCAGCGACGAGGAAATCGCATTGAAATGTCTAACGAAGGAATTTACAGAGGGAATGAAAGGGTTCGTGGTAGATATCTCAAGCATGGGACGCCTATAGCACTGGAACCTGGTTCAACTACGTGGTTGGTGCTGGAGGGAAAGAAACTATTCATCGTTTACGACTACATGCCCAACGACAGCCTGGATAAACTCATATTTGGGAATCCGACAACAATCCTGCCGTGGCCTCGGCGATACGCGATCCTCAAGGGCGTGGGGGCGGGGCTGCTTTATCTACACGAGCAATGGGAGAAGAGGATCATCCACAGAGACATCAAATCGAGCAACGTTCTGCTGGATTCGGAGCTCAATGGGCGGCTGGGTGACTTCGATCTCGCTCGACTTTATGATCACAGCGAGAACCCGCGGACGACTCATGTGGTGGGAACGCTGGGTTACATAGCCCCTGAGCTGATACACACGGGGAAGGCCACGCCCAGATCGGACATGTTCAGCTTCAGTGTTCTATTGTTGGAAGTAGTATGCGAGAGGAGGCCTATCAATCTATTCGAGGATGCCGAGCGAATGAACTTGGTGGAGTGGGCGTGGGAGCTGTACATTGAGGGGAGGCTGGTGGAGGCAATGGATCCAAAGCTGGAGAGGGGCAGATATGATGTGGGCGAGATGGAGAAGGTACTTAAACTGGGGTTGTTGTGTTGTCACCCAAAGCCGAAGTGGAGGTTGGACATGCGCCATGTTTGTCGAGTATTGGGAGAGTCTCTTCCAGATATCCCCACTCTGCATCCATGGTAGGTAAATGGCGGTACCACTGTTTTTTTTAGTATCTTAGTAAGGATGTTTTTAGGAGATATCGAAGTATTGGGATCAAATATGGCCAACTTGAAAATTCATTACTGTCTGCTAGAAGTTCAAATGGTATTTTACATTTCATTAATGTAAATACAAAATAAACTAGCATTTGCAGCAAGAGGTGCAAAGTAACGTCGAGAGTGAAAAATGTGAAAAACCATAATCAAATAAAAATTGTAGTTTATATATATATTTAAAAAATTGTAGTTTATATATATCTTTAAAAAATGTAATAAAATCAAGACTCAATGAACCCAATAGTTTCACAATCTGTTTTGGTAGATGAACTTCCCATCTAGCCGCCCTCCATTTTCTCTACCATCCACATCGGCGCTGTGGACCGCCGCGCGCAGAGCTCTTGACATCAAAATGTCATGATTTTAACGAAAAGCACTGATGTCTGGGATGAGGAACATATATTGCAAACGAGCTGAACAAAAAAATATAATATTTGCAAATAATCGGGACTACTAGCAATATAGCAGCGTTTTGAGTTTTCCCTCTTATCAAGCTTTCAATAAATCCTAACTAAATAAAAACAATTCTGATAGACTTTGTAGTCTATAGCCTGCACTTCACTTCTTCCTGCAGTTTCATGCAATTATGTACAAAATCAACGACAGATTTGCTTCAAATTCTCGAAAACATGCGGAAATTTAACTGCGTTATGTCTCAGATACGGCAATTAAACTACATTGGAGCTTGAAATTTCGTAAAGATCACAGATTTGCCAAAATTTGACAGTTGCACGACTCCTTGAAAATAGACTTCTGCGGACGTTTTCCTACCTATCGCCTGTCTCTGTACTGCCTCGCAGTTATGTCACCTATGCATCTGCAGTTATTTCGCCATCTAGTGGCTTCTGTACGACGATGGTGCAGTGTTTGGATCTAGTTATTAAGTTTTCCTGCAAAGTAGCTCACAGCGTTTACGAGAGACGGAAATGTGATGGGGAAATGTGTTTGTGAAGCTATTGGGTTCATTGAGGCTTGGTTTTATTACATTTTTTAAAGATATATATAAACTACAATTTTTATTTGACTATTGTTTTTCACATTTTTCACTCCAGGCGTAATTTTATTTTGCACCTCTGGGTGCAAATGCTAGTTTTAATCTCTTTAAGCAAAAATATTGTGCAAAAGGGCCACTTCAATTATTTGACTTCGTCCTTATTATAAAAACATGTTTATTCATTAAAATAAACATGTCATGTCTCCCCATCTATGGCTGGATTTATCTATAATCTTTACCGGTTCTCGTATTGTAAATGAAATTTTTATTTTTATT